>VXBQ01003597.1:248161-265072 GCA_013400175.1 Phainopepla nitens
CTCCTCCTCCTCCCCGCGCCCCGGAGGAGGGTTTACCCACCCGCTTTGTGCCGAGCCGCCCGCCCCGCAGCGTAGGCAGCGGGGATGGGTCGCTGTCGCTGCCCCGGTTTGGGGCCACCTCCCCGAGCCATGGATGCTCCGGGGTCCTCCGCCCAGCCCCGGCCTCAGAGCACCGCCATCCTTTCGGCGCAGCAGGATGAGCAGAGCAGGGCTGGCTGTCCCTACCTGTTGAAGGGGGGAGCTCCTCGAGGCGCGGATGCTCCTGCCAGGAGGTGGGCAGCGCCCCAAGCTGCCTCCACGCTGCCAGGCCTGGCCGAATCCCGGGTCTGCCGCCGGGGCAGGGAAGTTTGGCCCACAACTTGGGCTTGCCGAGGCTTATATCGCAATAAAACGATAGACAGAGGGGAACAAACGCGGGGAAGGAGAGAGGAGGAAGAGAGGGTGGAATGCAGCAAGGAGTAGGCAGCGAAGGCAGGGGCAGGAGCGGTGTGGGAACGCAGGGATCCCAGAGGAAGGGCTGGCCAGAGCTGGCTGGGCTCGGGGAGGTTTTGCAGAGGCACACGGCAGCGAAGCTGGGAAGGCGAAAGCTGACAGTAAGGCGCACTCAAAATATATTGTCCCTGCAGAGCTCTCGCTGTTGAACGCGCACCGCAGGGCTCAGCCGCAGCTGACTCCCAGGTACAGAGCCCTCCATCCATCTCTGAGGGTGTGGGGTGAGCCAAGGGAGAGCACTGCAGGCACTGCTGACCGCCCCAGAGCTCCTCTGTAGAATGCTCTTGGTTTTCAATACTTAAAATAACACGGAAACATACTCCAGGACAAGGGCCCTCAAGGCATGGGCGATTAAATCCAATTTAACTGTCAGTTCTTTGCATTGAGGTATTAGAAAATGACCCAGTTCTTGCTTCCAGGAGAAAGTTAGGGGCCATCATGGTTCTACCTCATCCCTGCAGACCACAGCCATCCTGACTTCGGTGAGATTGGAGTATTTATCATGACATTCCTGGACAGTAGTGACAGAACTTCATCTCTCTTTCAAAGCCAAATTTCATCTCTCTGTGCTCTGAGGATGGTCTTTATTAATCCATGTATCCAGATGTATCTGTAAGCAGCAGGTTAAATGCCAGTAGAGTTCTGCTTTCCTCTGCTGGGCAAGGTCCACAGGCAAGAACCTGAGGAGCTCACAAGATCTGAAGACCAACATGTCAAACAAAAACTGGTCACAGCCCCCACAATCAAACCTGCCATGTTTCAGACCAGAGCAGGAGGCATCTTTAGTGTTACTGCAACACTTGGCTCGCTTACAGGAACTCTGAACCACCACAAACCCTAATCAAGATAAGTTTATTCAGCCCTCAGCACCATATCCAACCCCAGACAGTGGAGATTTAATACTCACAGGACAATTTTGCAGTAGCAGCAAGACCTTCCAGTTATTATTTTCTGTCCTCTGAAAAATATTTTGCCTGAGCAGCAGAGACCTAACTTTAGAGATCTTGTGTGGACAGCCAACATCTTAATTGTCCTTAGACTGCTCACACATGAATGACAGCACCCAGTGTACGGTGTTGGGCTGCTGCCATTTTAAAAAAGTCTGTTTCTGCTTTGAATTCCTCCTGCCATGATATAAAGCATCACTCAAGAAGACAGCTGTGTGTGCATGCTGGCAGAGGAGCTTTTTGCTGGTCTCCAAAACTAGGACAAATCATAGGATCATAGGAAAACTCATATTGGAAGAGATTTCAGGACATCAGCAGCTAATCCCGTGTCCTACTCAGGGCATGGTCAGCTAAGGAAGAGCTCCACAAGCAGCACCATTTCTCCATAGTTCTTCACATGGAATTCCTGCTTACATCCATGTTTCCTCCAAGCCACGTCTTCTGCTCCTCATTTATATGCTTGTGAACAAAAGAGTGTTGGCAAGGGAACAGGGAAGAGCCCGGAGGGAGTCCCAAGGCACAGCCATTCCTTTAGCTAAAAGCCCCAAGGACCTGGCCCACCATCTTCCCTCTGGGAGGTGGTGCTGCCCTGGAGAGCACGCCAGGATGACCACGCCCAGACAGGGGACCTGGCCTGCTCAAGGACACTGATGGCCTTGAGGCTGAGAGCAGAAATCATCCTAATACTTGTTCTTCCTCTTTTCCAGACTGATTCAGCTGCTGGCATGAACTGCCTTGGATGTGAGAAGAGGCATGAAACAGAATCAGCGAGACAGGCATATCCGGAGACAGAAGTGACTCAGGATTTTAAATGGCTTGTATTGAAGAATATTCCAAGATTTACACATTTAAGCACTGCTATCAACAGTCAGAGGCAGTGAAAACCATGCTTCTCTTGAGGCCTGTTCTTCCACAAGCAACAGCCATACACACTTCCCCAGGAGCAGCATCTCTCACTCTGCCCTGAGATGCCTTCACCAAATGCTGCCTCCCCTGCTCAGAGGCCTCTGACACTGCCAGCAGCCTGTAAGAGTCCTGGGCCTAAGGCTCTTTATTGGAAAAGCTTTTCCAAGAATCCAAGATTCAAGTGGAATCACTCCCCTTGTAGCCACAGTGCACGCCAGGTTCTCACAAAGGTTGGGAAGAGACTGACTGGAGTCAGACAGAAAAGAAAACAGCCCATGAACAGTGAGCTACTAAGAGCAGAGCAAGAGGTGCAGCACCTAAGAAAGGAACACCTCCCAGATTGGGTCTGTGGATGTACATTTTGTAACCCTTTCTGCCCCTCCAGATGTGCTGATCCACACCTTGATCAGCTCGTGCAAATCCTTGGCAGAGCACCTGCTCACCACAGCAAGGTCTGCTTCCACCTGCCAAACCATCAATCAAAATATCCACCATTCCGAGCCCTCTTGGAGTAGAGAGGTTGCACCAGAGATCTCAAAAATCTTCATACCCCTCATGATTTGCTCACCCTACCTGTTAGCTCTGCAGAGACATCAAGGGAAGCTGTGGAAATCTTCCTTTATCCCAGCTAGTGCTGAAAACCAACTGACCCATAAGGGAAGGGAGTGCTCCCACCATCTGGACAGTGCATGGTGGTGGAATCAAAGACATAAGGGCTGTCCAGCAGTAGCACAGGAGGGGTTTGGACAGCAGGGGATGCTGTCAGGATAGAAGGAAGAGGCTTTGGCCAGGGAAGCAGGCATTAGGCAGCTTAAGAAGTCCAAGTTTAGACAACCTTTTCTCTGGGGGGTGTGGGTAGTGTTATCAATATCTAGTTGTAATTGCCTTGAACTCTGCTCTATTCAGAAGTAAAGGTAACCCTCCATTAAGAGTATCAGTCTCTGTGGATGCATTCATCAATTTAAGAGACATAAAAACATCTTGTGAAACCTGTAAGCAATTATCTTTTAATGCATCTCTCCATCATAAGGCTTTTAATTTCTTTTTTAAACTATCTAACCTCCCCATCTCTGCCTTTACCTGCTCGAGCAACTCCCTGAACTCTGGCATAGTCCAGGAGCTCATGGCTTTGAGGCAAAACCTTTCTTATGGTGATCAAGGTTAAAACATGGCTGTCACCATATTACTGAAGAGTAATCTCTCAAAATGGAAGTACAGCAGCCTGGGAATACCTTGCTAACAATTAGCAAAGCCTTTCCCTCCCATCAACCTGCTCAACAAGCCAGAATAAAAGTCTGCTTGCTTTTTGGTCCATGCTGCAATGCCCTTGAACAGAATGGAATTGCAGATTTCAGCCCTTCAGCAGCAAAGCAGGAGGGTCCATTCTGCAGGTGCAGCTTGGAGCAAGAGTTCAGGGACATGCAGCAAACCTCCAGGACACACAGCGCTCGGGGGCAAGTCCAGGCCATCCCCATTCTTCCCATCCTACACCCAAAGCCAGCATCCAGGGAAGCTGGCCGCAGCTCTGCTGACCTTTCCCAGCGCTGGAAGGCAGGAGGGCAGCGTGCTGGGAGGGACATGTCCCAGTAACACCTTCCACAGGGGCACTGGGAGGCGCAGAGCCGCTCCAAGGATGAAAGATCATCGGCGCAGGGAGGGCGCTGCAGTTACAGATGTCCCGCTGGGGTTCAGGCACTCGCCTTGGCATGGAGCAGCTGGCATGTGGAGAAAACAGGACCCAGCGCTGGGCACAGCGGAGTTCTTCGTGCCAGTCCTGTGTGAGGGGGTCCCTGCAAGCTGACATCCCCTTTAGAGGCCTCTCCTGCTGCCAGGGAAAGCAGCCAGCCCGCAGACAGGTGGCCCGAACCAAGATTCTCTGCCCTTCCCTGAGAGCTGCTGGTCACTCACCGCCGGGAGCACCCTGATGGTGTCCTGCTTCCCAAAGAGCTGGGAGAGGAGGGCTCTTTTCCCCCATTCCCTTCTACTCTGAAAGCACCCACGGACAGCTCGACAGCCTTACACCCAAACTCTTGTCCCACTCTCCTGGTGTCACCTTGTGTCTCTCCATCCCCACGTGGCAGCTGCCCCTTCTCCCCACCCGCCCGCTCTTTGCAACCGGAGCAGCGTCAGAGCCGGCTGCTGCCGGTGCTTTATTAGCCCATCTCCATGGCAACTCGCCTCCAGCTCCGCTCAGAGAGACCCCCGGCTCCTCTCTGCCATAAATCAGCCACTCGCCTTCCTCCTCGGTCGGCCGCGGGGTCACGGCTCGCCCTGGGTGCCGCCGTCCCAGCCTCCCAGCTGGGGCTGCTGTTTGCCGTCTGTGGCACCGCGTTTTCACCCCTCGAGCAAAGCCTAATAGCCACCCAAAGAGGCAGCACCCAGAGCCGGTGGTTTGGAGGCACCCATGCCAACCAGCAGGGAGCTGGAGCTGGGCTGCCTTCGGCAGGGAGCAGAGCGCGGGGACAGCCCCCGCAGCAGCACTGGGCTGAGGGAGAAGGCACCATGTCCTTCCCCTTGGGAAGGCAGCTGCTGCCCCTCCGTGTCCACGGTGAAGCCCTCAAAGCCTGCCCTGAGGGGACAAAAGCCACCTAAAGTGCTGTGCTCTCCCTGGTGTCCCAAAACAGCTCCAGAGGTGTTTTAGCCCAGCACAGCTCAAAGCAGGTGACTACAATCTGCTGGTGCCCACAAGAACAGACTTTCCCCACACACTTTTTTTCCTCATGAGAAGGGGCTACAGGGCATGCTCCTTTCACCCTCTCAAACACACAGCAAAACCTGTTCTTGCTGCTGAAACTCCCCCTCTAAACCTCAGAAAACAGGGAGAGCTTTTGCTTTGCATCCCACATGCTATGCAGATTGTCACTTCATCCGTAATTTCCAAGCACCTGATAATGCTGGGACTAAATCCTGGCAAGACAAATACGAAGGTGGCTCCTGCCACCAGAAGTTTGGGCAACTGAAGAAGCAGCCTGGCAAAGTAAGTGAGAAAAATGATCATTTTCAGAAGCTGTTGGGGCACTGCAGGACTGTGCTGGTGAGAAGGTGATGGGCTCAGGCACAGCCCTCCTGTGGCTCACCTGAGGGTCACTCACAATCCACAACCAAACATGCACTAGTGGAAAAGAGATTTTTTTCCTCACATTTCCACATTCCCTGAGAGGAACTGATCGATGCATCTACTGACATATAATCCTGAGGGATGCTTGCAGTGTCTCTACACAATCTTTGTTGCCTTAGATGAGGGCTCCCGTGTATTCAGAAGGTTTACCAATAGCTTAGACATGCTCAAGGAAAGCCAGCAATGACCACTAGGATGGCTGTAAATCTTGATTTCACACAGATGCTCAACATGCATACCCGGACAACACCTCACAGAGCTAAAAATCCCTTCCTGTGAGGCACTGCAGAGCTCAAGGGCTGTGTCTAGGCAGATCCTGGTAAACCAGAGAGCTGGAGTCTCGTTTCTATGACAAAACGTGTCATCCAAATCTCCAGAAGCCAGGTCCAACTACATGGAGAAGTACCAGAGCTCTTTTAGCAGGGGGAGCTGTCTCTCGAAATTCAAAAGCTATGTGCTGGCAGTGAAACAAATTCATAAAAGCTAATGGGCCTGAAAGAGACTGTATTTGTCCTGCAGTCCCTTGGCAAGAGCAAAAATAAACCTGGAGAGAAAGACCTGTTCACATACTCCCTGTTCTCTGTTCTGCAGCTACAACAGCAGCATCAGTTCAAAAATCCCCCTGTGGAGTCATAAGGTTTTCGATGCCTCAGCATTTCTATTTCTAAGGTTGCACATGCTTGTCAACTCCAAATATTCTTAAACAGTTTAGATACCTAACACCTAAATCAAGTGCTTACAAAGGCTGGCTTTGAGAGTTGCTGTTTGTGCTTGGTTTTTCTCTGATCCAGGGTCCTCCTGAGTTTTTCTCTGCACCCACAAAGCTGTGAACTCAATTTTTATTCAGAAGGAATCGAGTGGCATGGAGCCAAAACCTAGAACTTGAAACAGGGCCAGATATGAGGAGGTTCACACTAAAAATTGCTGGGGTTGACAACGCCAGCTGAAGCGTTTGGAAAATGCCCTCTGTTCATGTTTCATGCAATATGTGATATCAGGTCTTCGCTCCAAATACACTCCTCAGCTTTCTTTGGCAACTCAGAGGGGACCCTGGTCTCATCATAACCTGATAAACTGAGCTCAGTTTACATCAGCAGCCTTCTGGCACAAAAATGGATGCTGCTGAGCTTCGGGTTAGGAGGCCATTAGGAGAATAAATCCTCAGGGAACAGTGAACTCTGGCGCACTCAGTACCCACCACATCTGAACTCTTGAGTGTATTTCTCTCCAAACAGCATCTCAGGATCCTCTCCATCAGGCAGGAGAGTCACCCATGCAGTGTGGTTGTAGATAGAGCCTGTCAGCAGCAGAGCAGAAGGTTCCCAAAGACCTCAGTTGAACCTGCTCCTTTAACAAGAGCTCGAAATGTCACCACGCTGCCTGTGCCATGGTCCCTGGGAGGATTCAGATGTCACGTTTGGTGAAGTTTACAGGGAGAACAGGAAGGCTGAGGATACGCCTAACATTGAGTGAGTTTTATCAGCCCTAATTAGCTGAAAAAAACCCAGCAGAGATCCAGGTAATAAGAGCTTTTAATGATATTAAGGTGGCTGCAAGGGCCAGGCCACCCTCATGGAAGCTGAGGCTGACCCAGCAGCTCAGCAGTTAAAGAAAGGAGGAACTTCTTGATGCCTTGGAGTGGCTACCTAGAACAGAGACTGGACAGAGACAAAAGAATAAAGTCTTATTCTTTTTATTCTTATTAAAGGCCTTCAACAGATACACCTTGGCCAGTCAAAAGCCTGGCAGAGGCAACATCCAAGATGGACGATGGTCATGAGTTTTTTTGGCAGATATAAGTTTGGTGTATTTGCATATCAGTGGTTCATTCTCCAATTACAGCTTCAGGTAATGAAGTCACATTCCCCCAGTTTGCTTCCCCCAAATTCACTTTTGTTTATACTTTTCAGGGGCTGAGGCTATGATGATGACCTTGGTTCTCAGGCCTGGAAGGATTTTTGTCTGACCAAACTGTGAGGAGAGCTCACTAACACTCTGTGTGGAGTTCAGAGCTTTACACTAATGCAGTACAGGATCTGAAAAATATAAAAGCTAAAACTAAAGGCATCATTCTCAGAAATGGTTTGTGTGATAGCCTCATCCTGGCAGAAAGGCACAAAAAAAGGAGCAGTTCAGAGCCCCAGGACTCTCCTGTTGGCACGGCTCCTCATGCTGCACCATCTGCACAGTTGGTGCCAGGGCTGGGGGACTGGCTTAGCCTTCAGTCCAGCTCCCGGCCTTCCCTAACTTCCCCAGTCTCTGGAACACACCCAGTCACGTGCAGTAGAGGCCCCAGCACCAGTTTGCTGCCAGAAGTGGGCCAGCACCGAGGCAGGCACGAGGCTGTGGGTGCCAGGGCAGGCAGCTGGAACTGTTCCCTGGCACAGCGCGCTGGAGGATCCAGCTGGAGCCGGGGCTGCCGATGTACAGCTGATTGCCAGCGCTCTCCCAGGGCCTGCCTGCTTCAGGAGGGGGGGGTTGGTGTAACCAGGGCACGGACAGACAGCCAGGGGAGTTGTGCACTTGGTGACAGGACAGCTCTGCGCGGGAGGAAGCGCCACAGGGCACGGAGACAGGCGGATGTTCTGCTGCTCTCAGTGCCTGGCAGTGGGATGTGGAGCCTCTGGAAATGCAGCCTGCCTCAGCCAAGTAGGAAAACACAGGCCCAGGGACACTCAACATGAGAAGAGAGATGCTGTAACTTCCCCCAAACCAGCAATCCTCACAGCAGGCCAGGCTGTGTGATCCAGAGCAGCCCTACACAGCAGGAAACCCTGAAGCTGGTTGGGCTCTGTAACTCTGGAAATTTAAACCAACAACTTTTCCCATGTCTTCTCCCTCCCACACCAGCTGAAAACAGCTTGAATAAGATAACATTGGTCAGAAGCTACCAAAGATTCAGGTTAGTTGTTTCCTACATGTGAGGTGCTGGGCTATTCTGGTGACTGCACAGCGGCAGCCAGAATGAGTCGGGGTGCTGGCTCTGAGTGAGCCCCAGGACTGACAGAATTCACCTGCAGGGCTGCACTTGGGCCCAGCAGAGTAGAGAGCACCAAGCTGCAGCATCTGAGCACCAAATTTTGCAGGATTTACCAGAGTGAGCTTTACTTTGTTCCAGCTGATAGGAGGGGAGAGGATAATAATGGCCAGGATCCCTTCAGCTTCCCCCAGTCCAGGGCTCCTCCTGTCTGGGAGCCAATGCACACACCACCCTCTTGATTTGTAATTAGTGGAATAAGAATGCTCAGTCAGCTGGGAAATCTGCCTGAGTAAATGACATCCTCAAGTGCTTTCTAATCTGAGGAAGGCAGCCTCTCACTTCACTGAGCTAATGGGCTGCAGTGGGGGGCACCAAAATTTCTCCTGTGGCCCCACATGCACCCAGAAACACTTCTTTAGCTAATTCTTCATGCCAGCAGCCCCAGCTGGTCACCTGGGAGTAGCTGCTGGGTCCTGCCAAGAGTTTGTGTCAGTAATTAATCTGCCTCAGCCTCACAGCACTTGCTCCCTCCTCAAGGCATAAACAGTTTAAGGAACGGTCCAGGCAGAAAGGACTCTTGGGTCAGGGAATATGGGAGCTACAGAAAGCCCAGGGGCAGGTCCAAGGGCAGCTGCAGCGCTATTTCTGTGGGACAGGACTTGAGAAGGGAAAGAACAGAGGTTATGAGTCA
Source organism: Phainopepla nitens (assembly GCA_013400175.1). Taxonomy (NCBI): domain Eukaryota; kingdom Metazoa; phylum Chordata; class Aves; order Passeriformes; family Bombycillidae; genus Phainopepla; species Phainopepla nitens. Next base: position 257,296 of record VXBQ01003597.1, read on the forward strand.
AGGCAGAAGCTGCACAGCACCTGGCAAGTGACACACTGGAATATTAACTAAAATAACCCTCTGCCTCGTCTCTTTTAAATTCAGGTGCACAGGGGCATCCATCAAGGTAATTTATGGTGTGTAGCTACTGAAATGCCAATCAAAGGAAGCCCAGAGTAACAAGTGTGTTAAAAGGGACCACATTGATCACTATCTCCACAAACACCGGCTTAATTCCTTCAATCCCGGTTAATCAGGATGCTTTGTTACTTTTCTTGCACAAAAGATCAGTGGGAAGCATTAGGCATTAGCTGTGCAACCCCCAGAAAGCTCCACTGGTCTGGAGGAGGCGTCTGGTGATGTGGAACGTCTCAAAGGTCCTCACAGGGCCCCAGACAGAGCTTGTCAGTAGGACAGGATTTTGTTTTTTCCCCTCTTCCTTAAGTGGAAATTTCTCCGCATGCAAACCACCAAGATTTTGATGAAAACCTGACAATTAGCAGATACAGAGATGATGATTAGGAAGGCAGAGAGAAAAGAAAGAGCTCTGCTAAATTCCAGGAGCCCACAGTGCCGTTCCACAGAGGGAGCAGGCTCACGTGTCCTGCCAGGGGCAGGAGAAGGGACCTTGCTCTGTGGATTTGCAAATCTGGATCCATCCAACGTGTCAGGAGCCGTGGCAGAAAAAGAACCTCTCCAGCAGCTTCCCTTCCCACCTTCTGTTTAACAACACGAGCTGGGTTTCCCTGGGTCTGATATATTTTTGCTCTTTATTTGCCAAGGAAGCCCCTCTGACCTTTCTACATGGACTGATGTGCTGCTGCATTGCTGTGAGCTGTGACACCCTGGCAAGCTGCAAAGGGATGAGGTGGCAGGAGGTAATGCACAGATCAGGACTAGATCTGGTCTTATTAAATATAATAATTACCGATCTGGAAGAGGGAATAAGCAGCACATTAATTAAGTTTGAAGAGGATCTGAAACAGAGGAGCTGCCAACAACAAAATTGAAAAAAATTATATAAAGAGGAGGGGAAAAAAAAATCAAGTGGGAAGAAAGCAGAACCTATGAGAAGAAAAGACACTGAAGAGAAGATGTGGGGGTAGGAGGAGGTTTGGCTCTACTTCGCCCCAACAGCCCCACAAGTCCTTTGCTTATTTCTACCTTTTTCCAGAAAGCCAAAGCAGCCCAGGCAGAAAAGGCTTTGGCAGACCATTGGAGGAAGAGAAGCCCTCCCATGTTTTTTACTTCGACACTATTAGGAAGGAATGGTGGGAGCTTTTCTCCAGATGAGAAAGCTTTTACCAAAGGGCCGTTTTGTCAACCTGCAAAGATTCACCCAAATTCAAGCTTTTTCCTGCAGGGCATGGCAATAAAGTTCAGCAAGGCAGCCCTGCACTCAGCCTAACACAATATAACTGCAAAATTTCACCCCTTCCTATTTTTTTTTTGAGGGGGTAGGGGTTTAGTAAAGCAGTCTCCAGATGCCACAGAAGCCAGGGAGAGGCATGCTGCAGGAAAGCTTTTGCTGAGCAGCAGGGTAACCTGATGAAGCTACAACTTCTGCAGGACTCAGAAAGTCCAAGTGATCACCCTCAGACAGGCACGGACTCACGCTCCTCAATCAAACTGCAAAACAAAAGGGCAAACTCCCTCTCCCTGCCCTGACAGTGGCAGCATTTCCAGCTTCCCTCTGGCTGTCTTCAAGCAGCTCCACATTATGCACTCCAATGCAGGGCACTCTGTTGAGGATCATATCTCCATCCAAAGGTGATGTTTCAGCTGGCCTGCCCCGCGATTGCCAGTAGAATGACATCACCACTAATTAATCAGCTTCTGTACAGACATTTCTCAAATCCCCTGGACTCAGAGCACAGCAATTAGTCACATATTCCAGCAGGAATTGCCACCTTTCTTCGCACTTGTACTGCTCTCCCATCCCTCCCAGCACCCATGCTCAGTGGCTGTGTTGCCGAGCCAACCCGAGCATCGATCCACGAGGAGAAGGATCACATGGCATTGCCTGAAGTCCATATCATTATCCCTGATGGAGTGTTGGCCAACATCACTATTAGCAGGAGCAGAAATGCCAGGGACAAAGGAAGATGTATTTCCCACACTGCTGCAGGGAGCTGGACTCCACTCAGCCCTGAACCAACCTGAGTGCCCTTCAAAAAGCACACACTGAATGCTCACAGGGGGAATAAATCTGGATTGGGTGGAACACAGTGTCAGGGTGTGGTAGGTCCTGAGTGCAGAGCTCACTCTTTCCTTAGGATTTGTGCCAGGAGGCTGCTGCTGTTTGGGGGCAGCTGTAAACTGAGCACAGCTGTGATGAGAGCAGGGTCTCCTTTGGGTCGACAAAGCAAGCTGAGGAAGGTATTTGGAGGGGTGGGAAGACCTGGAATAACTGAAAAGGACAAGAAGGAGTTCAGTGGCTGACAGCTCTGTCTGTGAGCATAGGGATTTTGGAATTGGTGGGGAGGTAGGAACAGCTCAGGCAAGGCCACACTGGTCAAATGCTGGGCTGAAAACACAGGACTTTGGGTCAGTGAGAGCAGCCAGAGCACGTGGGGAGGGGACCAGAGCCCATAAACACAGCCGTGGCCACAAGTGTCTGCTGCCAACAGCCCGTGAAGCCTCTCCAGAAGCAATATCCACAAGGTCAGAGAGTCAAGCACTGCAATCAAGAGTGCCAGAATTCAGAGCAGCCCCGGTGCCCTCACCCACAGATAGAAGAGCAACAAATTACAAGAGTGTTTAATTACAGACTCCTGTTACCTCACCACAGCACCTCCAGCTCTTCCAGCCAGCCAGATGTGTCTGTCCCAGACGGAATTAGCACAATGCAGGAGCAGCAGTTCCTGTTTACAGGGAGCTGCTATTTGTAGCTGATAATGAGGGACAAACAACAGACAGCCATGAAGCTGCAGGAAGACAGAGGAGGCTCCTCTGTGAGGACACGTTGTGGGAGCAGGTGCTGCCTCTGGGCCTCACACAAGGATTTGATCCCGAGTTTCCATAGGGAGACACTTGCTTTGGTTCCCAGAGGTGTAAGAGACATCCTGGGTCTGCCTTATAGGTGTGCCAGGCACCCCTTACTCTTACTCAGGGGCAGAGTAAGAGAACCAGAACCCCCAAAGAACCCCAGAGAATCCTCTGGAGTTGAGTATTCCAAAATCATGACCCCAGAGATCTCCAGCTTGACAGCTAAAAGCATCCAGTGCTCTCCTGCTTGAAGCTCTGCATGTCAATTCTCACAAATTTAAAGAGAGGCTAAAAATAACCTGTCTTCCAGTAGTGGTGGTGTGAAATTAAATTCATTACCATGTGTGAAGCACTCTAATACAATAGTGATGAGTACTACTGAGCAGAGGAGCAGATTGTACAACAGGGAAGAGAAAAAGCCCTAAAAGCCACATAGAATGCAAGTGCTCAGAGAGGCAGAGGTGCTGGAGAGAGGAGCAGTGGGGGTCACATAATTGGGCTGTATTGATGCATATGCTCAGCAAGGGGTGGGGTAAGGTAAGAGAGGCAGATTCAATTTTCATCTCCCTGAACTTCAGGCTTCACTGCTGAAACATTTCAGTAACATCAGGATGCATAGCAGAGAAAACCTTGGCAAAGAACAGGTGGTTAAAAATTAAGGTAGGCAAAAAAACCCCAGCCAAACAAAAAAACCACAAACAACAAAAACGCCACAGAAAAACAAAAGCAAAGAAACCCAAACAAGGACCCAAGCATCACAAAAGAAAACTTTTAGGCTGAAAAGACTAATGAAATCAAGGTAGAGAATACCAGGTTTGCAAAAAAGCTCAGCTGCTGACAAGGAAGCACAACTTCTTGAAAAGGCTGATCTAAGCTAACTTCATTTACTTGAAAACCCTTGGCTGTAAAAGAAAAGATATCCAGAGTGTAGAGGTCAGGAGAGAGGAACAGTGGGCAAATAAAAAGGTGGAAAGGCACACGTATGAAAGCAGAGCTGACATCCTAAAAGGTCTGTGAGAGCGGACTCCAGACATCCTAAAACCCATTGCAAGCACACCCAGCAAGCTCTGCTACCCCCTCCTACCCCTGCCACACCAAGGAGGTCTCAGCACAGGCTCCAGGGAGGAATTTTCAGCCATCTGATGCCTTTGCCTGGCTCGGGTTCCGCAGCTGCGGCTCGAGCCTCCCCCAGCAGCAGCCAGCTGTCAAACACGTCTGGAACAGCTGGGGATGGCCAACTGCTGTTGGCCAGGAGAGGATACCTCATGTGGATTTAATATTCTGCATTCCATGGGACGTTTTTGATGGGGAAGGAGAAAGAGCCACACTTGTGGCAGCATTTGGGTGTGTGAAAAACAGAGTTCACTCTCCCGGTAAAATTTAAAGGGTTTAATGAAAAGACAACAGGAGACAGAAATAAAGCAAAGGGTTACATACAGCCAGGTGCCTTGGGTTGGTACCAAGGAGCACACACTAACTCAGAAAACACTTCTTTAAATGCATAGACATGTTGTATATTCATAAACCTTCATGCATCATTCAAAACATTCTTTTGGGTCCCCCCTACCCCACCTGCACCACTCCCCCTTGTATATCTTGTATTTGTTATTCCTGTTATTCCTCTTCTTGGCTCGTTGGTGATCAGGGTGATGGATACCAGAAGTCCTGTGTTTTTCATCCTATCTAGACAGGATGATCCAAGAATGAGAGGAATTTTCTTGTTTATCTTTTACCACTCCTTGAATGAGTTACATGAACAAAAAGCCTCTTGTCCCTTTTTTTTTTAACAATACCACTTTATCCAACATTATATATACAGTATTCATTTTAATACTTACAAAAAGCCAACAGTATAATATGGACTTATAACAGGTGGCCTCTGCTCTGGACATGGCACTTTGTGCCTGGCAGCCCATGGACCACAGCAAAGGCTCCCTGGGCCACTTGGCTTCCTCAGGGAATCTAGTCCTTTCTACCTGACGCTCCTGCAGGCAGATTGCTTTCCACCCCAGCCATCCTCAGGTAGTTTGGTTTGATTCTTTATGCTCCATCTTCAGAGCACCTTGCCCTGGACACCTTTGTTTTGCAGTATTTTGTCTTGGGTTTCACTGGATTTTTTACCCTTCCTAAAAAAAAAAAAAAAAAGAAAAGAAAAAAAAGAAAAGAAAAAAAAAAAACCAAACCCCAAAGACTTTGACTTCAAAAATGTAAAATGGAACTTTTGAAAAAATTGCATTTTTTCTGTAGGGTCTCATGTGTCCATTTTAAGCTCTCTACAAGTCAGACCAACAATAAAAAACTATTAATTTTTCAGAGGAAACAAAACAATCTCTTTCAGCTCTTTTCTCCTTTTTATCCTTCTATTTTCACCTGAGTGACAAGGAAGTCAGAATATCTGAGCAAGTAGTTACTGCCTTAGTCCTGTTCTTCACTCCCATTTTACCAGCCTGAAAAGCTATGAGGGGTTTTCATCACTTTAAGGGGAGTGGAAAGGCCTGGTAAGTCTCACATTAGAAGGTTAAAAAATAAACCAGAACAAAAAAAGCTTTTTCAGGTGAAAATGGATGAGAAACCACCCATTTGAACCAGGTTCAACTCTTGTGCTAAGAAATTCCTCTTGAAAAAAAAAAAGTTTAAAAAAAAGAAAAAGATGGTTTAGTACTTGCTGCTAAAGATACTTTTTTGAACCTGGTAGTAGCAACCAGTTTGCAAAGTGAAGAAACTGCAAAGGCAAACCTCAGAGCCTTGGGAGCCAGTGCTGAGCACTGATTGAAGAGAACAAGGAACAGTCCCAGCCCTGGCTGTGAGGGTGGGTCTAAGGAACACCCTAAATCCATGGGAGGTGTTTTACAGCAGGATTGCACACCTGGGAGGGTACCCGGGGGCTGGGAGGTGACAGCCTGCACCAGTCCTTGCTGCTGTAACACCTTTTGGTGTTTGTCACCTGCAGAGCTGCCCTCAGCTCTGTGATCCAGCACACAAAGGAGATGGAACTGCTGGAACCAGTCCAGAGGAGGCACCAGGATGAGCAGAGGGATGGAGCAGCTCTGCTGGGAGAGTTGGGGTTGTTCAGCCTGGAGAGGAGAAGCTTCAGGGTGACCTCATTGTGGCCTTGCAGTGCCTGAAGGAGCCAACAAGAAACATGGAGAGAGACAATTGACAAGGGATGGAGTGACAGGACAAGGGGGGATGGATTCAAACTGACAGAGAGCAGGTTTAGATTGGTTATTAGGAACAAATTCTTTATTGTGAGGGTGGTGAGGCACCAGAACAGGTTGCCCAGAGAAGCTGTGGCTGCTCCATCCCTGCAAATGTTCAAGGCTGCACAAGATTTGAACAACCTGGGATAGTGGAAGGTGTCCCTGCCCCTGGCAGGGGGCTGGAATGAGACAACCCTTCCAGGTCCCTGCCAAGCCAGGCCATTCTATGGCTCTGTGGTGAGAACAGCTCCACATTTTCCTGCAGTGCCCAGGGAAGTGAAACCACACCTGGGAAGGTGTTGGGCTGTGCAGGGCAGGGCCTCTTTGCTCCGGCACTGATTAGCAGCAGAACACCCTGTGCCAGGGGAGCTAGAAAGAGGCATCCCTGAGAGGGAGCTTGCAGAGGGATTCCCTCAGCTGTTCACACCCTGAGAGCCTTGGCAAGGCTCACTCTGGAAGCTGCATCAGTACAGATGCTGTGCAAGCTCCCTCTGGGCCTTTTAGGCAGTGCCTGACTCAAATGGAAATCAATGTGAGCCTGGAGTCAGCTGCTCCAGAGAGAAAAGCTCCGAGCAGTGCCAGCCAGGCCAGCCCCAGCTCGGGGGCTGTCCCTGGCACAGAGGGGCTGTCCCTGGCACAGAGGGGCTGTCCCACAGGACTCCAGTGGAGGAACCACATCCAGAGCAGGCTGGCCCCAGCAGGCACTGCCACCACATGGCTCTGAGCAGCCCCAGCACCCCATGGGCAATGAGTGTCTCACAGAATATCCAAGCTGGAAGGGACCCACAAGGGTCAAAGTCTAACTCCTGGCCCTGCACAGGACAGCCCAAGAGTCACACCATGTACCCAACAGCATTTTCCAAACACTTCTGGGTCTCTGTCAGGCTGGTGCTGTGAGCTCTGCCCTGGGGACCCTGTCCCAGTGTCCCAACACCCTCTGAGTGAAGAACCTGTCCCTAGTAACAACCTAAACCTCTCCTGACACAACTTCAGCATACCCGTGGGTCCTGTCACAGGTCACCAGAGAGCAGAGGTTGGTGCTGTCCCCTGTGAGGAAGCTGTAGTCTTCTGAGTCTGTCCTTCTCCAGGCTGAACAGAACAAGGCACTTGAGCAGCTCCAGACCCTTCACCATCCCTGCAGCCCCTTTGGATGCTAACAGCTTTATATCCCGCTCACGTTGTGACACCCAAAACTGCCACAGGACTCGAGGTGGGAGCAGAGTGGGACAATCCCATCTGTGGCCTGGACGGTGTCCCCCAGGACAGGGCTGTCCCCCAGAACAGGGCTGTCCGTGCCGGGACTCACCATCCCCCAGGACGGGGCTAGACAGGGCTATCCCTCAGGACAGGGCTGTCCCCAGCACAGGGCAGTCCATGCCAGGCTCGCTGTCCCCAGGATAGGGCTGGACAGGGCAGTCTGTGCCGCTGTCCCCCGTGTTCTGCTTGTCCCCCACGACAGGACTGGACAGGGCAGTCCGTTCTGCTGCCCCCGTGTCCTGCTGGCCCCCGTGCCCTGCTTGTCCCCCGTCCCCCCTGACCCTTTTGTCCTGCTGTCCCCCCGGGTCCCGCTGTCCCCCCGTGCCCCTCCCGGTCCTGCTGTTCCCCCGTGC
>VXBQ01003597.1:265126-344183 GCA_013400175.1 Phainopepla nitens
TGTCCCCCCGTGTCCCCGCGCGTTCCGCGGGGTCTGGCGCCCCCTGCCCGCCGCGGGGGACAGCGGCAGCGGCCCCGGCCCCGCCGCAGATCGCACCATGGAGAATCCATCAATTGGGTCGGAAAAAAACCTCCGAGATCACCGAGTCCGGCCTCGCGTGGATCACCATCTTGTCAAACAGACCAGTCCAGTCTTTGCCTAAACACCTCCAGGGATGGCGACTCCACCATCCCCCCTGGGCAGCCCATTCCGATGTCTAATCACCCTTTCTGTGAAGGAATTTCTCCTGATGTGCAACCTAAACCCACCCTAGCACAGTTTGAGATCGTGTCCCCTGATCCTGTCCCTGTTCCCTGGCAGCAGAGCCTGACCCCCTGGCTGTCCCCTCCTGTCAGGGAGCTGTGCACAGCGATGGGGACACCCCTGAGCCTCCTCTTCTCCAGGCGGAGTCCCCACACCTCCCTCAGCCTCTCCTCACGGGATTTGTGCTCCAGACCCTTCCCCAGCTTTCCTGATTCAGCAGCTCAACGTCCTTCCTGAGCTGAGGCGCCCAGAACTGGACACGGGACTCGAGGCGTGGCCTCAGCACAGGGGGACAGCCACTGCCCTGCTCACACTGCTCCTGATGCAAGGCAGGTGCCACAGGTCTTCCTGGCTTACCTGGCCACAGCTGGCTCATGTTCAGCCCCTGTCAACCAAGCCCTTCTCTGCTGGGCCACTTCCCAACCAGTCTGCCCCAAGCCTGTAGCACTGCATGAGGTTTTTGTTTTTGGAACAGGCCCCTCACAGCCCCAGCCCACTGACAACAGGTTGCTGGGCAGCAGCAGTGACCTGGGTGTGCAAAAACACATATTTACACATTTATATCTGCAGAGAAGTGATGGAACAGCAGGCAGGGATCTCCCCGTTCCTGAGGAAGGAGACTGACCTCAGAGCCACTCTCTGGACCCCAGCAGAGACAAAGGTCTCCAATCAGATGGACAGAGAACAGCTTGCCTCACTGCCCTCCTTTTACAGAGGGCTTCTGACAGCCCAGGGCTCCCAGAGTATCTTTGCAAGGCTCACTTGCTCATGTGAAGATCTGTACAACAATAGCAGTGTCACCTGCAGACATGTGCCACAGCTGCTCAGGTCACCCTGTGCATTCCTGGTGAGTGGGTATCCCACAGGAGACCTCTGCCTTCCCTTCCCACATGAACTCCCATTTAAACTGAAGCTTATTCAAGCATTTGCATCCCAGTGATGCATGAAAGTGTCCCTCTGCAGGTAAAGTGACTGTAAGATGGTATTTTCATGTATCTGGGATTTTTTTTCAAGCTGAGCTATGGATAGTTCCTTCTTCAGGTTGTTGCTTTTCAGTAGATTTAGAGCTACAAGCTCTGCTGCTCCAGCCTGTCAACCACCCCAGCAAGGTAAGGAGCAAAGGCAGGGGGTTAAACCCCATCTGCAGATCTGCACAAGTTCTCTGCCCACACAACTGTCCCACCTGGACACCTGAGGAGTTGCTGGCTTGGTTTTGGGGGGATGGAGAATTTCCATTTCCCTGCACCTGTGCTAATACCCCACAGAGAGCTGGCAGCACCTTTAACCCTGACACTGCTGAAGAAAAGGCTCCCTCACAAAAAAAGCGTTATCCCAACCAGATCTTAGGCAGCAACTCTGCACCAAGCTTGGGCTACCACGGACGCACCACGGGCTCGCTGCAAGAGGCTCCTTGCTCTCCTCAGACTCACCTGCCCCACAGGCAGCAGGGCTCATGGAATGGGGTCAGTCCCCTGCCCCCAGGGCCATCTCCTCTCTGCTCCTATCCCTTTGTTTGCACCTATTTTAAGCCACAGAGGCACAGACCCTGCACCAGCCATACCCTGCTGTAAGCTCTGGAGAGGCCCCATAAAACTGTGAGGTTTGCTTTTCCTCCCCACTGGAACTCCTTGGCTACTCACAGCTTTTGGGTTGAAAAGCCTTGGTTTCATATCCAGAAGGAAGATAATTCTTTAAAGACTGTTCAGACAAAGTGTGACATAACAGGGTATCTATTTCTTGAACAGAGCTGTTTCCCTGCATTTGTTTGAAGTCTGACCTGATTATTCTTGCAATTGTATTTTTAATGCTCATCAGGTCTCCTTGGAGAAAATGGAGTCACTTTTTTTAGATCATGCATATGTAATCAGACAAACAAAATACAGCTCACCTGCCCTCTACAGCAAAAAGCAGATCCTTAACCATTGCTCCAGAGAAAGCAACAGCTATTCAGATGGGACAGAGCACCAGATTCTGACCTGCCTTGGGCCCTTCTGGTGCCATCTGCCTTCATTGTAGGGACAAATTGTAGGGACAAATGCTACCCTCACACTGGAATAAACAAGTTGTTCCCCTGCTCATAACTCATGCCTACAGCGCCTTCCTCCAGTATTGCTCTCACACATTTCCACAGGTTTAATCTAGCCATTTAAGGTGGCAAGTTCAGCTCCATGGGTACTTTTAGTCCTGTTTTATACAGTTTAATAACCATTGCCTGGACCAGGCTGTGGCAGGGAGCATCACTCGTGGTTGGCACTTGGCAGTTGTGACCTTGCCACGAACAAACGTGCTGCTGAGAGGAGAGGGGCCCTCACTCAGCAGATGATACAGCTCAGGTCAGCACTTTGTGCTGGGCCAGCCCCTCCTCAGGCAATTGCTGACAAAAGCTCCTCAGCCCAGCCCAGTACGAACCTGGGACATAGGCTCCCTCTTGTGAGCACACCCCAAATCCCTTTTCTCCGAGGCTCAGCGTGTGTCACAGCTCCAGGACACTCAGCAAGAGACACAGAGAGCCCCTGACCTCAGGAACTGCCCCCTCCTGCAGCTCAGCTCAGGCCCAGCCCTCCGTGAGCACTGTGGGAGGTTTCATTTCCCAGCTTGGCTCTGGAGCAGCATCCTCACCCCGTTCCTGCCTCAGCACTCCCTTCCTGCTGTGAAACCTCCCAGCCAGGCAGGGCTGGGGTCAGGCTCAGCAAGAGGGCAGCTCCACACTCGCATCTCAGCAGCCAGAGCCACAGAAACCCCCTCCAGACCCAGGCTGGAGGCAGAAAGTTTGAGCTGCACAGAGTGCTGCCATAAGCAGAAACCATGGACACAGGCAGTCTCTGCACCTCATCCATCATCAGGAGGGGGCAGAGAACTAGTCACCATTTCATCAGTTAATTACAGCTGTTAATCATATTTTCATTAACCTGAAATGAAGTTGCCAGCATTGCCCCTCTTCTCACTCCCTGCCCCAAGTCCCATTTCTCAGAGAGCAATTCTCCTCCAGGCAGGACACACTCTGTCCTTCACAACACACATCTGGCCAGCAATTTCCAGAGCCTGTTATCTTGCCCCTTTTCCACATCTCCATCCCTTCCTAGGCCTCAGCAGGCACCCATACTGCCTTGACATGCAGGGAATGGGTTTAACCCCCTCATACTCTCCTACACCTGCTCAGGAGGGGTTCCTAAGGTCCTGCAAGGTCTATGCTCTTGACTGTCAGACTTGCTGTAGCATGTTGCTACAATAACATACCCCATTTACCCCTATTTTATAAGAGGACCTGGTCTATAAGCCTGATCCTATAAAGCATTTTTATTTCTCCATGCATACCTGTAAACAGAGCCATTGATGCCAGATATTCCATGGGACAGACAGGAGGGGCAGGAAAACCTTGACCTGGAAGGCAGGAGGCCACACTGCTCAGTGCCCCAGGGGAAGCTCTACACCCTCCAGCTCTGCTCCTGCTCCCCTATCAGCTTCCACTCCTGGCTGTCCAGGAGGAGAAATGGTGTTGATTAGTGTTAATTGAAGATTTTGGATGCTATGACTTCCCCCAGGGTTCAGAGAAATAGTGAGCAGTGTGACATTTGAGGTCCCCTTTGCCTCTGCTGTCACAGCACTGCACCTCAGCCCTGCCTGAAGGGACAGCTCACCTCTGGGGTGGGGCAGGGAATCGGCATTCCCAGGATTATCTGCTCTCCTCCCCTGCTGCAGCACTCAGCTCCAGGCCTAGGGACCCCCTTTTCCAGGCTGGGGCATCTCACCCCTCATGTCTTCGTGTTCTTGGGAGAGCAGGCCCTGAGCAGGGCCATCCCCAAGGCTGCCAAGCTCAGGGCACCCCATCCGTGGAGCAGCATTTACCAGAGGCTGGGGAGAGGAGGGACAGGAGAGCAGCCACAGATCTTGGTCCTTCCTGCTCATCCTGCTCTGGTTCAGCCTTGGCCATTTCAGGTCACTCCCATTCTGAACTAGGTGGCCCAAGAGCGAGTGGTCCAGGCCAAGCCCTGTAAGGGGCAGGTCAGCACTGGTTCAGCCTCCAGAGCTGTCCCAGCCTCCTCAGGTGGGGAGGTTGCACCTCTTCATTTGCTTCATCTCTTCATCCATTCCTGATGTTCCAGGGTGAATTCAGCTCTGCCTGCACCACTCCCTGCAGGTCAGGAAGCCAGCCAGGGAAGGAGGAGAGCCAGGACCAGACTCTTCAGGCTCTGCAGTTGCTTTTGCCTCCCTCTCCCCTCCCCACCGCCCTCCAGGAGCCTCAGATGTGCTAAGCAGCCTGTAAAGGTGTTAATGGGGAATGGATCACCCCTGCCACAATTGTGATGCACCATGGCACCCAGGATAGAAATGAGATATAAAGCATGTACTTACTCTCCCAGTGTGAAAACTGCCGGGTTAAATATAACCTAGGCTGGCTGGCTCCAAGAAGCGTGGCTGATCTCTTCATTTGATGGCAGAGGGCTTGCTTTGCCAAACAGCCCTCAATCCCCACGGAGCCAGAAATTCCCTCTGTGCTAAATGTGGATTTACATTACCAGGTATGATAGAGGTGCATAAATTGCCTTCTTTATATATATATATATAGTAAAGTGTCACAACCCAGCCTCTCACCAGCCAAAGCTGGCTGTCGTTTTTTGTCCAATTAGGTTTTTGATTAGGCAAAAGTCACACTGCTTTCTGCAGGTGTAGAACTGAAAGAAGGAGGTGCAATGAGGGGTCAAGAAACCTTCAGCACCTCCCCGGCAGCCTCAGGGCAGCACAAAGCAAACAAGACACGAGATTGTTACTGGTTAGAGCCCGTGGCAGCCTTGGGAATTAGCATCTGCCTTCCAGCAAGACTTTTAGCGAGATTTCCTCTCCCTTTTGTGACCTGTTGAGCCCCAGACACACTCTTGGAGTGATAAATTGTGTTTTTAATACACCCTCCCCCTGACAGCATGGACTGCTTGGCATTCACCGCGGGCCTTCCACGGGATCATTTGTAATCCCCTGGGCTGGAGGGACAACCCTGGACATCCTCCCCAGCTCCCAGGGAGAGCTTAAATGCCAAATGAACACAGCCAGGAGCTACAGACCTGCTCTCACAGCTAGGCAGCTCCCACTCCTTGTGCCCGCGGTAGGACACTGCAGGTGCTCTCACCACCAGAAATGAAGCTGCAAATGCAAAGCCCTCTAAATTCAGCATAAAGCTGGGTTAGTCTGACCGTGGGGGAGGAGAGGGGAAGAGGGTGAGAAACAAGGCTTGCCTGGAGGATTGAGAAACACTTCTGTGACAGAAGTGACCTCCAGAGTTTGAAGTTAGCCAGGGGAAAAAGTCACAATGAAAAAAAATCACAAACCACAGGCTTGTAATGATAGGGGAAATTAGGTACTGCATTGCCTGCTACTGCATTCCACGCCTGTTTGCATAGGATCCTCTGTTTACAGGACATCTGTAAATCAAAACACAACCCTTCTAATAAGCTGCCATTGCCAAACACCTGCTCTGCCTCCACCCAGCTGAAGTTATTGGGCTCATCAAGTGAGAAGTGTCAACCAGCTGAAACTTCAGGATACCCTAGATAGAAAAAAAAAAAAAACTTATTCAAATTATCCCTCTGGCCTCAAACTCCAAGAGCTCAAACCTTCTTTGAACCCTTATCAAAAGTGAAGCCATTTCTTGTACCAGCCAAGCTAGCTGCCAGCAACATAGAACACACCACTCACCTTAAAAAAGTGAGCATTAATATTTACTAACTGAATGCAGGCTGCAGAACAGCTCTTATCTGTGCTGTTTAATTGTGCCAGCTTTAAGAGCAGCCCAATAAAAGCATGTCAGCAAGGCTTCTTTTTTTAAAGAGGGTGCCAAGGGATCTTGTTGTAAGTGAAGATCCTGGAGAAAAGCGAGGAGATTCGTTGCATTAAGTGCACGGTGCAAAAGTGGGTTAGACAGAACTGCTCTCCCTGGGGGGCTGCCTCTGCCACTCACCTGGGGAGAAGGAGCTTTCAGAGAAAAGCCAAACAACCCTCAGCACCACCCGGTGAATTTGGGACCCTTGCCCTCTGCCAGCCCAGTTTACCTCCTCATCAGGGAGCACAGGGTGGGTGGGTGGCACCCTCAGCCCCCTCTGTCCATTGTCACAGCTAAGCTAGGATATTCCACAACAAAAGGCTACTGGCAAGGAAGCTTTCCCATCTGACCCTTCAGATGCCACTCCTGGGGCCACATCTGCACCACCACTGTCCTGCTGGGACCCAGGTCCCTGCATGGGTTCCCTGCTTGACTGCCTACACCCCACACTCTCACTGCCAGACAATATTTTCTTACTGGCTCCACTCCAGGTTTCCCAGGGCAGAGTCTCAGACATCTGGTTCCTTTATTTTAATTGTGGCACAGCAACACAACAGCTCAAGGCAGGGAGGGACCCCAAAAAGCAACCCCTGAGCTTGTCTGCCCTTGCAGTGTGTGCAGCCATTCCTCACACACCCTTCGTGTTTCTGTTGGTCCAGGGGAGTTTTTTGTTCTGGAGTCTTCTCTGGGTTCTCCAGAGTCTCTGGGTGACTGCCACAGCCCACACCTCCATGGCACTACAGCTCAGCATCACCTGCCCTGCAGCTAACCCAGCTCATGGTCTGGAAACACCCCAAAGAGCAGCTTCCCATACATCCCAGCCCATTTGGAAGGCAAGGCCACACAAGACACTTCCCAGCTTTCCTATGTCCCTGGTGTTTTGATATCCCTTGGTTTCATGGCCCAGCACTGAGGCACAGAGCAGGGCAGGCTGCACCTCCCTGCCTGTGCTGGCAGCAGCATCCCAGAGCCTGCAGACTCGCTGCTGGGAGAGCTGGGAAGCAACAGAGGCTGATTAGCCTTGTTTCTCCAGGCTGGAAGAAGAGCTTTGAAGATGTAGGCAACAAAGGGGAAATTTTCTACTCACCTGAAGCATTTTGCTAAAAATAGCTGCTCTTCCCCCGTCACAGGCTCGCATTAGGCTGCTGTAGTATTTTAAAAGGGAGGTTAGAACATACAGCTCCCTCCTCTTACCTCACTGGATCTCTGAGCAGCAGCTGCAGCACATGCACACACACATTACAGCATGCACAGCACCGTGGCAACCAGGCTGCTCTCAGGGCTCGTCAAGCGTTAGGTGCAGCTCAAAAAGCAAAACCCAACTCATTTGCTGTGGGGCAGTAATTGCTCACATCCCCTCAACGCTTTGCAGAGGAATCACAAAACTCAGCAGCTCACTGCAGAAGGAAGAAGGCTAAAACAAGAGGCTAGTGATTTCAGCAAAGAATGAAGAAAACCCAGGTTCTGCAGTGCCTTACACCCATCTCTGAGGGCACCTGTGCTGCTGACGCTCAGTCCTTCTCCACAGTCCAGAGACCTCTGCCCCACAGTTCTGCTGCCAGGATTAACACAGCCCAACCTGGGAGACCTCTCTCAGAAGCACAGCACCCATCAATCAGTAAATATGCTGATTGTGACCTACAGGTGATTAATTGCAGATGATTTCAGTGCAGTCTGAGGGAGGATACAGGGGCTCCCGGCAGTATCACAGGCGGCTGGAGAGGAGATAGATGCTGGCAGCCATGCCAAAGTTGCTGCTCCTAAGCCCAGATTTTGTTCCTTCTCAGGCTGGGAGTGCCCTAGGTGAACACAGCACGTCGCTAAGACCTTCAGAATAATTCCTCAGCAAACACCCCACCTGGAGAGGAAAGCCTTCCTCTCTCATGCTCTGGTTTTGAAACAAGATGTTTTTGCAGGAGGTTTTTTAAGTCATCCAGTCTGCTACAGATCACCAGTGGGAGATGATGTTTGGGCTAATGCTCAACTACATCTCTTAGGGCAAAGGCCAGCAAGAAATACTGCAGGAGAGAGGAGAGGGAGGGAGAAGAATTCCCTGAGCAGGAATTATTTTGAGCACAGAAAGCTGCAGAGCAGCGTGGAGCAAGGCAGAAGAAATTCAGGAGAGAGAGAGGTGGTCGTGCTGGGGACACACAAAAGAACAGAAGAGAGAGGAAGCTCTGAGGATGCCTCTGGGGCGGAAGGAGGTGGGGTGCTGCTCGGGGGGCTGTGTGTGTGTGGAGGAGCCCCGTCAGGAGCTGGCTGGGCTCGGCAGAGCCGCTCCCTGCAGAGGGATTCCCCGTGCCGCCCGCGATTGGCGCTGGCGCGGTGACGAGCTGCCGGAGCGGAGTCCTCTTCCCTGCACAACAACCAGAGCTGCAGGAAAACAGCGGCTCCATCCCCCTCTGCTCCCTCCAGAGGGGGATTTCTCCCTCTGCCATCGGCAGCACCGGGGCTGAGCACTCACACAGAACCACACAACCTCTCTCCAAGGAAATCCGGGGGGTTTTGTGCCCCTCTGCATGATTCAGGGGGAAGGGGGCTGGACCAGCAGAGCACTGAGGAAGGGATCCAAAAATTCGGTTCCTAATGAGAGCCAACACATCAGCTGCTGTGACTGGGACACCCCTGAGCCATGGCAGGGTCCTGTCTGTCCCCAACCGTGGGGACACCCAGACACCGGCCAGTCTTGCAGAGCAGTTGTGCCCCTGCAAGTGAGGCAGCCCAGGAGATGTGGGACCTGGGCTCTTCCCACTGAGCAATCCCTTCTGCCTTTTCACCCTCATGAGAAAAGGACACAAGTGTCTCCTCACCTTTTAGATCATGCTCGACCACATCTGAGTGCAAAATATTATTGCCTAAGCTCTGTGTGGAGTTTAAGGTGTGTTTTAGTGACAAAACACTGCTCTCTGACACAGACCTCTGTGGTGACCTCAGAATATTGCTCTTTTCTTGTCCCTCTTGCCAAGGGAAAGATCCCCCTCACTCTTACCTTGAGGAGGGATTAGGAGCAGGAACTGGCTCATGCTCTGTCCATCTGGGAGGTATTACAATTGAAATGGCGCTGTAGGAGACTCAACTGGGACCTTCTTTCCAGAAGTACCTGTGCTACCTGCCTTCCTGCTGGGATATGAGCTGCCGGGGGATACATAGGGAAGTGCCCCTTTCTGTGCTGGGGAAGATATAGGTGGACATCCCATCCCCCAGGTGGGATGTTTGGGGTAGGTGGGGCCTGGTGAGGCACTCGGGGCAGTTACACAGCTGTTACATCCTAGGGAAAACTCTCTGGGGGTGGGTGTGCTGCTGGTTGAGCGTTTCCAGGTGTCACAGGTGACTGACTGCCCACAGTCACCTGTGGCTCTGGGCTGGTTGTCTGGGGAGGAGCAGCACACCAAGCCCTGGTGTGAAGCACAAGGCTCACAGAGCCATTGCAGAGCTGGGTGCTGCTGCAGGGGAGCCTCGGTGAGTCCCTGCAGGAGACCTGAACCCAGCCTGGACCCTCTGCAGCCCTGGCCAGGGAGAAGCCAGAACCACACTGAAACGTCCCCTTGGCACCACACCCAGGCAAAGAGCAGCAGGATGTTTATCCTGGCATCAGCCAGGCCCGTGTGGCACTGTGTGGTTGTCACACTGTCCCAAACGTGCAGGAGGGTAACACGTGCCTGCCTGCTGTGCTGGGGGACAAACTCCTTTGGGTTGGGAGGTCACCCCTGGAGTGAGAACAGGGACTTCTGCAGCTGCCATTCATGCAGGGCGTCCTGATCTCATCTCCAGCATCCCAGAGATCCCCTGTGGAAGCAATGAAGATTTTGGCTATGCAGAAAAATCTGCTTTTTTAACCCCTCTGCCTCTTCACTCCTCTTTGCTCCCTAAGGAATACTCTGCGTGAGTTCTAATGGTGAACAAGAATTACTTAATGCTTGAAAAGCCCTGGATCTTAAACCATTTTAAAAATAAAAAAGGTAAGTCAGAGTTGCCCTCTCCATCCTGCAGTGGGGAGGGTAAAGTAGTCCAGAGTGTTGATGAGAAATGTGGGACATCACAGCACAGAGCCTGAGCCTCCTGCTGGAGCCCCAGATCCCTCTCCACCGCCTGCCTTTGCCTCCACAGGGAGAGATAGGGGCAGGAAATGGGGGACTGACAGGAAAAAAGGTGGTTTAACCCTCTCTGCCCCTCTCCCTGACAGCCGGGGTACAGATGATGCCGTTTTCCTCCCACCACAATAACGTCGTTATTCAACTTGGCAGCACAAGGTGGAGTGAGTGAGTGAGGGAGGAGGGAGGGAAGGAGAGAACGAGAGTGTGCGAGGTTGGCATGTTTAAAATCTATCAAACATTTCTCTGCTGCCGATTGCAAACTCCTGCCAGGCAATCCCTGCTCCAGCATCCCGCGTTGCCATGCCAACAGAGCCTGCCAGCCCCCGTGTCGTGAGGGGCCACTCTGCTTTCTTGGGGGCCACGGGCTCCTGGCAGTGGCATGTGCATGTGCCTGGCCGATTCTGACTCCTAACAAGTGCATTCTTTGGTAATTTCCCCCCAGAACTTCCGGTGCTGGGAGATGATTTACCCCTCTTCAGAGCTTTTAAGATGCCATCACCAGTGCTTGGCTTAATCAGGACATCCTGGCATGAAAACAGCCTCCTCCTGACCCCTGCACTTCCACTGTGAATTAGACATAATGAAGCAAAGAGCTTTTCCAGCTCCCTTAAAGCCTCGAGAGCTGTGGGTGTAAAGGTGAGTGGCACCACCAGGAGACAGCAGACCCCCTCAGGCTGTTGGCTGGCTCCCAGGACAGGGGAACAGTGGATTTGCTGCCTGGCCCTGAGGTCACACCAGTGTGGCAATGTGGGGATGTGGCACAGAGAGAAAAGGCAGGAACACCTCAACCAGCAGCTACCTGAGCCTGGGGAAACAGGCATCCCCTTGGATCAGGACTGTCCTGTGCTGTGAGGATGGCTCACAGTGTGAGGGGAGGTTGGGCTGGATCTCCAGAGCTCTCTTGCCACCAGTGTTTCTGTGACTGATGTCTGGGCATCACTGATTTGTTGGTTCAGTTTTCTCTGCAGAGCTGGAAGAATTATCGGTGGTCTGGGAAACAACTTCACATCCAGGAGCTGGAATGGTGGCCTGGGAAGCAGGCTCAGAATTTCTCCCTTCTGCTGGGTGGGTGCTGGCTAAGGCACCTTAGGTGCAGGTTCCCTGGGGACACAGCTCTGTCTTTGCCCCTGGCCTTGCCTGTGCAGCCTGTCCCTCATGGTTATGTCTACAAAGTGCTTTGTCCTCTCCAGCCGTGGAGGAAAAGCCTCCCCTGCTCTGAGGAGCAGAGAGTGGAGCAAGGGAACAGCAGAAATACGGGTCAGCTCACTTCAGTGAGGGTGGTGGCATGCTGTGTCCTCCTTTGAAGAGGACCCAGGAAGATGCAAAGGACTGAATTGAGCTTGTGCTGTGGGGTTTTCAGGTGTGGCTTCCTTGGGACCCCGGGGAGGGCAGCAGGGGGGTTTGCTTTTATCCAGTTAAAGAAACAAGCAAAAATGCACCACTGGTATCTGCAAGCCCACAGTGAGCAGCTGCTGGCTGTGGGAAATCATGCCCAGCCAAAGGTGTAACTCAGACCGTGGTGAGACTCTGCATGGCCATGCCGTGCCTGTGCCTTAGCCCAGCCCCTGCTCATCTCCTGCAGCCTTCTGGGTTGCAGATGAGGGCCAGAAACACCAAAGCAAGCAAAGGAAAAGGTGGTGTTGCCATGAACTGGGAGTTTAGGGCTTGCTGGGTCCCAGCTCAGCCCAGCCCAGAGGTCCCAGCTCTTACCTGCAAGCCCCTGCCTGCACATCCCTCAGGAGAGCTGAGCACCGTGGCCATTCCTGCTCTCCATTCCTGAAGGGAGCTGCCCTTCCCTCCTGGAGGAGCTTTGCACCCAGCAGCTTTGCAGGCTGCTTTACTCTTCTCCTTCCAGTTGTTTTGTTCTCTGGCCTCCCTGCTGTTTCCTTGGAAAAGTTAATTTCCCCTATGGACTTTCTTTAGATGGAAACATTCCCCCTCAGTGGATTTGGTGAGCACAGAAAACATCAGTTTCGAGCCTGAATGGAAATAATTAGGAGCACTTTTTGGTGAGGAAGAAATGGGCATGAACTGAGAAATCTGGCACCCCTATATCCATGCCTGGGGTCACTCTGTATGTGAGATTTTTTACATTGTTTTCTTTCTCTTTCGCTCCTTATCTCTCTCTGTTTCCCTCTTTCTCTTTCTGTCTCCAAACATTTAAAGGTGAAGGAAATTAAGATTAGATGTGGCCTGGATTTATGGCAACAGCTTCCGAAAATCTCCTGTTCCAGCTTCAACTCACTCCCTACAAGCTCCTGCAGCAGCTGGCACCAGCAAAAAGCAAATGTAACATGTTACTAAAGTGTTACGTCTCGTTATGCACTCACCTTAGGCTGCTGCTAGCTGCAGCAGGAGGTGTTGGGTGGTGGAAAATCAGATGTTTCAGCTATTGCTTCAATTATAGATAGCTCTGCCTGGGAAAAGACTTCTCTGCCTGAGAAAAGGCAGAGTGAGAGGGACAGCAGCCTGCTATGGGGATGGCTGGGAGAGGATTCCCAAGGAACATGCTGTAACTCTCCTCTGTCCAGATTCTGGGGTATTACTCTTGAAGAAAAAAGAAGTGATTTTCCTTGGGAAGCTGAGGCAAGGACAGCTGTGGTCAGCAGTGCAGCTGACACAGAGTCAGTGTCACCAGTGCACGTCCTGGGCTCCAGCTGCTTCACCCTGCAAGGAGCACCAACTCCCAGGAATGCTGCCTCCCCTGCTGCTCTCAGGTGCTCTGCTGAGCTTTAATTTTTAGAGAGCAAGAGGATTAATTTTCTCGGAAAACACGGTACAAAGTGGAGATGTTCTGCGGAGAGAGAATGATTTTTTTTTCCCCCTCCATACTCATGCTAGAAAATTGTAATAGGCTTTGTTCTGATGAGTGTTGCAGTACTTATCAGGGTAAATTTAGTATTGCCTCCTATTATAAATGACAAGAAAGGTACAGCTAAAAACAAAACTTTATCCTGACATTTCAGAAGCAGCTGTACTTAGATGAAGTATTTTTGCCCGTGTTTTCAAATTGGGATAAATTAACTGCTGGGTTTGGAATTTCCTGCCACGTCAAAGTCTTGCTACAGCACTGTTTATAGTCAGACTGGGTGAAAAAACACCAAAATGGAAAGTACTGAGGTAAAAGTTTGAATTATTAAGAGTCTAGAGCTGAGAACAGGGAAATCACAGCCCATCACAACCCTACTGCTCCCTCATCATGTGAGTGTGAACAAAATACCATGTTTTATGTGTCCCAGAGGAAACAGGGATGAATTCCTCTTCCTGAGGACACTGTGAGATGGTGTGGGCAGGCTAAAACAGCAAAAGGGGAAGCCAGAGGGTGGCCAAAGGGATGGGGATGGCATTTTTTGCAATGTGCTCTGTGCAGGGGCACTGTTGGTGTCAGGAGAGTGGTGTGGAGGGCTGAGCTCAGCCTCCATCCCGACTCAGTGATGAAAATGGGCTGAAATGTGAGCAGAGAGAGCTGGGGAAACCTCACATGTGGGACAAAACAGCACCTCAGTACATTTTTTGGGAGTGTCTGGCAGGGGGTCCCCTCTGCTCTGGATGCAAATGCAAGGACAGATGTACAGGGAGATCTGTGGCTTTGAGAGGGACTTTGAAGATCAAAAGCATTTGGTATGGATGGAAACCACTTAGTTTCCTTGTCATTTGACCTGTTTTTCCTTCCTTTCCCTTTCCCTTTCCCTTCTTTCTTCCTTTATTTTCTTTCTCTCTTTTTCTCCCTCTCTTTCTTTCCTGCTCTTTCTCTCTCTCTTTTCAAACAGCTAAATGTGGAGGAAATTAAGATGAGACTCACAACCTCTGTGCTGCCCATGCCTGACCCCTTGGCTCGAGTGCCCCTGGAAGCAGTTTAGCTGGGAGTGAAACCGTGCCAGGGATTTCTCTGTCAGCTGGTGCCATTCCCAATGTCACCTCGTGTGGATGGTCACTGCTCAGAGCAGTTCCCTCAGCCCAAATCAGTGAATCAGCTTCCAAACTTGTCTGAGGTGATGAGGGCAGCAGGACTCTGGATGTCCCTCACAGGTGAAGAATCACTCCAGGTGCTCGAGGGAAAACTGTATTTTCCTGCACTTCTTTTGTCAAAGCTGGGACACACCTGAGGAGGGACAGCAGCTGTCCCTGGGAGGTGACAGCCAGGAGCCTTTGCAGCTCCTTGAGTGGCCAGATGTCTTCTCTGGGCTCTCCCTTTCCCCTCCCTGACTTCTCTCTTTCTCCCTCCCCTCAGTTAGACTTTCATCTCCCTCTTGGTTCTTGGCTCGTTTTTGTGACCGTGTGTTCCCTCCAAGTGCCTCTCCCTTCCCTCTGCTTCCTGCACATGCCCAGGCAGCCACCGTGGCTGGAGCTGCTGCTCCCCAGCCTGGAGAAGACCTGCCCTGTGCTCCATCACTCTCGGCCTGTTGCCAGGCAACGCAGCATCACATGGATTTCACTCCCAAGCTCCTAAACAAACCGAAGATACAGGGGATTCTTCTCCTGCTCTTCCAGAGAGGGACCTCACCTGCCTCACTGGCAGGTCTGAGGGGTCTCCAGCGGTCACTGCTGGCTGCTGGCTTTGCTGCAGCTCCTGGCTTTTCCTCTCCATCTGCCAGCTTGGCACCTGGGAGGTCACACACTGAGTTCTGTTGGAAGGCAGTGGCTCCCTCCGGGTGCAGCCCCACTTGGAGTGGTGAGGAAGGCTGGCATGATCCTTGTCTCCCACAGGGAATTGTTTAACAATTCCCACCCTCAGACTGCTGTGGAATTACACAAGAGTTGTGTTTTCACTGCTCCAAATGCTGAAATGGCTCCAGAAGTTGAGGCAGGACCCAAGATTGCTTGTTGTCAGCAGGCTGATGGACTGGCAAATCCATCTCAGCAGCGAGACACGCGTCTCACTGTCTCCTAACCCATAATGTACAAATCCCGTTTCATGACAGCCATAGAGCACTCCTGAGAGCTAATTTTGGCACAATTATCACCCTTTTCAGGTCATAAAAGTCACTCAGCAATCAGCCACCTGTTTAGAGCTGTCAGCCAAAGCCTCCTGCAAACCCTGCAGTGGTTAAGCCCCATGGAAAAGCACACATGAGTTATCCTGCATGGAGTGCTGAGCCAAGGAGGAGCACACATCATGTTCCCAGGGGGAATGTGCTGCAAATGCCCTGTCCCAGGCAGGAGCAGTGCTAGAGGAAGGAAGCACATCTCTCCCAAAGCTGGCTGTGCCTTCAGAAAGCACATTTTGCATGTGTCCTCCTGCATTTCCACATTAAAAGCTGGACTCAGGAGTGTCTCCATCCCAGAAAGAAGCCTGTTAGTTGGCTTAGGTGTCTGGTCAAAACAGAGAGAGACCAAATTTGGGAAGTCAGAAGCCTCTCAGCTGGGAATGGGGCACTACCAGTAGAGGCCAGAACTTGGTTAAGGGGGTCCTGATCTGCTCCAGGGAAGCAGCTGAGCAGAGCAGCTCCCTGACATGGTGTGACACTGGAAAGGTGTAGACTGGCAGCTACAAGGGTCCTCTTGCACCTTTTATTGGGAACTTTCAGGCTCCATTAGCTCCCTGAAATGCCTGTGCACCAGTGCACACAGCGTGGGGGATAAACAAGAAGATTTAGAGATCTCTTTGTGGTCACAGAGCCATAATCTCATCACAGTTACAGGTCGTGGGGAACAGGAGAGGTACTTGAGGCCTGGAGAAAAGCCAAGTCACTCCAGTGCTCAAAAAGGGCACGAAGGAGGACCCAGGGAACTGCAGGCCAGCCAGCCTCAGCTCCATCCCTGGAAAGGTTATGGAACAGCTCATCCTGAATGTCATCTCCACGCATGTGGAGGAAAAGAAGGTTACCAGGAATAGTCAGCATGGGTTCAGCAAGGAGAAATCATGCTTGACCAGTCTGGTAGGCTTTGGGGATGAAATGACAGCCTGGGTAGATGAGGGGAGAGCAGTGGTTCCTGTCTGCCCCGACTTCAGCAGAGTTCTTGACACTCTCCCTCGTGGTGAGGGTGGGGAGGTTGAGAAGCTGAGATTGGACAGTGGGCTGAGAACTGGCAGAGTGGCAGAGCTCAGAGAGCTCTGATGGTGGCACGGAGTCCAGCTGGTGGCCTGTAACTGGTGCTGTTCTCCAGGGCTCACCACTGGGCCCCGTCCTGTTCGACTTAATTCAGCCATGACCTGGAGGAAGGGGCATTGCCTGTGGAGGACTCACCACGAGCTCTGTCACGGGATGAACACAGAGCAGGACTGTAGGAGACCTGGGCTTGACCCCCTGAGGCTGAATGGAGTGCAGGTGTCCCCAGGGACCCTCTCTTGTCACCTTTGCTGTGTCCCCTCGGTGCAGGTGGTGGATGCTGCAGGGCTTTTGGCCAAGGCAGGTGGCACCTGCTCTGGGAACACACTGTCCCTGCAGCCAGCAGGGACCAGCAGCTGGGGTTCTCAGCTCCTCCTTCCTCCTGGGTGCTGGTGCTGAGCCCTGGAACAGAAGAGCTGTGGGCCCAGAGGGAGAAACAGGAGATAAAACTATCCACACCTCCCTGTGGTGGTCAGGAGTGGAATTTTTTATCTAGATCCTTGTCATCCATTCCACTGCTGCTTCCAGATGTTTTTGTTGTAGCTCCATGAGTCAGAAAAACCAGGATCTTTGACTCAGAAGGGGACTCCTCTGCTGGCACAGGTGGGAAGGAGCAGCCCTAGGAGTGAGAAGTGTGACACCCCCTGAAATGTGAAGGCCTAGTGGGGGCCATGGGCCCAGCCCTGTGTCAGAACAGATTCCATCACTGACAGTAGTGAGCAGGGAGGCATTTTTTAGCACTTCTTAACTGTCTGCAGGGGCTGAAGGGCCTTTTCCTTGCCTTGTGCCCTTCACACTGCCAGTCACAACACGATCAGAAATGCCAGTCCCAAGGGGCATCCCTGCTCCTCCTGAACACCATCATGGAAATGCAAAGAGAACCAACCAGGGGCCCTACAGACAGCCACAGATTCACAGGACTGGGGCTCTGCATCCCTCAACAGGCCTGCAGGGATGGATCCACACCTCCCCTGGCACCACAGCTCTGCTAGGGATGTGTGTCAGCCTCGAGGCTGCCCTGCAGGCCTGGCTCACCTGCCTTCCCTATCACCCACCTTGGCTGTGGCTGGAGCAGGTTGTCCTTGTGCCACAGGCTCAGGACAGCGTCACTGTCACCCTGCAGGCTGTCTGGGCATGGCAAGAGGAGGCTGTGGCATTGGGAGAGATGTTCATTCGTTGTAGACACGAGAACTAAACCTCAACAACCACAGCTATCAACAACCACAGCCAGCACAGCACTTCTGCACTCCCCTCACCAAAGGGGTTCTATTTTCTGTGAGAGAAATTCTCAGAGCATTTCTCAAGTGAAGAAAAGCCCAAACTAAACATTGTCTGCAGCCTCCTAAGCTTAAAGACAGGCTGGAATGGGAGATGGTGCAGGAACCCACCTCCAAGGACAATCCTTTCTCCCTTCCCACCACACTTTCCACGCTCTACTTAGAGAGATTTGGGCACAGAGGACACACAGGACTGCAGGCAAATCCTGCTCATCAGTTCCTCCATTCACAGTTGCTAAGAATGGCCAATATTTCCACTTACTCTGGACCAGTCTTCACTACCATGCAAAGTGGTGAAGGATCTTTAACTCAGCAAAGATGGGGAGCCCTGTGAATGCACTCTGAGGCATTCCCTCAGGAATATATAACATCGAGCACATGGTGTGTCCAAGCAGAGAGGCTCCTGGGCTAACACACGAGAAGGCATTTTGTGAATCAGAGGATGCAGACTCACCAAAACAGGAGGCTCAGCTGCCCAAGCAGTTGCTGGCAGCTGTCAGCCCCACCAGTCCAAGGCAGCTGTGACCTGTGGTGTTTCCTGGCCAGCACCTGAGGGTGTTGAGATGGTTCTGTGGGGGATGATGGAGCCTTTGTCCTGTAGGATAGCTTCAGAGAAGCCTTCCCTGCAGGAACCTGGAACTGGAATCGCAAAGGCTCTTTGGCTTGTGAGCTCAGCCCTGGCTGCAGCTGCAGCAGGAGACAGAGGCTGTGTTCTGCACTTGGTGGGAAAACTCCCCTTTGCCTCTGCTTGTCTCTATTTCCACCTCATGAGGTGCCTTTCATTTACTTTCAGATTGTTTTCTACCTTCTGCGCAGAAATGCCAGCTGTAAGACTGTATTTTCTCCTTTTCTGTAGGACTTCCATTAAATTTCTGGTTTTATAAAAAGTTCTTTTGCTTTCTCAGCTCTGGTCCTTTTTCTGCTTTAGAAGAACAACCATCTTTTTCTGGGAATTGTTGGCTGGATAGAAGAGCCAGCTCTCCAGCTGGATGGGAGAGGAGATCAGGGAGATTTTTCACCTTGATGGCAAGCCCTTGGGAAAAGCAGCACTTGGGGCTTGGAGTCAGCAGTGGCCACTGGAGAAGAAGGGAGGCCAGGGTGTGGAGCTTCCAGCAGAGCAGCAATATGAGAAGAGTGAAAATGAGTGATTTAATAGTGGAGGACAGCAAATGGCCACAAACACGATGCTCTGTGGCCTCTGCAGGGGGATTACAGCCACAGCATGGCATCTCCAGCAGCCTCTCACAGACATTTGCAGGATCAGAATGTGAACTTCAGGAAAACCCATCACTGAGCCCTCACTGGAGAGCAGACAGCCCCCAGCAGGGCAGGGAGACAGAGGAGGGGCTCGAGGATGCCCATCTTCTGGAGGGCAAGGAACAAACTCCTCAGTGAGCACGGTCACCTTTTACTCTGCACCAGCCTTCATGAGACCCAGCAGAGAAGGGTGACTAACTCCAGAGCAGTCCTTTATTCCAGAATGTGGCTCCAGGTAGGTTATTGAGGAGCGCACAACAGCTCCTTTGGACCTATTCCCTGCCAAGCAGTCGGCTTTCCAAAGTTTCCTGTTGTGGCTGAGTGGTCAGATAATTCATGTGACACGGTTTCTGCTCCCTACTGCGTGAACTTGCAAGCACAAATGTCACCATTTGTGAGCATAATTTTTCCTCTTCATGTATGCCTCTGACATTTGCTTTTCACTTACCTTTCCTGCCAGTAACTTGCAATCATAGCTGGTGGGAGGGAGCAGAGCAAAGGGGCCAGAACAGGAAGGGACCAGGCAGAGCTTAATGGGGCCTCTGGTGCCTGGAGGCAAATGCTTCTCATCTCCCCAAGAGCTCCTCCCTGGTGCCCAGCAGCTTCAATCAGAATAAATGCTTCAGAAAGTCACTGCTGTCAGGAGCTCTGTAAGCTGGAAGCAGCAAAGGAGGTAAATGCTGCACCTGTACAGCAGCCAGCACCTGATGGCACCAGGCAGCTCATCCTGGGCATGTGGGGACATCCTGCAGGATCAGATCTGCTGGGCTGGTTCCTCTTCCTCAACAGAGCTGTGGAGAAACCCTGTAGCTTTGGCCCATCTCCCACAGAGCCCTCAGCCACAGGAATCAGGGAGCCACAAGCTCCTGGGGGTGTTGACAAAGCACGAATTGCTTGTGACACAGGGCGTGTGGAAGCCCAGGAGCATCCTGAGGGCACAGGGGTTGGCAGCGTTGGGAGCCCAGGCAGACAGGCTTGCTCTGGGTTACGATGCACTGAAATGTCACCAGCCACAGCTGGGTGTCCTGGCGAGGCCCTTGCACCCTGGGCTCCCTGTGGGAGGCACAGTGAGTGGCCTGAAGGGGAAGCCCACTGGCAGCACGGCCCTGACTCCACAGGAGCAGCCACATTCACCGGCACGGGACAGCTGCCACTTACCTGCTTTGGTCCTTGAGAAGGCAGTGCAGATCACTGCTCTGAGCTTAATCTGCATGAGTCTGGACAAGCAGGGGTGGTCTGGGCACTTAACCAAGCAGAGAACCTTTTCCACCAGCCTCAGCAGTAAGTGAGAAGATCTTTTCCCCTCTCATTCTAGTACAGCCTCACTGTGGATGTCAAACCCTCCTTTTCCCCATAAACCCCACAGGTACACTGCCCCCAGGACCTCCCCACAGTGACACCAGGCCAGCACAGCTCACCACTCAGCTCTTTCTTGGTTTGGTGTCCCTGCTTTGCAACAGCCCAGTCTGGGCTGCCAGGGGAAAGCTCTGCAGAAAGGTCACTCCCCACCACGCTTCTTGGGAGAAGGAGATTGGGAGCACAGGACCTGCGGCGTGCCTCTGATGAGGAAACCATGTAGAGCCAAGCCAAGCATGAGGGAAAGGAGCATTAGGAAGCCCAGAGACAAGGATTCTCACAGATCAGGGAAGGGCAGGACAGAGGAGCTGCGCAGTGGCCACTGGACATTGCCCTGTGCCCCTTCAGAGGCATTTTGGACCCAGTCCTGCCCAGCTGCAGTGGCACATCTGCCTTGCCCCTTGTCCCAGAGGGAGACCATCTACACACAGGTGTAAACCAGGACTTACCTCCTCAGAGGGTCTGCCCTGAGCTGCCAGGCAGGTGTGGAGGAGATCCCATCCAGGATGGTGAGAGCTCAGATGTTTCCTCCTTGAGAGATGGCTTCTGCTCTGCATTCAAAGTGCTGCTGGATCTCTTCTTTTTCCTAGGGAAAAAAAAAAAATCCTTTCTGATAGTACATTACTGCATGCCTGATGTAGAGTTCCTTAATTATATTACTTTTTTAAGATGAAGATCAGAGGTTGGTGCACTGTGATGATTTCAATGGCTGTTACCATTCCAGCAGGCAAAGCCCCAGCACCAGGAGCTGATCCCAGCAGCATTTCTGGAAGTTCAGGCTCCCTTTTCCCACAGACTCCATTGTATGCACAACAGCATCCTTCAGGGAGAGCTGAGCGTCCCTGCTGAACTGGGCTTCCCCAGCCTGGAGCAGTCTCCAGCCCCACCAGAGCCTCCAGATCTCCCCCAGTGTCCCAGGAGGAGGCCACCAGGCCACTGGGCTCTGTGGCATGGAGACATTCTGAGTAAATCACCTCATTTTTGATCTCTGTGGCTGCAGGAGGAAGCTCAGCCTGTGCTGATGACAGTGTTTCAGGCAACCACAGCACCCATGAGCGCTCGCAGCTGAGCCACGCTTGCCCAGGCACAGCCCCCAGCTTGCCAAAATGCCACCACCTTTCCCATCGCCTTCCCTGCGCCCACCTTCCCGGGGAAAAAAACCAAAAATCCACCTCAGCAAAAATGCTCATCCATCCCCCCTGCAAGCCAGCAGGGGTTAATGTTGTCAGCCATGACGTCAGGATCCCAATTTGTCCAGAGAGTCCCCCTCCCCAACCACAAACTCCCTCTCTCCTCCCCTCCTCTTGTGACTTTGCAATGAGCAGCAAAACTCCACAGGAGCTGCGGCAACAGCACTAGGGAGACATCCAGCCCTCCCTGCGAGGGCAGAGCTTTCTGCAGACAGGGATTTATTTATTTTCTACATATGCATATTTGTATTTTTTTACTTACCAGGCTGCATTTGCTTTTCCTTTTTAATTTTTTTTTTAATTTTTAGCCTTTTTACAGAAGCCCCAAACCTCTCAAGTGACGAGCCTGAGATTTCCCTAAAATAAAATAACTGCACAGTGGGGCTGGGTAGCTTCCCCTTCCCCCCCTCGGAAAATAAAGAGGAAAGGGGGAGCAAATAGGTAAAATCCAGAATAAAATCATATTGCTTGAAAACTCACACGTCCTCCCTCTCTCTCTCTCACACACACACTCACACACACACACAGACACACACACGCTCTTTCTCCTCCTCCTCCTCCTCTCTGAAGGTGGGTAGCAGGAGCCATGCAACATCTGCAGAACCGGATGGCAAAAGAGCAGGAGGAAAAATAATCCAAGTGGAGTGCTCAGGGGACACTGAGTTGGTTTTTTAATTCTTTTTCCCTTTTTTTTTTTTTTTAAATTTTTTTTTCCTTCATCTTCTTCTGCCGCGTACCTGTGAGATTCGATTTCACATTTTGCTGAGCCCATTTTGGGGCATTTTATTTTTCTTTCTCTTGGGATTTTCTCCATTGCCAGAGGATGTCTCTTGTTGAGAGGATGCTGAAAGGAAGAAGAAACGAATTCTTTGACTGGCACTGAAGGAGTGGGGGGGTATTTTTCCCCCTCATTTTTTAGTTTTTTTTCCATTATTCTTTTTCTCTAGAAAATCATTAACTGGGGGGGGGGTTGGTTTCTTTTTCCCTCCCCCCCTTTTTTTGGAGGGGGATTTCAGAAGATCCATCTTTCTTCCCCCTCCCCTCCAAAGATTTTTTTTTTCATCCTTCGTCTTTGTGGAAATGTGGACATTTCAGGCAGACAGATTGAGTGGAATTGTCTCTGCTTTAGCAGCTCTTTGTCTCGCCTGCTGTGCGCAAAGGTAAGGATTGCGATCCCAGGCTGCAGGGACAGGGGGGCTGGCACAGGGCTTGTTTGTCTTGTTTGGGGTTTTCTCCATCGAGCTGGATGTGGGAAAGGGGAGGGGGTTCTTTCCCCAAATCGCTTCCCCTGCCGTCTGCTATTGTTATTCCCCAGCCCGTGCCGCTCTGGGGGGAGGAGGGATGCTCATACGTGAGACGTGGAGCAGGCTCTGCGGACGGAGCCCACCTCGCCGAGCGTGTGTGCGCGTCCCCCAGCCCCAGCCCGGGGGGAAATGGCCAAACCGAGGGGTTTGCCGCGGAACATGGTGCCCGCAGAAGCCCCGGAGCTGCGCTACGCACCCGGCACAGGCTGCCTCGGCCGTGCCGGAGCCTGCACACGCAGCCAGGCTCGCAGCCGAGCGAGCTGCGCTGTGCCACAGCCCCGGCTCTGCGGAGCTCCGGGGGCGATGCCCGCGGCCGTGCCTCCGCGCGGATTGATGGCGTGCAGCACCCTCCTCTGTGGGTGCCATCCATCCGGATCCGTCCCTGCGTGCGCGCAGCCACCCGTGCCCGCCCCGGTGTGTCACCCGCACCTCCGGAGCGCGGCTTCGCCTGCCCCGCCGGCACCGCGGGGGGCCGAGCGTCCCCTGCACGCCAGCCTGCGGCTATTCCTGGGGCATGCCCGGAGCTCTCGCNCCCTGCTCAGCCATGCACGGGGAGCTGCGCGCTCCCGACGCACACACGCGGGTCCTTGCAGGGCTGTGGGCGCCGAGGTTTTGCTCCCATCGTTATAAATGCACACACACAGGTCCTTGCAGGGCTGTTGGTGCCCAGATTTGTGCTGCCATCGTTATAAACAAGCACATACACAGGTCCTTGAGGGGCTGTGGATGCCCGGGTTTGTGTTGCCACCGTTATAAACACGCACACACACAGGTCCCTGCACAGCCTCATGGGCCTGTGGGTGCCCAGATTTGTGTTGCCACCGTTATAAACACACACACACTCACAGGTCCTTGCAGGGCTGTGGGTGCCCAGGTTGTGCTCCCATCGTTATAAACACACTCACAGGTCCTTGCAGGGCTGTGGGTGCCCAGGTTGTGCTCCCACTGTTATAAACACGCACACACACAAGTTCTTGCAGGGCTGTGGGTGCCCAGGTTGTGCTCCCATCGTTATAAACATGCGCAGGCGTGTGCCCACCTTGCCCACACCATTCATGCGTGGTCCCGCCGTGTGGGGACACACACAGGCAGCTCGGGAGGCACTGTCCAAGAAAATGTGTGGCATTTAAAGCCTGCAGCAACCCCCTTGGCTCAGACGTGTGTCCCTGCATGTGCGTTTGCATGTCCAACACCGATTTTCACCCCTAGTCTGCGTGTGTGTATCTGTGCACAGCTCGGAGACAAAACACTCTCCATGTGCACAAGCCTCCAGCTACTCCTACACACCCCAGCCAGCAGCACGGGGTGCTGGTATGGAGATGTTTGGCTGCAAGTGTACGTGGAGATGCGAAGCACATGCCCACTGACACAGAATCAGGGGCACAGCGCTCTGGAATTCAGATCACAGGCTGGCTGTGCGTGCTCCCCGAGCGGATGCAGACCCACATTCGCCAGGAATAGCACTGCCATGCAGCTGCTCGCCCACAGCTGGGCAAATGCACGACTTGCCTCTTCAGTGGGAGAGACGTGGCTTTTTGGATCACAGGGAGCACTGGGAGGCAAAAGACCTTGTCCTTAATCATGATGGTTTATTCCCTCACTAGGCCAACTTGTAGCTGCTGAGGAGGAAAGGGTCCCCATGGCCCTCTTCCCACTCTGCCCCTTTCTGCAGGGCCCCTGACACATTGTTTACTGTCTCTATCTCAATGTCCCTGCTGATATTATTGAGGTAAACACTGATTCTTGAGTTTATGCACTGTAGGAAGCCACACAGAGGTGTCTAAATCCCGTGAGAAATGCACAGTGTCCATATTATGAATGTGGAAATCTGTGTACCTAGGAATGGCTGTCTAGAGATGAACAAATGCTGGTGCACACTCAATCCTCAGTGACTGTGTTTTGCATGCTGCAAAACCTCACACACCTGCAGAGAAATCCACAGGTGCAAGTGGACCTTGGTGTTGTAAAAGAGCCCACCTGCACACACCTCCCTGGCCTTCTCACAGTGATTGAAGCCAGGCAAGGAAGAGCTGTGCCACTCTCAGGAGCACAGCCAGGAGTGCAGCTCAGACCCCTTCCCCTGCCAGCACAAGGGCTCGTTGGTTGTCCCTGCACCACGGCTGGGTGCTGTCTCACATTTGCACGTCCCTGTCCTGCTAAGAAACTCCTGCACACCCAGAGCCCTGAGAGCTGCCCAGGCTCCCAGGTGGTCGTGTGTGCCTCCACCCACACCCCTAGGGAGAGTCTGGGCACTGGGAACCCAGCCTCAGCAGCCCATAAATGCCTGCTTCTGTGTTCCTCACAAATTGTGTCCAGAGCCCAATGCCTCATCACACCCCAGGAGTGCAAGGTCTGCACCCACTGTCACCTCCAGTCACCTCCAGCCCCTGGCTGGGCGGTGGGCACACGCATGCACACACACCTGTGCATGTTTTAGAGCTGCAGCCAGTGCTCTCCTGTGGCTGTGTGCACAGGCAGGGAGTCCCTACACCCTCCATGCAGCCAGGAGAGCACGCTTGTCTGTCTGTCTGTCTGTCTGTCTGTCTGTCTGGGTGTGTGTGCAGACAAACGGACATGCCAGCCCCAGCCCCGGTGTCCAGCCAGGCTCGGGGCTGGCAGGCAGAGGCAGTGCCGTGGTGCAGCTTTCCAGGTTGACTGGGATGGATGTGGGAGGCGGTGTTGACAGGGAGACATGCTGTTGTGGTGGGTGACTGCTCCACCGGCAGGGTCTCTATTCTCATGCAAAGCAGGGGACGAGGGTGGCACCGAAGCTGGGTATTCAGGCACAAAACCTGATATACTCCGCAGCACTGAATAGGTCCAGTATTTTTAGCACCCCCTGCTTTCTGGTTTCTCACCTTCAGTTTTGGTTTGGCCCTTGGGCTGATTTTAGCAGGAACTCCCTTCTTGCTGTAATGGCTGGGGTGGTGTTAGGGAGGACATCTGCCCCCTCTGTGTGAAGGTTAAAGGGCTGGGAGGGAAAGGATTGCTGCTCTGGCACACAGAGGGGAAGATGGACCCTCCTTCCCTGTCTCTGCCTCTTGATCTGCGTTGCTAAGAAGTCACGGTGATGCTGAGTGACAGAAACTGAATTTTTACATGGCAAAGATCCGCCATATATTGAGGCCACAGGAGAAAAAAAGCATTGTTTTCTCATTTTCTTCAATAATCTGAAGAAACCCCTGGGCGCAGAGAGAAGCAGAGGCTGCACTGGGGTGTGTGACAGTGCAGGGTGCCCGCTGGGGGCCACTTGTGTAGTGGGGACCTTGGGACAGGCCAAGTCTGTGCTGGCTGATGTCAGACCTGGAGCAAGAGCCCGGCTGGGCTGAGGAAGGGGAGTGAGACCTGCAAGAGAGAGGCTGCAGCTGCCCCTCGCTCAGCCAGGGGACAGAAGGGACAATTTCTGCCTCTGTGTGTCTGTGCACCCCCCTGTGGGCCGGGCACAGGGAAGCCCCCCAGGTGTGGGGGGCAGTGGCCAGGGTGCTCATTGAGGGGTGCAGCAGCAGGACCCCTGGGGCGCTTACACCAGAGGGACACCAAGGGATGGAGCTCGGGGTGTGCTGGGGTCAGGGTGAGCTGCAGAAGAGGAGCCAGAGCACTGCTGAGACTTCTGAGTGCCTCCCAGGATGGCTCAGGGGCCCTGTGGGGCTTGTGGGCAGGTGGGGGGCTGTGCCAAGGACAGAAAACACGAGGGAGAGAGAAAACAGAGCGGCTCTGCCCACAGCTGAGGTGTTCTGGTGCCCTGGGGTGTGAAGGGTGCCGAGGTACCTGAGGACCCCTGGTGCCACACGCGATGACGAGAACTCTCTTCTTTTGTCTTTCAGCCCCTCCACTGGAAATATTTCTGTGGTGAAAGAGATTGTGGACAAACTGCTGAAGGGCTATGACGTCCGCCTCAGGCCTGACTTTGGAGGTAGGGTGAGGGCCGGCCGTGCAGCGGGGCCTGCTCTGGCTCTGGGTCTGTGCTGGCCCCTCAGCCACACACAGCACATGGGGAGGGCTCCCCTCAGACATCTCCAACCCCAGCCCTCACACCCTTACAGCCTTCTCCTGCACATTTCTTTCACCCCTCCTGCTTTTCCTTCTCCTCTCGCGGGCTCCTCTCCTTCCAGCACCACCCATCTCTGCGTTGTCCATGGTGTGACGTTTCTGGGGATATTTTGCCACAACAAAGACTTTTCCTCTGCTCCAAGCTTTCCTCCATCACAGACCACAAGTCATCCTTCCTCCATTTCTGCTCCCAGAGCCAGATATTTTGGCTCTTTGTTCCCTGCAGAGGGTCGAGGTGATTGCTGGTGGAGCTGTTGGTTGGCCTGCAAAGCTGCTCCCTCAGGAACACCGAGGCATAAAATATTCCCTGGGGAGCTCCTGGCCTGACTGCCATTCATTAGGAGCTGCAAGGATCTTCAATTCCTCCCTTGGGTCCCGTGAGCAAGCAGGAGAATCACAAGGGCCTGGTGGAGATGAAATATGGAAAATCTTTGGGCACTGTCGTGTTCCCCGGTCCAGTTGAGGTCCATTTATTGGAGAGGAGCTGGCACTGGAAAAGCACGAGGGAGATTTGAGGATTTCTGAACTCAGCCTGCCAAGCTTGGCTGTTTTAAGTCTTTTCTGGGCAACGCTATTTCCTCTCATGAGGAGATGTGCGGGGCTGGGGGATGCTCAGTCCATAGGAGGACAGCTACAAGTCAAGGTGTCCCTCTGCACAGGACTGATGGGAAACAGGCTCATGCCGGTGCTCTCAGGGGGAAGAGACACCAGGGACAATTATTTAGTGGTCCAAGGGAGCAGTTTTCTCCCAACAGGGCTGATCCATAGTTCCTAGAAGCTGGGAGTGGAGGAATACCCTCACTGATTTAATTAGGTTTTGAAGGCACCCCAGTGTATCTCTGTTTCCCACTACCAAACCCGTCTGTCCTTGAAACCTCTGGTTTCCCTGCACCTCACCCAGACCTGCCCCATGCACTGAGCACCCCGAGCCCTTCAGCAGAGACTCCCTTGCATCCCCACAAACACCATCCCCACCAGCCTCATCTCCTTGTTCTACCCTGTGGTGGAACAGGAGCTTTCAGGTGGCTGGGCCCTGGCCTCAGGGAGGGCTCTGGGGGGAAGATGATGCCCATCCCTCCGTAGTGCTCAGCAGCACCTGGGAGGTCACCCAGTGCAGTGGGGAGACACTTTGGATGCAGCATTCTGCAGGCAAACAAGGGTTCCAAGTCTTCCCTTTCTCCTTTGAAGATGGGATATGGCTGCCTTTGATTTAAAGGCTCTGCCCAGCAAACATGAAATGTCCCTGTTACCTGGCCAGCCCTGATCACAGAAATTGGTGCAGTCACATTTTATGAGGGGGAGAACCGCGGAGATGACATAAAACTGGAAGAGAACCGCGGAGTAAAGCCACAGTGGTGACTGTGATACAGTAAAGCAGGAGGTGAGCTGGCTCTGCACCACAGAGCAGAGGGAGCCATGGGCTGGGGGTCCAGCAGGTTTTGTTTCCAGATTCCAGGGCCCCAGGGCACCCAGGGCAGGGCCCAGCCCTTCCTTCAGTGCAGGGCTGTGCTCACCCTGCCAGGTGTGTGCGGTGCTCGGGCTGGGCTTGGCAGGCACTGCATCCTCCCGGGCTGCAGGATGCATGGGGCTGGGCAACCATGGCATTTGATTTGATTTCACTCTGAATTCCCAAAGTGCAAACTGCATTTCTCTTCACTCAAGCAAAGAAATAGAATTATGACCATAACCCCCTTCCCTGTAATCTCCTCACTGTTGCCCTTCACCCTTTCTTGTCCTTCCCTTTGCTCATGAGAGCAAGGTCCAGGAGGGGAGCGCCTTGGTGTTCATGGTGCAGAGATGCCCAAGTTACCAGCATCCCTGGCTCTCTCTCCCCAGGACAAGCTTATCCAGGCAAAATTCCTGCGGCATTTCCAGCTGGGCTGACACAAGAGTCTGGAAGCTGGAGATGGCGGGTATTATAAGGCCAGAGAAAAGAGGTGGAAGTTTCCTTGCACCACTGTTGTACCCAGAGCTCACCAGCTCTCTGGGGTTTTGGATCAAACCCATTTCTAGGTGAAATCCAGTGGGACCATGCCAGGAAGTGTCTAACCTGTGTGGCTCTTAGTCTATCCACAGTCCTGCTGTGGAGAGGGTGAAGTTCTCCCCAGTTGTATGCAGCTGGCACAGCCATAGGACCCACAGGAACAGCATGAAGCTGTGCCAGGGGATGCTCAGGTTGGATATCAGGTAAAGGTTCTTTCCCCAGAGGGTGATTGGAACCTGGAATAGGCTCCCCAGGGAATGGTCATGTCCCCAAGGCTGCCAGAGCCCCAGGAGCATTTGTTCAATGCTCTCAGGCACAGGCTGGGGTTGTTGGGGCATCCTGAACAGGGTCAGGAGTTGGACTGGATGATCCTTGTGGGTCCCTTCCTGCTCTGGATGTTCTGTGATTCTATGGAAAAAGGCACAGTTTGGGCAAAGCCCTGGGACCTGTGTGTGTGTGCAGCCCTGCTGTCTCCCAGGGATGTGTGGGACTGGCCTGAGCTCCAGTTCCAGTATCCTGAGGACTGGACTGTTCTTCTCCAGGACTGCCCTGTGCTGCACCTGCACTGTCCTGCCACCCCTCCTCTGCCTCAGCTGGGCAAAAGGGGTGTAAGCCCTCTCCCACCACCCACCTGAGCTCTCATCCTGGGAACACAAATTGGGGTGAGGTAGGAATGGCCAAGCTGGCACCTCAGAGGGGTGGCAGGTCCTGCTGGGAGCCCTGTGCCCTAAAGGAACGGCATGGAGCTGTCTCAGGGCTGGCCAAGAGTGACCAGGGGGTCTGGCTGGACAGGCAGCTACCTGCCTGAGTGGAGAGGACTGGAGCAAAGCAGCTGCCACCCAGCTACCCATGAGCCAGTTGGCATCCAAAGCCAGAGCCTTCCGCTCTCTGTGGCTCAGGGATGAGGCACTGGGGGCAGGAAGGTCACAGCACCCAGTGCTGGGGTCCCCAGGGGTGTGGGCACAGCAAGGTCCTTCCCAGACAGATTCTCACCTGAGAAATGCAACACACAAATAGGACAAACCAGTCTGGCTTCCCTTCCTCCCTTCCCTGCTCCTTCCTGCCTTCTCCCCCCATGTTTTCCTCTTGCAGCAGAGTTGTTTCCTTCTTGCCATCCTGCCTCCATGTCAGTGGCAGTCACCCTGCACTGTCCCCACCCTCTCAGCCTTGGGGACAATGTCTCCCCTCCACGTCCTGGGGTGCTTTCTCCATTCACTCCTGGCTGTAGAGCAGGAGGAATTGGGATCCTTTGGATGTGCAGACACATGGAAGAACCTGTTCCCCTGTACCACTTGCCGTGGTGAGGCAGTTCTTGCCCCTCACAGTCTTTCTAAGACAGCAAAAGGCTCATCTCAGCACCCCCACCCTGCCCAGGATGTGGTGCTTCCACAGCTCCAAATACAACTCCCAGTCCTCTTTTTTTTAAAGAGAAAGAGAACTCTGCCTAATGCCAAAAGGAGGACAGGCCTGCTGGGGATTGCAGTTCACTTTTTAATTTTGAGATGCCTCGTTAGCTCTGGGCCGAGCTGAGTGGCTGAGAAGCATCAGCCACTCACTCTCCTCCCTCTCCCTCACCCCCTTGGAAACCCATTAGGCTGCTGAGCAGGCTGGCTCTCAGGGGTGGTGCTGGGCCAATGAGTGCCATGTGCCCACCTGAGTTGGGGGACACCAAAGCGGAAAGCTGGAGCTGTGTGGAGATGATGGAAGAAATCTGGGAGCAGCTCCACCAGAAAGCCAGCCTGGTTAGGTGGGAGCAGCCTGAGGGACAGTCCCCTCTCATATTTCAGCTCCAGCCCCCAGGCCCTGGAGTGATGTGGGACAGTGCCAGGGTGGGACATGCAGGAACCACAGGGCTGGTACAGGAGAGGGCCTGGGACTGAGGGGACAGGAGGGGGTCATGGCAAACTAGTCTAAAGGGTCTGGCCAAGGCTGTGGTAGGGATCTGGAACAGCCTTCAGGAGGGATCCAGGGAGGAGCAGGATGCAGCCGGGCCTCCAAGAGGGAGATCTTTCTCCTGGTACTGCAAGGCCAGCAACAATGCAGGGGGAAGGTTTTGTTTTTTGGGACAGCACAATGTTCTCACAGGGACATCAAATCACAGGTGGGTGCCATCCAGCTGGCCCTGAGGGATGGACAGTCTGGGGGTGATTTATATAGCACACTAATCACACCACGAGGCAAGCAGGATATTCATGGTTCAGGACTGGGTGAGCAGGGGATGCTGCAGATAATGTCTGGGAATCATTGCAGAGCCTCGGGTAGGGAGCTTTCAGAGCAGCACCCTGGCTCTTGTAAGTGCTCTTAGGCACTCACTTTCAGAAGCATTAGTTCCAGGAGAAAAAAAAAAAGAACCAAAAAAAAAGGGAAAAGAAAGCAAACTAAGATCATATTGCCCCAGGGTAGAGAAGGCAATGAAGGAATGGCAGGAAGATCCCACTTGAGCTCAGTGACTCAGCTGCTCTCTGTTGGTGCAACGTTTCCAGCCCAAAACTTTGCAAGAGTTCCAAGCAGATGGCTCTTTATGGTTTTCCAGCATCATTTCAAGGTCTTGGTAGCCAAAAGCAAGGTGAGGGCACTCTCTGCCAGCCCTCCTGGAGTGCAGGGTTCCTGGTGTTTCTCCTGGGGGGTGTGCAAGCATCTGGAAATGCCTGGTGAAAACAGAATGACCATGAAGCCCTTGGGATTGCACAGTAAATCCTGGGTTTTCATGCCTGTGGATCCAGCAGCTTTCCCTGCCCCATTTTTAATTCAAACTTCCCTAAGGAAAATTAGCACTTAAGGGGTCTTGGGTTGAAATGATCCTGTGTCCTGCTCCTCATCTGCTTTGTGTCATGGATGAGGCTTCCCAGCTCTCGTCACCCTAGTTTGGGATATCCAAACCCCTCTTTGCTGCAATATCTTGACCTTCCTCCCTCCTGTCCCCTGCCCCTCCTGCTCTCAGCTCCTCTCTGCTCCATCACACCTCCACCCTCCTGGGCACCCAGCCCTGCTCCCACGTCCTGTTTATTCCCCAGTATTCCTTCTTCAGTGGCCACTCCAAATTCAGTGGAGCTGGGGGTGAAATCCTCAGCCTTTTCCTGTGTCACAGCATCACTTGAAAGCCAGAATTGTAAAAATAAATGATTGCTGATGCATAAAGTGTTGCAGTGAAGCATCGTCAGTGGTTCAGGGCTCCAAAACCGGCGGGGCTGAGTGGCTGCGCCGGCTGGCACGGATGCAGCAGGGGATGGGGGCTTATGTTATTTCCCTGGCCCAGCAGCCCTGTGTGCCTGGGAAACAGCTGCTGTTAGTGGTCCTGTGCTGGAAGGAATGGGAATTTGCTTTCTTCCGTGGTCAAGGCTGGTGGTACTGTTAAAGCCTTCCTGAAAACGTCCCTGTTTTCCACTGCATGTCGGGTGGTGGTTTTTTCCAGGCAGCTAGCTTGCTTTGGATTTTTGAAGGGGAGGGGGGGGAAATTTTAGGAAAAATGATTCAGAAATTTCTGAGAACAAGCCAAAGCATGTACGTGCTGGGGTTTTTTTCTTGTTCTAAAATGTTGGAGGATGAAACCGGCAGCACTACTGCAGAGCTGGCCCCAGTGCATGTGGGGCAGGCGGGTCCCCAGGGCCACCAGCAACCTGGCTGGCACAAGGACTGTGTCCCCACTGCCTCTGGTGCTGGGGCAGCACCTCAGAGCAGTGATGCTGCTGCAGGAGCACCAGCGTGTGGGGCTGGAAGAGGACAGTGGGCGCTGGTGCTGGGCTGCCTGTCTGGGGGGCTACAGGAGCTGCTCACCTGCCCTTCTAGGCTTTAGTTCTCAGCTTTCCCCTCCTCTTCTGTGGCAAAAAATGTTTAAATCTCAGAGCAGCCAGAGTAAATTTTCCTTTTTCTTCTGCGATGCCTTGAGCCAGCCCTTTTGAGATTTAGCAGGAAGGCTCTCATCCCACCAGGGACAGCTCCTTCCCTGCCCGAAGGAGAACTTGCCCAGAGCTGGGCACGGGGTGAACCTGAAATGCTGCACTTCACAAAGCCTGGCTCCACCAGGAAATGTCACCCTTCTGTCCCCATACCGTGGCTGGGCAGAAGAGCAGCTCTGGGTTTGAAGGCGGAGGGGTGATTATGGATCAGGCTGGGGAAAGGAGTTAAGTGAGGAAGGAGAGGCAGAATCTGTCTGGAAAGTCTGTGAACCCCAGTGTCACTCAAGGCCAAAGGAAAGGTGGATACCTACTAGGGCTGTCTATAGTCCCACTTTCCTTCCTGAACAAAGAGCATTAAGAAAAGACCATTCTTGGTCAGTAAATCTGGCTGCAGCTGTGCAGCCCTCACTTCCTCCCCACTTTATGTGACTTCTGGCTCCAGACCATGGGTCACATCCTCTCTAGGGCTAATCCAGAAGGAAGATGACAACCTCCTGCTGTTGTGTCTTACTTCATTAACTGGAGTGGCAGGAAATGAAAGGATCCCGTCCTTCTTGGGACATATGTGGATGTTAACACATTGCCACATGATGGAATTTCTATTTTTTTCGCTTTGCTCTTTTTATATGAAATACATGCTGTGAAAAGGACTTGGAGGCTGTAAAGTCAGACACACAAGACTTCAGGAAAAGCCAGAATTGGGATTTCTCCAGGGATCTATATTTGGTCCCCTTGTGAGGGTGCATAAGGAGGCAAGGTCCAAGAGTTGCGTCCTCCTGAGCAGCCCTACAGAGCACACCAAGATGCCTTTTACACATGGACCTGATTTTTCTTGTTCCCTTCACTCCAGAGGGGGACAGGCTGGGGGCATGGCAGTGGGGACAGATGAGGTGGCCACAGCAGGTGATTAGGGTGGGTTGAGGTGACTGATGCAAAGCCTGGGACTGAGCACCCAAAGTCTATCTTGAATTGTGGTTTCCTGGCTGTTTGGTGCTCAGACCTGCTCTGCACACAGCATCAGCTCTTTTTCTGGCTGCTGTCAAGCACACCAGTACAGCAGGAGCATGTTCACACCCCTCTCCCGAGAAGCCAAAGGTATCCGCTGCTGAGGGGTGCCCAGGGAAGATGTGATTTTCCAGGATCAGCAGCACTGGAGCCAGCCCCTGCCTGTTTGGAGCACAGCTCCTATTGATTTCAGCCACAGCTGTGAGCATTCAGCCCAGTGCCCCGAGAGAGAGACACACAGAGTTCACCAAAATCCATGAGCTGCAGGTGACTTGGGTAGGACAGAGCACACAGGAGCCCTGTGACACATCCAGTCCTGAAAAGCAGGGCTCAGCCACAAAAACATCTTCCCTTTCCTGTGGGCTCCCCCCCTCACTCACTGCAGGGCGGGCAGGGACCCCACTGTCAGCGCTGCCCTCCTGCAAATCCATCCTCTATCAATCAAGGAAAAGGAATGAGCAAGGATGCTGTGGACAGTTTAATTAAGAACTGGCTCCATAACATCCATTCAGCAGTGGGCATCCTTCCACCTAACCTTCATCCATTTTGTTTTCCTCATGATTTTGTTCTTGAGGGCAATAATATTTTAAGGATAATAGACCAGTCCCTTCCTCCAGTGTGACAGAGCTTGTGAACCTCTTGCTGCACATTGAACACCCTTGTGCATTCACGTGTGGCCACACTTATTATCCTCCTTCTGAGACAGGAATCTCTGGCACAGAGCAGTGGAGGCAGTTTTTGGAGAATTCAGCAATGGAGATGAGTTCCCCTGAGTCTCAGCCCAAAAGTAGCCTTGGGTTTCTGAGCAAGCTGTGTGCCTGCCATAGAGCTGTGCCTGCTTTTCAGGATTTGGTGTCCAGTGGGGAACATAAATGCTGTCATCCATTCCAGTGTGCTTCCACTGGAACTGGGGGAGATGTTGATTCTCATGCTTATGCCCAAGCCTGTGTGGGATAAATGCATCTGGTTGCCCTTCTCCTTCCTTTTCCCCCTTGGCTGGTGCAGTCTCTCCCTGCAGCTCTGCTCAGGCCCTGACACAGCTGCTCTTCCAGTCCTTGGCAGGGCACTGGGCTAGCAAGGACCTCTCTCTCCTAAAACCAAGATGTCATCATCATTTTAACTAAGCTTTTATTCCAGGAATTTTGCCTCCACCCTTAGTCATAGATTTTTTACATCAAGATGCAATGCATCCGAGTTGTGATTAGCAGAATAATTCCAATACTTCTTAATTAACTAACTGACTAAAAGAAGATTGTCATTTATAGCCAGTCTGGAGGATGTTTGCCACATCACCTGGACCCGTGTTCCTCCCTGACAAACATCTACGTAACACTCACCATTTCTGAGATTATTTCTGCCAGTAAACTTGCCTTTGAGGGACTGCCACTGAAAGCAAAATGTGAAAGGAGTGTAAAATCCATTAGTAGAAGTCCTTTTGATTACTCAAAATGTATTCCCACCGCCCTGGAGCTGTTCATCAGAGCAGCTTTACATACCTGCATTGTTCATTTCCTAAGACTCCCAGTATCCCAGCTGGGCAGAGAAATATTTTTAATTCATGTAATGAATAGCAAAACCAAGGAATGTGCTGTAGTTTTACTTCTGCATGAAAGAGACTCTGTTTGTGCATGTCACTTTTCTCACCTATGTATGGTTTAAAGAAAAAGAGTTGGAGGCTGCTACAGTGTCAGGCTGGCTGGATGTAAGAGGGTTTTTTTGGTGGTACTGACAGTGTTTGGTCTGTAAAATCCATTCTTGCAGAGAGCCTTTGCTGGAGGTTTTATTAGGAAAGAAATATCAAGGAATCAAGAAATATCTTGATATTTCATGTGAAATATTATGCACATGTTAAAGCATGACCAGAAACATGGATAAGACAAAATATGTGTTTAATGAAGGCACAAGGTCTTTCAGGGGAATTCCCATCTCATGTGTGAGAAAGGGCCAAGCTGCATGGTGGAGCCCAATCGCACAGAATGGTCAGAGGAACAGGTTTTCTGGAGATCCAGGGGTAGATCCTGTTCCCATGGAATGGAAGGAAGCAGAGCTCTTCTCCTTCCTGCTGTTTGCTTTGAGCAGAGCAGGAATTTCAGGCTGGCTTGGGAAGCACTGATCACAACGTTCCTATAGGCTGTATTTCTGGTTGTGGCATTTATTCCTGGTTCTGTGTCACAGGTAAAAACTCTTCTCTTCCTCTGATCTTTCCCCCCTCCCCTTCCTGTTTCTCCTGTTCTTTGCAGTCCTGCAGGTATAGTGCTGTTAAATAATTGTGCTTGTGACAGGGGTGAGCCTCAGCCCAACCCACTGCATCCAGAATTCCCCTCCCTGCACCTCAGGACCTCTTAGTTCAGCTCTGGGATGGCTCCGAGTGCAGTTCTAGTTGGAAGAGAGACTCTGTAAAATTACATCTTGTTGTTCCATATTTATTCTCCCTCAGTGGTTTCCATGTCAAACTTGCTCAGTTTACCAGTCAAAACAAGATATTTCTACCTGCCAGCTCTGCCAGCTCAGCCTGGGCTCTGGAAATCAAGCTGTGCTCTCTCTGCCCTGGACATCATCACTAGCAAAAAAGAATTGTCAAATCAGGGC
This sequence comes from Phainopepla nitens, assembly GCA_013400175.1. Classification (NCBI taxonomy): domain Eukaryota; kingdom Metazoa; phylum Chordata; class Aves; order Passeriformes; family Bombycillidae; genus Phainopepla; species Phainopepla nitens. The sequence continues at coordinate 301,294 of VXBQ01003597.1, forward strand.
TGAGCTGGATGTGATGTTGAGAATGCACAAATGTAATTTGTTCTCAGGTGGTATTAGGTGTCACACAGGTGCTCTGTGTGACAGACATCAGCAAGGCTCCTGTGCCGTGCAAATATTGACTAAAATCTTCCCCACCACCTGGAGGAGGATGGGCCTCCACTGGGGCCATTTTACACCTGGGGGACACCAAAAGGGGGCAGTTCTTTTAGGGTGGTGCCAAAAACCCACAGCAGCACCAGGAATGGCACCGGGAAGCTCTGCTTCCTGCTACTGTCTTTATTTGTGAGGACAGGCCTAAGCACCTCCTGTGCTCTGGGCCATTGCTTGGTCACCAAATTGTGACATTTCCTTCAGATGTGGTGTCCTGTGGAATCCCCACAGGGAACAGGCAGATGGGCCCACTTCTTGCTGCAGAAATGTCATGCTATAGCCATAGGAAAGGCTCTGATTTAACGGGCATTAATGTTGTTCATAAATAGTTCCCCTTCTGATGGATGAAGCAGAAGGACTTTCCTCAACACCCCTTCTGAGAAAAACTGAAATTTTGTAAATTTGGTCATTGGCAAAATGTTTAAAAAACCACTACGTGTAGCAGAAGATACATTTACTGTGTATGAACATGTCACAAAGTAGGAAAAGCAGTAAGGGTGTCCTGCACTGCTTTCAGCTTTCACTCTTGTGCTTCTGCAGTGAATCCCCAGGGGCTGTCAGCAGGAAGGGACACCAGAGCCTTCCCTGTCCCCATGTGAGGCTCCCCTCTGAGCCTGCAGAGCCATTCCAGCCACTGAAAGCATGGTGGGCTTTTATCTGCGGCACAGCCCAAGAGCAGGGGAAGAAATAGGGTGACTGCCTTGGTTCCTGGGACTCTTTTCACCCCACACTCACATTTGGGACAGTCAGCTGAGCTGGGAGAACACCCAAGTGCCTCTTCCTCTTCCACAGCTCTGTGCTGCAGTGCCAGGATGGGTTTTCTGGCCAGCAGTTCTTTCCAAACACATCCCCTCAGCTACCTGGAGTACTTGTGACTCTTCTCTCACTCTGTGTGAGACCATCCTTCTCCCTTTGAGGAGCTTGGTGCTGGTGAGACCACAGCACGTGACGCCTCCAGGCTGGGGGAACCTTGTACCAGGGGAACAGCCACATCCAAGGGCTGCACTGGGCATTTCAATGGGTGATCACAAAAAGGGGGTGCCCACGGCAGTGGCAGAGCTCTGGGTGTAAGATCAGAAGCTGTCGGATAGGAGAAGAGGCTCCCAGGTCACAGATGTCCCCTGGAGAAGGTCTGCAGGAGAGCCCACTCCTGGCCTCTAGAGAAGGATCTCAGCTTGGCAGGAAATATTTGGAAGTGAGGGAGAGGGTAGGCTATGAGCTGAATTCTTCTTCTTACCCTCCTTTCACAGCAAAAATAGAACATTTATCACAAGTTCCCCTACATGTTTTTCTTCCCTATTGCACACTAGCTCCTTGCTAGTATTTGAAGCTCCAGAAAAAAGAAATTGATGAGTACTCAAGTTAATAATGTGTGCTTATTGTGTTGATGAATTGCTGGAGATGAATATATATATAAAAGCTCTGCAAGATTCACTCATCCATGCATCCTGAGTGAAAGCAATTATTTTGGTGAGTAAATGGGACTTAGTTTTATGTCTTAATAAAGAGGTTCTGGGCTAAAAGGCAACTTTTGCCCCGGATATTATAGCAAATCAAGTCTTACTGAAATAATGGAAACACCAGCACAGGGGGCAATCTTTCAAAAGGGAATATCTTAGAATCCATTTTCCTACTAAACTCTTGCAATTCTTAGTCACTATTGAATTTTTGTAAGATCTGCCCTGTCTTCAGACTGTGCAGAAAGGGCAGGACCACTTGAACAAAGCACATCCAAGAGCCTCAGAAACTGAGGGATAAAAACTTATCATCCCATGCATGACATTTGGAAAGGGGGAGGCTTGTTTTTATGTGTGTGCTTTGTTTCTCGTGATTCCTAACTCAGATATGAATTCAATGTGAATGTAATGATGTTTTCAGGCCTGACTCACTCCATTTTTTTCAATCCTTGCCCTGTAAATTGTCCTGACTGCCCCTGAGCATAACCCTTGGTCATGGTGCAAGTTTAGCCCCAGGTCCCAGCCTGGCCATCTTGTTCCTTTTGTTTTTTCCCCCACATGCTGGGGATGTCCAACTGGGTCCAATCCAGGAGTTACATCCTTTAAAGACAAGAGTCTGTAAACAGTGATGAGGAGGTGTGACTAACTCATAAAAAAAACTGAAAACAGGGAGGAAAAAAGAGAAAACACCTTGTTGTTTTCACTTTGATAAAAATGACAAGTCCAGGTATTTTGTTGTTGTTACAAACACTTCTAAGACAGGGAAATGGATTTGATGTGAACAGAGGAGCTTGTGTTAACCCATTTAAATTAATTTGGCTCAGCTCACTTGCAGCTAAGGGGATTAGATGGCTCAGGATTTGGTAGTGTGTGAGAGTGTTTTCCCAGACAGGTCACTTCCTACAGTCCAGGCCAGCTCTGCAGTTGCTTTGGGGGAGGATATTTCCAGTGCACACAAGAGAGAGGCTCCTCCATGGAGAAAACATTTATGGCTCACGTGTCAGGAAAGCCCCAGCACTGAAAAGCTGGGTCAGCCACTCTGTGCCCTGAGTGGGCAGGTGAGAAGTGAGACATTCCAATGGGCAACTCTGGAGAAACTTTCACAGCTGCCAGGCACAGAAAACTGCTAAATGAGCCCTGGCAACCCGACCTGAGGGGGTGGAGTGTCCTGTGGAGGGAGGGAGGGAGTGGCTGGGTCCTGTGGGATGGGATGGCATGGCATGGGTGTCCCACATATGGCAGCATCGCCCCTGCTCCTGGAGGTGGTTGGGCTGTGAAGAGGAGGATGATGCTGTGGTTTTCCAGGTATTTTGCTGCACTCCTACCTCCTGGCTCTGCAAGGAGTGTTGTGATGCTGGGGGAGGGATCCCAGCGCTTGGGATTCAGCCCTGCTTTAAAACCTGTGGGTCTTGTAGAACCAGAACTGGTGCAGAAATTGAACATTTGGCATTGAAAGAGTGTTTTTGAGGCTGTGATGAATCCTGGGGGTTGGTCTGCTCAGAGACTGACCTGAGGAGCTGGAGATGGGGCAGCTGCCTGTGGTGAGTGTGTTCTGGTGCATGGTTAAATACCCTGCTTGCTTTTGCACCCAGGGGTTCGAAATATTTCCTGTCTGTGTGCAATCCTTTCTAAAGAGCTGCCCCCTTCAAAAGCAGGGTAACAGGTGCTGGGCTGGGAAAGGAGGAGCAGGAGGGTGCTAAAGGTTTCTGAGCCTGCCCCAGCTAGAGGAGCAGAGGCTCTGGCAGTGCCCTGGCTGGTTCTGGGAGATGGGGCAAACACAAGGCCTGAGCAAAAGCAAAAGAAGTGGACTATTCCTGAGTCCACCAGAGCTTCCAGGCAGGCAGAGCTGTGCCCCAGGGCTGCTCTGGCAGGGCCCCTGGAGAGATGCAGTTGCCTGCCAGGATCCTGACAGAGGTAGGAGGGAAGTCTTCTCAGGTGGAGCGATGTGGGGGTGGCTGATCAGCGTGGGCACAGCGCTTCACGCTGCTGCTGGGGAGAAGAAGCCTGGCTTGTGTTTCTTCACTGTCAGTCTACGACAGGCACTTGCTTGGCAAGCCCTGCTGTCCTCCTGCTACTACTCTGGGTGGAGGAGAGCTGGAGGGACCCAGGATGGTCTGTGTCTCTGCTTTCCTGGGATTTGCTCAGTGTAAACACAGGGAAACCACTGTGTGGTGCCTCACAGTGCCAGCTCTGCAGAGAGGGATCCAACAGGGGAACACCAAGAGTGCGCCCTGCAGACTGCAAAGCCTCAGAGCCCTGGGGTGGGTGCCCTGGGAGACCAGGGGAGGGCAGGTGACCCATCCTCCAGGAGCACTGCCTTCATCTCCCAAGGGTCAGGTCTGGATCCTCCTTCTGCGATGTCCCTGCTCCAAGAAAGGATCCAATGGCAGTGACACCCTGCAAAGCAAGCTGGCCGTTGTCTCAGCTGGGCACTGCCAGCTTTAAGGGATGGATGGGAGCTGGCAGTCAGTCCTCTTGGTAAAGTTGCTTTTAAAGAGTTGATTGCTTGGACCCACTGGTCAATGCCAGGTTGATGGTGATCAGTTCTGGTGAGGTGATACAGTTGTGTGTCTCTAAATTAGAGCTTGACAAACCTGAGAACTAATTTACTCTTGCTTTGCTGTAACCTTACCAAACGTGCATCACCTGGGCAAGAGATTCACAAGCAGGAGCTGTTGGAAGATTGGTTTCATCACTGAGGATGAGCTTTAAAAATCTGTCTCCTGAATATTGACCTAGGCCTCTTTCAAGAACAGATGATGTTCTGAGTAGTCAGTAACTTTTTTTTAATGCTGAGAGCAGCCCTGTATGTGTGTGTGCAGGTGCTCTGCTGGACTGGGTCCACTGGCAGCCCAGGTGCTGTCAAGGCTGGATGTCTGCTCTCTGGTTCCATTTTTAAGCCTGTACATTTGAGATCTTTCTTTTATTCAGCCTGGGTAGCTGTCTACCAACATCTTTTAAAATCAACCTTAATTTAGCTTCCTCTGTAATCCTTCAATCCCTCTGGGACAACCTTTACACTGTTTTTGCAGCCAGCTGATTGTTCTCTCTCACTTCCAAATTTCCATGGGATATTTGCAATATCCCACTCTAATACCTACTAATCCATTAAAGATACCCATGAGATAGATTAGGTAATCCACTGTGCCTCACAGATTGTGCTCCTCAACTCACTGCTTCCCCTGGAACAGTCCCAGAACGGGTGCTACATCTGCCCTGGGAAAGCACTGTTCCTCCAGAAGGATCCCTCAGCACTGGCTCAGGAGCAGGCACAGTCTGCTTGAGAAAATGTTCTGTGACTGTTCAGATCCATAGGGACACTTCATGTGACAACAGGCTGGGACTGTGCTGCTGTTATCCAGGTTAACCTGTGTGTCTGCAAAAAGCATCTCAGAGAGCAGTGCTGCCAGGAACAGAGGTCAGCTCTGCCTGCTCTGCAAGGCCTGTGGCTCCTGGTTCCTCACTGAACAGGAGCCTCATTGCTTGCACCATGTTTGTGTTTGGATATTCCAGAAGTCTGCTCAAGAGCTGTGCTGTGGTTGTACCCTTCCTTAGATTTTCCATTCTACCTTCGTGCTGGCCTTGCCATCACCGTCCTGGTGAGAGCTTCTTCCAACCTGGCATTTTCCTTGGGAAGTCCCAAGTGTTCCCCTTTCTTAAATCAATATTTCAGGTTCAATTGTCTGACTGGATGAGGTGACAATGCTAGGATGCCAGGAGAGGAGAATGGCACAGGCTGGAAATTCTCATTATCCACCTTGCACAGGGTGCTGCTGTACCTGGTGTGGTGTGGATGGATGGATGGAAACCATACCATGGTCAGGCAAAATCTCATTCTGTGCATGGGCTCAGTGGTGTAAAAAGGGCCAAGCACTCCCTAAAGGAGTATGGGGAGATGTAGGAAACCTGTCATACCCAAGAAACTATTTTCTGCCAGGCCTGCTTGGAGAGCAGCTGCAATCTCCATGGGAACTAGTGGTGGTAGATATCCTTCCTGCCCTGCAGAACCATGAATCCATGGGGAAAGAGCAGGGGTTGACATCCCCAGACACTGTGGAGGCCAGGGCCCTGTCTTTTAGCTCCAAAACCCCACTGAGAGATTCCTCAGCACTGACAAGTCCCTCATAAAACCTGTTTCCCCCCCCAGGCAAGAAGCCAATGCCAGATTTGCTGACTCGCCTTCAGACCATTTCTCCTCCTGGTAATGTGTAACAGTGCCCAAAAGTGTAAAGCCATGGAGGGCTTTGCCCTTTTAAATCCAGGGGATTCCATGGAGTGACCTGCTGGGATAGAGGGAGAGCTTCAATATCAGCCTCAGAATGTGTTTGATGTTTCTGGCTGTTGTGCTAAACCTGGCAAAAGAAATGCACAGCATTGGCTGTAGATGGAGGAGAGATCATAGAAATAAGAGTGGGGAAAAAAAAAAAAAAGGCAGGAAAAGGATTGGAAAGTGTTAAAGGGATGTTTAATCCTAGATTTTATTAGAAAAGTTTGAGTAGGCTCTTAAGGGACCCTGCTGAACTCAGTGCTTCTAGATGTCACTGCAAATCAGAGCTGCTGGATGAAAGTGGTTCCCAGAGCATTTCTGCTTTCATGATACATGGTCAACTTTTCTTGTTCCTCAAGCAACGTTAACACTAAACTGAGTTTGTGCTTGATGCTGTACATAAGCTAAAATAAAAGGAAAGGAACAGGAAAATCAGTGTTGGAGAACTTCTTTGTGATTTGGCTTGTGTAGCCTGCTGGGCTGACATCTTTTAGATGCTCTCTCTGTGCTATAGCAGAGCCTTGGTCTTGAGATCTGTAAGCACAGCTATTATGCAGACAGCAATTTGTGAACTCCTCTTGCAATCTTCCTGTGTGCTGAAAACCCAGGAGCATTTCCATTCTGCCTGCACTGGGGTGCAGTAAATTTGAGTGTCCTGACAGCAGGCTGGCCTCTGAGTTATCTTTTGGGTGGTTCAAAAAACTACGGCACAGGACTAATTAGTCCATCAGCCAAAAATGATTCAAGGCTATCTGTTTTGGGAGGGCCAGAGGCAGATTTATGGAGAGGATGAATGTTTTCATCCTGGCAGCAGCTTCTCAGCCAGCAACAAACCCAGTGCTGGATCTGCTGCCTTCTGCACCTCCAATTACCTGGGAGCTCTTGGCTCCCAACTAACCACGTCTGTCAGGCCTTGTGTAACCAACTCTTGGCCACACGTAGCCGTGACGTGGGCCCTGGGTCTGAGCTGTAAACACAAAGCCAGGCTGCCCCGAGGTTCAGTGCTGGGAACGAAGCGGAGGCAGCGGCCTGGGCAAGCAGTTTTCTGCAGAAAGAACGGGTAGATGCTGAACGTTCCTGCCTCGTTCAGGAGCGTGGAGTGAAGACTGAAGGGAAAAGTCCTGGCAGTGGAATGATAGGCTGTGGGCTGCTCCTGCCTGTGGCCAGACTGAGATTGCCCCAAGTGCTGGTCCTGTGGGGTGGGAGTCACTGAAAATGCAAGAGAAGCACTGTGGTGCTATGGTCCTTCATCAGCAGCTCTGGCCCTCTTCCTGCCTGCCTGTTCCACCCTGTCTGTGCAGAAACACTGCCACCAGACAGTGCAGGGCAACCTTCTCTGGGACTGGCTGTTTTGGGGCTGCCCTTCAGCTTCTGGAGGGTTGGGAGTGAGAAGCAGGGTTTTGCACGGACGGAATCTCATGCCTATGGGTATTTACCATTGCAGGGTAAAGCACAGACCTGTTCTATGTGTAGGTTTAGTAACTGAAGCCTCTAATTTTCTCTGGTTGACTTTGTTTACTCAGCAGAAGACCTAAAAGCAGCTTTCCTGCTGCTGCAGGGATCTCAGAGACTGGTGATGCCACAGGCAGGGTGCAAGCAGGGAATGCTGAGGCTCATGCACAAAGCTGTCTTGAATAATTTCTCCTCTTGTCCGGAAGAGACAGGGCTGTGCTCCCTCCTGCTGCACGCGTGATGCACTCCGGTGGCGGGAGCTCAGCTGCCCCTTTGCCATCTCCAACCTCCTACACAGAGTGAGCAGCTCCCAGGATGGGTGCTGTGGGTTTGGAGATGTTTCTGTGGTTTTTGGAGCATTCTGTCCAGAGAAGTTTGCTTTTTCTTTTGTCTGTACGAGTATGTCATTGCTTCAGTGGCTGGTTTGTGGATAACAGGTTTTAAAATAGAGATGTAGACAAATTGGCACAAGGCCAGAGGAGAGCAGCACTAATTGTCAGAGCTTCAGAAAACATGACCTCTGAGGAGAGGTTGAAGAAATCAGGTGCATTTAATCTAGACAAGGCAGTATGGGTGGGGGAGGGAGGGGGATGTCATGGTTTCTCAGAACATAAAAGCTGTTGTTAAGGAAGGGTGATTGATTTATTCTTTCACAGTCGTGGAGGGGGGGAATGATGAGACCAAACTACATTTAAACTGCAGAGAAAATTTGGTTTGGATATCTAGGAAAAGCCTCCGGTGCAGTGAAATGCAGGAAGGTATTGTTCAGGGAAGCTGTGAAATTTCTGACACCCTGTTAATGCCTTTGTTCCTGTAGTTCAGACTAAAGGGTAATTTTCAGCCTGATCCCTGTCCCTCAGCAACTGCAAACCTTGGCTCTGCCAGCAGTGCCAAGTCCACGTGGTCAGGAATGCAGGAACCAGGAACCTTGAAGCGCTGGCTGTAGTTCATAAAAATTATGTGGCTTCAGTGGGCCATAAATCGGGCTCTGTTCACCTGCCCACTGGTTTGGAGTCTTTTTGGCTGTGTCTGTGTCGCAGTTGGAGATCTGAAGGCAGAGGAACCCAAGCTTGCTCTACTGTTAACTTCCTTGGGTAGGAGTGGAGAGGGGACAGCTTGGACCTGACCTCAGGGCAGCTGCCTGAGTAATCATCCCCCTGTTTCACTGAATTTTGTGCTTTTGTCTTCAGTGAGCTCTGCAGGCTCAGAACCAGGCTGAGTCCTGGGAGAGACATCCCAGTCCAGGCTGCCATCACCTCTGGCTGGTGTGCAGGCACACACAGGCTCGGAAACACAACCTTTCCTTTACACTTGTGCCAAGTTATTTCTGTTAGCAACGTGACTCCAGGCGCTGGGGCTTTAAGCACTATAAAATAAAATGTGAAAGTAGTAACCAGTTACTGGGAAAATACTGCAGATTAGCACAACTTGTTCTCTACCTTGACTGTGTTTATATTTGAAGAGTATCACTTGCAGAAAAAGGACAGGTTTTATTATAACTCTTTTGTCTACTTCCCTTCCAACTTCCTGAGTGTGTTATTCTCAGGCATCAAACCACTTTCAGGACAAAATGTTGGTGAACTCTCCAGTGGTGGTGAGAAACAGGGATGTGTGAGGGTGCCATTCATTGGTAAAAGTGGCAGAATTTCTCACACTCCCTCACTCATGATCTTGCCTACAAACCCTTTCCAGGCAGAAGCTTTTTCTTTAAGAGGAGAAAGTCTAGTTCTTTATACACACTGGCAAGGCACAGATGAAAGCATGGGCCTTTAATATCATGTTTACTTCTTTTGCCCTGTCTCGGATCCACAAATGCAGAGTTCTGTCTCTTCTGGACAAATCTACAGATGACGTTATCCCATATTTGAAATACCCTACTTTTGTATCCCTCTTGCCTGAAGCTATTAACATTGGCAGAATTGATGTCCTTTGTTTATTTTTCTGTACTACTTTAAGTCTGAATGTTGGGCACCAGCTGGCCTGGTTTTCCATTGGGCTGCACTGAGAGTCAGGACATATTTTTGTGTTGGCTGTGTTCACGCTCCTGAATCCCTGTCCTGAGCAGACTAGGAGCCAGCCTTCACAATAGGGCTGGAGGAGGTGAAATGGCTTCCCTTGCCCCAAGATAAAGTAGGTGCAGTAAAGGCAGGACTTGCATTTCGTTGTCTGTGGGACAGTCACACATGGAAGCCCTCGGGTTGCACACCCCAGGGCTCTCAGGTGGGCACTGCAGCCTCCCAGATTCCCTGCTAGATGGGATGTGGAGGAGCTGGCAGTGCCGAGAGGAGCCCTGCTGACTCTGTGGGGAGCTGATCCCTGCACCCCAGAGCTGCTCCTGGAGCTGGGAGTGGAGAGGTCTGGAGCTTGTCCCTGGCTCTGACACTGAGTCACTGCATGACCCCGGGCGCTCGGGTACCATGGTGATGAACACAGCACAAATGTCTGCACGGATAGAGTGGATTGCCTGGGCTCTGCCTCTGACAAAAATCTGTGTAGTCCCACTGTCTCTGCTCCCCTGCTCTAAGCACCCAGCCTGCTGCTTTCTGTGGGGGAAAGAACCCTGCTTGGTGCTGGGGAAGGAGGGGATGCACAGCCATGGTGACACGAGCGCTGGTGGGAACAGGCTGGAAGCCAAGCAGGCAGTGGGGCACTCTTGGAGGGAACAGCACTGCATGGCAAAAAGGCTCTGGAAGGGGAATCTGCCTTCTCCCAGGCTCTGCTGCAGCCCTGTGCATGGCCCTGACTCTCCTCCTGTAACTAATTAGCCTGCAAGATCCTCAGGGCAGTGCTGACTTCTTCCTCCTGCTATGGCTTCTATCACAAGGCCCTGATTTCAGGGAAAAAAAAAAAAAAAAAGACAAACTATCAAAGTGAGACTTCCTTATATCAAAGTGAGACTTCCTTAAAAGCTTTGCTGTGCCTGTGTCAGCCTCTGGCACAAAGAGGCTGCGGGAGAATCTCTCTCCCTGGCGTGACTGTTGGTTATTTTCCCACCTGGCTCCCTTGTGAAGGATGAAGGTACAAGCACAGCTAAGATGTGTCTGGGAGTGTGTGTGTGTGTGAGTGTGAGGGGATCTTCAGAGGCTCCACGAGGTCTCTGAGCACCTCTGCCTCGGGCACCCTGTCAGCGAGCCCGGGGTGCTGGAGCCTGCACTGCCTCTTTAAGGAGATTTGCATAGCAGGGCCTAATTACAGTGGTTGATTCTGATGTTTTCAGTGTTGTTCATATTCCATTAAAGGATAATGCTGCTTAATTTGCAGCAGAGGGTCTCGGTGAACAGCACACCCAATCACAAGGCACCCCTAATGACACTGCTTCCCTACTTCTGGTAACACATAATTAAAAAATCACTTCATTTCCAGTTGTGTGGTTCTCCCCTCTCCCCCAATCTCCTAATTACTTTCTAAGCCATTTCATGATTATCTGTAAATATTTCAGCACTTAGATCTACTAATGAGTGCATGGAAGAGTTAATACCTTGAGTGGCACAACTGCTTGCCTTTCCCTTTCTAGTGATGCATCGAAAGGGATCATTTTCCACCTTGCATGTGTAAGGAAAGGGGCTTTTCTTCGGGTGGGATTGGGTTTGTAGACTGCCTTTGGAGTTGTGGGCCTGAGCAGGGGAGGGGTAGCATGCAAAAACCCCATCTCCAGCTGCAGGAGGGTTTTTGCTGGGTCTGGTAGTGGGTGTGTATCTCACTGTAAATTGTTTTACGTGGCTTAAACGCCACTGTAAGGACTGTCCTGTTCTCTAACCCGAGCTCTGCTCTGAAAAGCCACTGCACAAATGCTGCTTTTTCACTTCACAGATCTGTTTCCTGTATTTGTCTGGTGCCTTGGGTATTAAAATTCACTTGGGATTTTCAGACTGAGTACTCAGAGCCAACAGAGTGGTGGAGAAGTGAGCTGGAGCATGTTTTCTGCCCGTGGCTTGCATGGGCTTGGGTGCTGTGCTCTTTGTCTGGTCAATCAGGACCACCTTCTGTGAGCCCACTAGGAGCCTACTGATGGTCTCTGAAGGGATTATTTGGAATAAGCAGAGATAATTGTGTTACTAGGGGGTAATTAACTTCCAGGAATTAAAAAAAGTCAAGCTTAGACTGCACTACTCCTTGGGGTGAGTCTGTAAATCTGGGAGTGAGAGAAATCTAATCACTTGAGCACGTTCAATTCCATGATACTCAGGGAATGTGGGGCTGCTTAAAATCAAATCCATGCATTTCTAGGCAATTCTTATATTGCAGATAAGAGAGAAGGACTTGGATATGGTCCTAACCCAGCCTATTTGTGTTTCAGGTAACCCTGTCACAGTGGGAATGAGCATCCACATCTCCAGCATTGACCAGATCTCTGAAGTCAACATGGTAAGTTTGGAAAGAAAGAGAGGGGAAAACCCCCCAAACTATAAACTGTTCTTCCATTTTCTGGCTGAGATTTACTTCCAAGGTAAGGGCTCCTTGGAAGCATCTGGATCTCTGCGGGCACCTCTGGAGCTTGTGGCGCCTCATCCAGAGTAGATTCTTATCCCTTCTGTGCTGGTTGCACAGACACCTCCCAAAGTCAGAAAAGCTTATGCCCTAAAAAAGTTGATGTGAATTGTATTTTTTTGGTTGATACAAAGGTAGCTTTATGGTCAGTCTGTCCCTGCCAAGTTAAAAACAGTGAGTTTTCATTTTGTTGGTGGTACTTCAACCTTTCCTCAGGGTTCTGTGCTGGAAAGAGAGGCATCTAATGGAAATCTGGTTTTGGGTGGCATTGATAGATGGGAGCTTTTCATACCACTTTGAATAATAATAATAAAAAATATTATCTGCTCAGGTAGCAATGGTTTGAGGTGAAATCTGTGAAATTTGTTGATTGCTTTGGTTTAGGTTCACGTCCAGGACTGTCCCTCAGAAGCCCTCAGCCCCCGGCAGAGGACAGAGATTGTGCTGTAATTGCCTAAATTGCCCTTCTCCCTCCTGTCCAGAGGCTTTTCCTCCAGACTCTTCTCCTCTCCCAGGGGCTGGGTGGAGTGGGAGGCTGGTGGGAACCTCGTGACAGTTCCTGTCCAGTTCCTCTCTTCCTGACCTGTGCTGGAGAATCCTGGGCCACTTTAGAGCTCTTGTAGTTTAAGGAGATTAAAATCTTGGTTTCCCACTGCTCCTGTCCCATTTCTCTGTCTCTGGCCTCTCCTGCCCTGTTTCCCTGGCCCGCCAGCTCTTCTGCTGCTCTGTGGAGGGGAGGAGGGGAGGTGACACAACCTGACCCACTGGTTTTGTTTCCAAACTGCCTGAGAAGCCTGAATGTGTGTTGGAATGACCCAGGGAGAAGAGCTAGCCATGAGCCTTCTGTTCTTGTGTGAAAGTTTCTTTTGCTGACTCTCTGCCACCATGCCACTGTCACCCAAATTCTCCGCATGACCTGTGACAGTGACACTGGGCAGTGTGTGTGGCCCTAGATTTGGGTACAGAGGCACTGGGTAGCTGGGCTTGAGTTTAGGCTCAGCTTAGCAGGGCCAGGTGGCTTAATCTAGTTCCATCTATCTTGCCTGTCAAGCCACAACTCAACTTCGAGTCATCTCCTTCCCCAGGCTGAACTTGGGCCTGGATGTTCTGGGATGCTGGGCCACATGTCACCCTCCTGCTTGAGCCAGAATGGCCACTCTGGGGTCTGGACTTGTGCCTTAAGACCAAGACTCACACAAACACAACTGGGAGGGGGTGAGGGGGGTGGTTCTCAGCTTACCTGTGGCAGCTGCCCCTGTGAGCCTGAGCAGGTCTGTCCCCAGCACAGGAAGGACAAGGACCTGTTGGAGAGAGTCCAGAGGAGGTACCAGGATGCTCAGGAGGATGGAGCAGCTCTGCTGGGAGGAAAGGCTGGGAGAGTTGGGATTGTTCAGCCTGGAGAAATCCAGCTTAGGGGTGGCCTTCCAGTACCTGAAGGGAGACAACAAGAAAGGTGGAGAGAAACTTTTTACAAGGGCCTGGAGTGACAGGACAGGGGAGAATGGGTTCAAACTAAGATAGCAAGTTCACATTGGTTCTTAGGAAAAAATTCCTCCCTGTGAGGGTAGTGAGGCCCTGGCACAGGGTGCCCAGAGAAGCTGTGGCTGCCCCTGGATCCATGGAAGTGTCCAAAGCCAGGCTGGATGGAGCTCTGAGCAGCCTGGGATAGTGGAAGGTGTCCCTGCCCATGGCAAGGGCGTGGAACAAGATGATCTTTAAGGTCCTTTGCAACCCCAGACCATTCTGTGAAGGCAGCTGAACCCTGTAGAGGCTGATGCAGGATGAACCTCCCACTGGAGAGGCATCCATGGGCTAGAGGGGCTGATCAAGGGCTTTGTCCAGCAGGTGTGAGCAGCTGTGGCCAGGCATGAGCAGCCACTCTCCCAGCAGCAGTTTCCAACCCTTGCCATGTAAATGTGGAGCTCTCACCTCTCCAGAGAGCCCCTGCTTCCCTCTGCCACAGAACTAGGGGAGAAACAGCAACAATAATCCCCCTGTGATGCACAGATTTCCAGGCACAGACCTTCATCCACATGCTGCTCTGGATCCTGCAGGATCTGAGCAGCACAGTGATGGACATTGAGTGCTTTCATGGTGGTGGCATGGCTGTGGTGGGGCTGGCACCACTGTCCATGCCACACTCCTGTGGATGTGATGGAATGCCACTTCTAGGCTTTTGATTATGCCTCCTGGTTCTCTGTTTGACAAGAATAATCTCCTGCCCATCTTTCCTACATAGATTAGGGCAGGGGGGAAGGGTGTGGAAAGGTTTGGGGATGGGAGATGAGGTGGCTGTAGGTGAGAAAGATCTCTGAGCAGCTTCAAAAAGGGGTTAAAAATCAGAATCATCTTAAAGAACAAATATTTAGGGAGCAGAAGAGTTCTCATGTGATGTCAGTTTCCAGGCTGAAGGGATTTTATGTGCATCATTCTTCTGTGTGACAGATGCCCCGGGGAAAGGGCTGTGTTTTACCCCCGCTCTGGACATGGATACTGGCAAGAAAAACAAGGCATTTTTTTGGCATCATGTGTGCTTGGGAAAGGAACTGTGCAATGAATAAATTAAAGGCACACAAGTGAAGCTGGGTTGTCATGGTGACCAAATAGCTTCTATTGTTCCACAAGGAGTGTTATTACTTACTGCCCCTTGTAGGATAATTAATTAATCCTCAGACATCCTTTTGGGAACAATGGCCCTGGTGCTGGGGCTGGGCAGGCTGAGGAGAGCCCCTGGCTCTCCCAGGCCTTTCCCTGGGACTCCTGGCGCCTGCTGGCTGCCTGGTGGTGGGGAACAAGTGCTGTCAGTGACCAGACATTGCACGCTTCCAAAAGCTGTTTTCCATGGGAGTCCAGCTGGTTGTGGTGCTGTGGAGCCATCCAGCTCCATCCATGAACACTCCTTGCCATCTCTCCCATGAGAACCGTGTTCCCAAAATGAAGAGGTGGTGACATTGCTGTCCTGGAGGACACGGGGCTCTCTGGAGAGGCAGCACAGTAATGTCCTTATGCTGGATGTTCCCAGACACTCTGGCACACAGAACGTTCTGCAGCTGCCTGTCGATGCCACGTGTGTTGTGACACCCAAAGCTGATGCCCCCCCAGCTCCCTTGAGGGCCATTGCCAGATCCTGTGCCATGCCAGACTGCAAGGTGTTCATAGGTACAGTGGCAACCATCTCCTAGTCATGAGAGACCAAAGCTGCAGCTCTTATTTTAGGCAGTGTCACCTCCTGGTTGCTGGCAGCTGCTGCCTGTGTGTGGTCAGCCATATTGTCAAGCTCCCTTCCTGAGTGATGCTTCCTTGCTGTGTACCCCCCTCAGCAGGGCTCAGCAACGCTGAGCTGCAGCCTCTGTTCCTGTCAGTGATTAGAAGGATTATTTGCTGAGCCAAGATCAGTGACATCAATTGAAATGTCTGGGGAAGGATGCCAGGGGCCAGCCAAATAGGTATTGGGGAGGGCACATTTGAGTGGCAGACCCTCTGGGAAGTGCTGATCCATGAAGATGAAAGGCCTCGCTGGAGTCTTTTCACCGCCTGTACAAATTTGCAAGTCGGGGATTTGCAGGCAGGCTGAGAGGAGGAATGTCTTCGTGCTGCTGGGGAGTAGCTCAGGTGACCCATGAAGGACAGAAGGATGGCATCTCCTGGATAACTCACCCAGCCCATCTCCTTTGAGGTGACCTGGGATTGAGTTGCAGTGAGCAGGGTGGTGCCTGGAACGGCTACCTAGAACAGAGGCTGGACAGAGATAAAAGAATAAAGAGGGTATTTATTAAAGGCCTTTAGCAGGTGCACCTTGGGCAGTGCAAAATCCTCACAGAGGCTACACCCAAAATGAATGATGGTCTCGAGTTTTTTTGGCAGATAAAAGTTTGGTCTATTTGCACATCAGTGGTTCATTCTCCAGTTACAACTTCAGGTAATGAAGTCACATTCCCCCAGTTTGCTTCCCCTCAATTCACTTTTGTTTATACTTTTTGGGGCCTGAGGCTGTGATGGTGACCTTGGTTCTCAGGCCTGGATGGATTTTTGTCTGACCAAACTGTGAGGAGAGCTCACTAACACTCTGTGTGGAGTTCAGAGCTTTACACTAATGCAGTACAGGATCTGAAAAATATAAAAGCTAAAAACTTAAGGCATCAAGGGAACAACCTGCAGGCATTTATACACTCCTGTTGGTGTGCAGTGGCACTGGGGCACTGACACGTTCAGGTCTCTTGCTGTGGTACCAAGTTCCTGAGGAGTCCAGCAGCATTTCTGAGCTGGGGAATGAAGAGCTCTGGCAGTGTGGAGCTCGTGTCACAGTCAGCTGGAGCAGCCTGTGGGTGTCTGTCCTTGTGCTCTGTGGCCTGAATGCTGCCCACAGTCACTCACCTTAAAGGTCTAGTTCAGTCAGCTTGCCCTGGTGGTGCAGTCCTGGTGGTGTCCAGTACCAATGGCTCCAGAAAGAGCTGCAAGTCTTCCCCCACTGCTGCACGTCCTTCCATGCAGCAGAGGACTGGCCTGCTCAGCGTGTGCTGTATATCCCTGCATGGTGAACTAGACAAGGACTAATCCTTCCAATGTAGCCTAGGCAATCTCTGGGGACAGATTTTTCTAGCACCAGACAGTTCAGACTTTCTTGAAGTATTAATGAACTATTTCAATAAGGAAAACTACCAGAAGTTTTGTATGCATTTGAAATAAGAGGAGGTTACCCTTCATAACGCTTCAATTTTCCTGCCCTATGATCTGTGCAGTCCTAAACCTGCTCCCTCCTGTGTCTGCACACCGTAGACAGCTCAGAGCATCCAGCCATTATAGTCATGATTTCTTTGTGACTTCTATAATTTATTCATCCCAAGATGCTCTCCTACATCTGCAATAACATCATTTCAGTTTGTTATAGCACCAGCTTTAAAGTTTTATAAACCCGGTGACAAGTTGAAAAGTTACAAGAGTATTGTTGCAGAGGGTTGGTGTAGGAAACAAGGCTTGCAGATAAAAAGGTTTGCAGGAATAGGGGAGTGAAAGGAAGGATGCCTGTGGAATTGCCAGATCCTTCTGCTGGGGGACAGCCTGCAGTGGGGAGGAGTTAGGGGTTGGGGCAGGGTGCTTGGCATAGAAGACCTTGGTGTTTTGCTTCAGAGAATCACAGAACTGTCTGGGAAGGGATGTAAAGCTCATCTCATTCCAAACCAGGACACCCTCCACCAGCCCAGGTTGCTCCAAGCCTGGTCTTGGATACTTCCAGGGATCCAGGGGCAGCCACACCTTCCCTGAGCAACCTCTTCCAATGGCTCACTGCTTCCCAGCGCTGTGGCCCTGTTGCCAGGCTGTGCCGTGTTGGAGTGACTGCTCTGGTGCTGGCACGCTGCGCTGCATCTCTTGGAGGTTATGGCAGGAAGCATCGTGGCTGTTATTTCCCAACTTCTCGAAGCTTGCTTGAAAAACAAGCTGTCTGGTTTGGCAGATTGCCCTGCTCAAGAGAGATGTAAAGCATGTCTCAAGGCAGCCATGAGCTGCAAGGGTTTTCAATTGGCTTTTAACCCAAAATGAAGTGGACCAGGTTTTGTGTAAGAGTGTTCTTGACCAGGACAGCTCATCCTACAACCGGTTATGCCATCATCGGTGGGCCATCACTCTTCTCACTGCATCAAATTTTCCATCTTTTGGGCATGCTGGAAATAGACTTTGTGGTGGGATCTGTCCTGAGCAGGCTTTGGCAGTTCTGTTTTCACTGGAATATATGTACACCTGCAATACTGGACAAGCCTGACTTTGCTGCAATGTGCCCTTGAAAAGGATTTTCCATTGGTGTAGAGGTCTTAAGCTTCAAAAAACCAAGATTTTAAAGAAGAAAGTTCTACTATTATACTGTGTCTTTTAGTACCATCTACTCTCTTCAAATGTGTCAATGTTTTCCTTATTCTTAATTGAAAATGTTTTGGTTTGTTGCTGTCTCTTTTCAATGCAGAAACGACATACGGATACTTCTCAGTCTCTATGTCCTTGGGTATCCAAGTGCTTTTAAAAAGCAAAGGTTAAAGCATTTAAATCTTACAGTCAGAGTTTTCTGGAATTATATGCTGTGAGATACAAGTATGACATGACACTCCAGTGCTGCAAATGTTTCTCTGTAGCCTTGGGTATCCCCAGCCCTGTGACACAGTGGTATCTAAACTCTGTGTGTGTGTATACATTACATCTTGGTATTCAAGGCTGCTGAATATTTAGCACTGCCAAAATATGGGAAAACTAGGAGGCAGCGTTGGTGCTGAGCTGCAGATGGTTCTCTGTCGTGGTGCTGCAGGGGATACAGTCCTGTTGGATTGCTGGAGGCTCCTGGGATGGAAGTGTTGTAGGTAGCAGAGGGTGCTGTGGGGTCTTGGTGGTGGAGCAGGATTCAGGGGGGATTCATGTTGGACATCAGGAAAAATTTTTTCACTGAATGAGTGATTCAGTGAATTTGGACAGGCTCCCCAGGGAAGTAGGAATGTCACCATCCCCTGCAGTGCTCAAAAACCGAGCAGTTTGTGGTATGGTTTAGTGGCCATGGGGATATTTGGTCAAAGGTTGGACTTGATGACCTTGGAGGCCTCTTCCAACCTGGATGATTCTCTGAGTCTTGGTCTGCTCATGGTAAGGATGGTAGAGCTCTGACTCGGGGTGAGCTATCCCTACAGGCTTGGGCAGATGGGGGTTATGAGGTTTTTTTAATAAACAAGGGACTTATATGTGCTGATCTAAATGAGGACATTGCTGCAGACAGCTGGGATGAAAGGTCTCTTCAGGGCTGGTTGTGCCTTCCTGTGCTGGTTGTGCCTCAGCACAGCTGGGGTGACACAGCTCTTGTCCCTTCAGCTCCTGGTGTGTGGGGCAGGGATGGCTGGGAAATCAAACAGTGCTGGTTCTGTACACATGAAGCAGCATTTTCCTCAAGGGGAGATTTACCCGGGGAGGCAAAGGTCCATGTGCACACTGCCATCAGTCACACAGTCACCCTGGGGACCTGCTCACTTTGCTTCTCCAGCAGTAGGAAGTGGGAGACATATGACCACTTGGCTGGCTGAGGAAAAGCAACAGCATATTGATGCTTTTTCCTGCTGCTAGAGGGGTGTTTGAAGGAATAAAAGATGGCTGTGGCAGGGTGGAGAGTAACCTCCAAACCACTCTGGGCTTGGCAGCTTTGAGATGCTCTTGTTTGCATGCAGGAGGCACAACTGCCTGCTCTGTGGCTGGTCTGGAGAAGGCAAGAGCAGAAATCCACTGATCTCCAGGAACACCTTTGCAAAGCTGATGTCAGGGACCCACCTCACCTGCCACCATTAGATTTGTGGTTAAGATATTTTTTGTCCTTGCAGCAGCAATATCTTGTGAGTGCTGGGGCTTAGGGTGACTTTCACTGGCCTGAAAAGTCAAGGATCAGACGTGGACACCTGATCGCATCACATGATGCCTTTCTTTAACAGAATTCCCACTGGTTGTGCTGAAACATCCCTTGGACTGAGATAGTGTGTGAGGGCAAGGAAAGCTTCTGGCCTCAGGGGTGCTCTGCAGGGTGGTGGTGGTGGTGGTGGGGCGAATGGATGCTCAAGTTTAAAAAAGCGGTGGTCCCCTGTCTGCCTGAAAGACAGGGATGGTTCTTCCAAAGGGTTTGCAAAAAATAGTCAAGTATAAAGTGAACTCGTGAAGGTGCCTGAAGTGCTCCCCATTCACTGCTTCTGAAATCAGTTGCAAAGAGATTGTCCCGGCCTAAAACCTAGAAAATAGGTCAGTGTGACTCATATGTCAATATTTACTGCATTTATGGCAACTTGTAGAAGGGAAAAATCTCGCCTGCCTTCCATAATGCTTCACAAGTTATCCCATTCCCATGACAAAACTCTCCCCGTGCCCTTGCTCCTGGTATTGCTTCGACTGCAGTGACAGCCCAGTAAATTCACTACTACTTAGAGTCCAGTTGCTAAGTAATAAGCCAAAGATCACCATGCAGTCTCTCCAAATGCCGTGGCCACCTGGAAGGTGGATCTGCTCAAAGCCCCAGGAATTCCTTTGGAGACAGAGGTCTCAAGAACTCGGTGCCCCTGGAGCAGGGAGCAGCAGTCCTGCCACCAGACAGCCTGAGACTCTCCTCGTGTGAGGGGACAGCTCCATCGCTTCCCCAAAAGGGGCTCCCCTGTTCTTGTGCTGACGGGCTGTGACTTTTTCAACTTTAGTGATGACCTCAAATGAATGTTTTGTTGGCCAAATGGCATGATTTGGCCATAAGTAGGAGGTGAAACTGTGGGAACCTTGCTGAAGCAAGCTCTCAGTTGAGGAAAGAACTGAACTGCTGGACAAGGGAATGATTGTCTCTCTGGCCCCTGAAGCTTTCTGTTGTACTCTGCTTGTTTCTGCCTGGAGATCTTTCAGCATTCACCTGATATCTTAATGGGAGAGTTTGCAGAATGCTCTTTGTCTGCAGAATGGGAAACCCTGGGTTATGGGACAGCTGTGGGGTGAGCTGGCCAATTCCCAGCCCAGACTTTGGGGTTTGCAGCACAAATAAAACGTGGTGGCAACGCTTGTCAAGAGTGATCCCCTGGTGTGAATCCTTCCACGGGGCTGCTGTCCCTGGGGAGCAGCTCTGTGAGTCCCCCAGAGCGAGGACTCTGTGAGTCCTCCTCAGCCCTCGGCAGGGCTGGGTCAGCCCTGCTCTGGTGCTCAGAAGCACAGCTCCCCTCTTTTACTCACCAGGCAGTTTCCCAACCGGGCACTTCCCAGAAAAGGCCAAGTTCACTGTGCACTTGGGAGGTGCCTGCACCCCACGCCAGGAGAGCAGTCGTGCTGGGGAGGAGGAGAGGCTGTGGCTGCATGGTTTGCAGCGTGCTTTCAGCTGAACAGGGCTATGCATTGCAGTGCTCCATCTGTTCCTCTATCAGCCGAGTTATCTTTAGCTCTGAACATGTCAGTGTTGTGTGGTGCTGGTATGAACCACTTCAGCTTGCACCCCAGTGTTCCTGTAGTAGTTAGAATTCCTACTGCAGAAAACTGCCTGGGATAATTTCCCCTCCCTTCCCCCCTCCCAACCCCTTGCTTAAATTTTTATTCATGTTTTTCATGGGCAAAACTCCCCCAGTCTATATATATTTTTTATATATATATACATGTATTAAAGAGCTGGCTCTGTGTTGAGAGCAATGTTCCAAACTGCCACCTGTTTCAATAGCAATGTTGCAGCACTGGAGAGGATTACTGCAGAATGCTAAAGTAGCTTTCCCCCCAAGTGAAAG
Source organism: Phainopepla nitens (assembly GCA_013400175.1). NCBI lineage: Eukaryota > Metazoa > Chordata > Aves > Passeriformes > Bombycillidae > Phainopepla > Phainopepla nitens. The sequence goes on from VXBQ01003597.1 coordinate 322,362, forward strand.
CTTCATCTGATTTGATTGAAAACCAAATTAGACCTTGAGAATCTGACCTTCTGACATCCTGTCATATATACATTTAAAGCACCCAGCAACAGAGAATGTATTTGTGCAAGAGTGCCAGTACCTCAATATAGAACCTAAATCCGAATACAAGTGCTTGCGTGTCGTGCTGCTATTTGAATATGTAAATAAAGGGGGCTATAAATAGCTCTATATGTTATGTACATGTTAAGTGAAGGTGGCAGATCCGACAGCTGAATGGCTCTGCTGTTTCTGAATGCTGGGAGAGGCTCCCTGCACGCTCCCCACATCTCTCATGTTTGCTCCTACCCCTCTCAGCCTCTCTGCTATCACATTTTTCAGGCCTCTGGAGAAGATTGTGTGTGGGGACAGGAGCTGTTAATATTCTGAGTCTGTGCTGAGTTGCTAGGCTACAGAGAAAAAGGAACATTCAAGGAAAAGGGATGGTAGAAGGAAGAGGGTCTGCTGAGCTGTTTGGAGATCCAGAGAGGTCCTCTAGTCAGTCATTTTGGGGGAAGGAGGGCATGCATGCAGGTGAGATGAGCTGTGGGTAGTCCCAAACAGAATCTCAGGCCAGCCCAAGCTAGAAAAAAATGGTAGAGGAGGGAGTAAAAGGCGAGGTGCACTGGCCCCTCCCACGTCCCTGCTGGCCAGGTGTGCCCAGCTGCTCTCCTGCTGCCTGTTCCAGGGTATGCTGGGTCACCAGGCTGAGCACTGCCCTCTCATACATCCCTGCCTGCATTTTCCAGCTCCCATCTGAGGCTCTGGGCAAGAGAGAAGCAAACCCAAACCATGCTCACTGCTTACAGGTTGGATCTCATCTCCTGTTCTGCAGTACCCTGCTACTCCAGGGCCCCTGTATGTTCAGTGTGACTGCAGGGGAAGGCAGCCTGTAGCTTCTGTGTCCCTGACCACCTCCTTTGATGCTTTCCTAGGTCACTGATACACAAAGCATTGACCCTTTTATGCATCAAGAGTTTGTAGCTAGGATTGCGGGGGACTTGAGGATTTACAATGCAGAAGCTCCTGTCTGAGCCTTGTTATCCAAAGTCCCAGCTGTTTGCCCCAAAAAGGAGTGGCAGGTACCAGCTGTGAGCCATCAGACCTTTCAGGTTCTGTGTGTTCCACTCTTCTGGAGGGATGGGTTTGCCCTATGCTTCTCTCTGTATCAGATCTCTCAGAAAAAAAAAAAAAATTAAACAGTGCTTTTGGATATTTTTATTATCTGGATAGTTTATTTACTGAGCTCACGTGGGCTCCCTGCCAGTTCTGCAAATAGAGCTCCTTGGCTCCAGGGCTGTTGGTCCTGGTGCTGCAGCGAGCACTCACTCAGCGTGGACAGGGACTGCAGCTTGTTCTCCCCATCCAGTTGGCTGTGAAGTCAAAGTCTGCTCTGCTTGTGGACCTCCACAGCCTGCTGAAACCTCTTTTTTTTTTTTTTTTTTTTTTTTTTTTTTTTTTTTTTTTTTTTTTTTTTTTTTTTTTTTTTTTTTTTTTTTTTTTTTCTTCATGCATCCTGTAATGAGCTTGACTTGTTCAGCAGAATCAGGAGTGTTTGGTACAGCTGCAGTGTGAATGCTGTTTGCAGTGTTACCAGCAGCCACCCACCAGGTCTGTGCTCCCACAGCCAGGATTGGGATGGATGGAGTAGGAGAGGGTCAGCGTGGTCCTTAGGGTGGGCACTGCTGCTGGCCTCAGCCCAGGCTGGCTCCCTTGGCTTGAGCCTGGAATAACCAGACTAACCCATGGATGGAGGAGGAGGTATCCATCACCCATCCATCATGATTGCTACTTCCAGTATCTGATGGCAGAAATTCTTTCCCAGAACAGATCTGTTGACATCCCTGCCCTTTCTTGCTGTCCCAGCATGTCTGGGCAGTGCTCTGTCCACACTACAGCTGATAAAGCTGATTGCTGACCCTTTTCTCTAACACCATTCCCTCCCACTGACCTTGCCTCCTGAGGGGCCACACATACAGCTGTGCAGAATATTCACGTGCAGGAAGCCACCCCAGGTGAGGAACCAGGTCTCTGGGTGCAGGACTCTGAGGGTTTGCAGGTGAAATGGTTTGCATTCACTTTGCTTGTTCCTGTTGAAAAGCAGGCCTTGTTTTCCCAGCCCCAGGGTTGCCACCCTCTGTGCTGAAACCATGCCTGACCTAACTGAGCCCCGCTGCCAGAAAGATGTTCTGCTCTTCACCATTTACTTCATCCTTCCTACATGATCAAACTTTGCTTTCTACAGGAAACAAACACCAGTCTAAGCTTTGGTCAAGCCAATCTGTGCCAGCCCAGCTGTGATGCCTGGAAAGGCTGACCTGGAAAGAGAGACTAGGTAGAATAAAAGAATAAAAAGGGATTTATTGAAAGGATCCAGCTTGGGCAGTGCAGGAACCCCTTGGGGCTACACCCAAGTCAAACCCACAAATGGGCACAAAATGGATCCCCAGTCACAAGGCCTCATACTTTTATAGGTTTTGATCCATCAGCACATTGGAGTGAATTGTCTAATTCCAGCTCCAGGTGATGAAGCTTCATCCGCCTTGTTCCCTCTCTTCCTTCGCTGCTGTTTCCACTCTTGGGCCTAAAATTTGTCCTTGGTCCCAAGCTGGAAAGGAATTGTTTTGTCTCCCTGCTATGTGAAGAGAGCTTCCCAACCCAGAACTACAGAGTAAAACAGCACAGAATCTGAAAAATATAAAAGCTAAAACTTAAGGCATCAGTTGAGGTGATGGTTTCACCCAGAAGGTGCTAGTTGTCTTAAATGGTTGAAAGGATTTTTTTGCCTCTGGCTAACTCCTGGGAAATAACATCTTTCTGGCAATTTTCAGAACCTGAAACACAAAACCTTCCTTCCCTAAGTTAAAACAATGTCTTCAAAGCCCTTGAAGCCCTGTGTGCCTTGATATTGTTGCAGAGTCTCGTGGTGTCAATGCTCAGAACTGCATATACCGCATTTTATTTTGCCATGTAAAGTCATAATATTGCTTTATTTATACCATGAATTCCTACCTCTGCAGCACCAAATCACACTGGAGGTCTTGACAGCACAGGGAATTACAAGCTCTGTCTAATTTTTTTCCTCAGGGAGAAAAAAATAATTTCTGTGTTTACACACTTAGGACTTGCCCAGAGATGTGGGGGAAAGGTTTAAGAAGCATCACTCATCTTACAGCATCAACGTTCCCTTGACATAATCCAGTTTTCTTCCTCCATCCTTCTGAGAGCTTTAGAAACTGATATCTTCACTAGCCACCGTTCAAACGTCTCACTCAGATTTAATTTACTCTAATAGGCTGGTTGTTGCATGTTTAATTAAATACCAAGTAATTATTAAAAGCATTTTTGAGTTTTCATGGCTGTATATTAGATATGCCAATATGTGTGTACAGGAAGACACTGGCAGCACAGGATGAAAGGCAGAAGGGCAGTGCCAGGAAGGAGAGGGAAGGGGAGCTGGGAGAGGGGAAGAGAGAGGGGGGATTCGGGCACCAGCACTGTGGAAGGCAGTGGGGTAGAGGGCTGCATTAGTGCAGGCCAACAGTGGAAGGTGAAGCTGGCCTTGGAAAGCACCAGGGTTTTCTGTGGTGGGTCAGCATAATCTGTTTTAAATCACCAAGCACTTGACACCACAAAAGTCTTGTAATAAAAGCAAATTCTTGGGTTCCCTTTCCCAGCTCTGCAATGCCTGGTCAAAATTCTTCTCTGGGACTCCACAGAGAGAGGGCATTAACTCTTTTGTGTCCCACACTGTGCATGGGTGGCCTTGTGCATGCCTGGGGAGAGGTTAAAAGAGTTAGCCAAAGGGGCTAAATTAAGGTTTTGCCTTAAGTAAATATGCTAAGGGAGAGAAGGGACTTGGGAAGGCTTGGAGCAGCCATTTGGAGGCATCTGGTGCTCTAGAAAAACAAAAAAATAAATGTGAGATCCCTATCAGTTCCCAGCCCATCTAGGATTAGAAGATGGTGTAACAGCATCCCTTTCTGCTCCCAAAATGGTCAAATTCCTGTAGTGCCTTTCCCAAACTTTGTGTATGGCCTTGCTTCTCTGCCCTCAGGTGGGTGTCTGGCCAAAGTGTGCCCTTCTGTGCTGGTTGGCCATGGCAGGGTACAGGAAACAAAAATGTGTCCCCATTAAGTGGCTACTCTCTGGAAAAGACAACTTCTCAAGTTGTGGTGGGTTCTGAGAGCGATCTAACTGGTGGTGCAGAAACAGGACAAGTGGGGGCAGAAAGGGCTCCAGGTTTGGCCTGGCTGCTGGGGGCCAGAGTGAGGAGGGCAGCCCAGCAGGAGTGCTGTGCATCAGCGCACAGATTTCATGGCTCGAGGGTAGAAAGTGCCTGGCGCTGTTTCCAAAGTGCTTGCCTGAGGAAGATGTGCTGCAGGTGGTGATTTTGGGATTGCTGCCTGTAACTCTGAGCAAGGTTGCTGTTTTGCCTGTGCTCACAGAGCAGGTGATGCTCGTCCCTGTGCCCGTCAGTTCTGGCTCTTTCCTCTTGATCTCTGCTTCCAGCAGGACTGGGGCAGTTCAGCAGGTGACACGTGGTGCTGCCTCCTGCTCACACAGGGCACTGAGGTCCAGCCTGAGGACCCTGGAGGCCTTGTCACAGCAGATCCCTTTGGCTCAGGACTCAGCTATGTCCTCTAGCTGACACCTGCAGGGCCAGCACCGTTCCAGGTGCTGCAGGGATAGGGCCAGGCAGGAGAGAAATAGGGCAACAAAGCCACACTCTCCCCGCGCACCCTGAGCTGTTGAGGATATTGCTGACACCTGTCCCAGTTTCTGGTCATGCAGTCAGCAATTAAACACATGCAAATTACTACAAAAGTAGATCAGATTAGTGAGGGGAACATATCCATGCAAAGTACTTCTCAGGTCTTGAGGAAAATGAGTTCAAGAGCACACAGACCTGCAGCACAGAAGGGCATAGAGTATATCCTAGAAGCCAACCCTTCCTTGCACTGCTGGGAGAGTGCTCTTCCTGATTCCCAAGTCAGTGCTGACATCTGGCTATTCAAAAAGAAGGAAGGTGGGAAAAGATTGTCTTTTGTGCCTGCTAGGCTGAAGTTTAGGGAGAAGGGCAGTATCTGAAGTATTTGTCACTTTATGTATAACAGCAGTCATGCAGAACTTCAGACTTGTAAGCTGGGCACTGGCACTTGCACCAAAACAGAAATTAAAAGCAGCATTTTGGCAGGATGCTCCCCCCAAGAAAAGTACAGTAAGTACAAAAGCTGCTGCCTCCTGCCTCAAGCAAAGGTGAGAGTCTGAACAGGCTCTCTGGTGTCTCGGGGCTGGAAAGTCTGCTGGCAGGCTTTACATATTTATTTTATTTATTTACTTATGGTGTGTTAACTGGTGCACGTTGAGGTCTGGGATGCCATGATTTATCTGTTTGGAGATGGACAATCCCTTGTGAGGCCTAAGTAGTTTTCTTTGATGAGCTTGCCAAGGAAAAGCTGTGGCTGTTGTGTTCTGTCCTTCCTGTATATTCCTGCACGTTTTACACTGTTCCAATTCCTTGCAGCTGACTGCAGGCAGATCCTGTCTTCTTCCCTTCAAAACAATTCCTCTTATTTCTTCTATCCCCTCCTTCAAATGAAACATACTTGAGGACTACTTTGTCCTTTAATTTCTTTCCCAAGAATGATGGGAACAGGAGCTGGTGTTTAATCATCAAAGAAGTTGAAGCCAGCAAACTGTTCATTAGTCTCTGGCAGTGGCAGCTTGGTTTTTACTAAGTCAGATGTTCCATTTTTCTCCCTCTTTCTGGAGCATCTTGGCTTTCCTAATGTTCTTTTGTGATCTTGGACAAGGAGACCATATGTCATTTGCTTATATAGAGAAGGACTTTTATTTGGTTGCTTCTCCAAAAGGAGGTCCTTTATCAAAGTCAGGGGGGGGAGAAAAGTCAAGTGGTACAGCCAGAGCTAGAGGTGAGTTGCAAAACCTCCTTTATCCCTCATGCCCAGAGTCCTGTAGCAGCAGAAGAGCACTGCACTCTCCCCTCTGCTGAGAAGTTATTGTTGCCAGTACCTTACAAGTGCTTGGTGACAGAGCCTCCAGGAGCAGCCTGGAACAGTTACCTTCAATTTCAAAGCCCCACTGAAAGGTATCCAACTCATTTGTCATCCACAAAAATGGACTAGGCACAGGCAATATCTGTGTTGCCAGAATTGCTGTATTCTGAGCAAATATTTGACCTCTCCACACACATTATTCTTTCAATTTCTGATCCTGGTGCCTGAATCTAGTGGAGCCCCTAATGAGCCTGCACACTTCTGCCTCTGGACTAGTTCAGTGCTGAGGGTTCTCTGGGTCACAGCACGAAGGAAAATGATCTGACCCAGCCTGCCCATGACATGTGTCTCTTAGGAGCTGTGCTGGGGACTTAGGGAGCAGCTGTGAGGAGTTCTGGTCAAACATGGGAACAGCTGGAAGATGGAGCCTTGCAGCAGCAGGTTCAGCATCCTTGAGCTATTCTTTCCTGTGAGTTCCTTTCCATAACAGCTTGAATTTATTTTCCATATTAATGCTTAAACCTTTCAAAATACTCTTATGCTCCTGACTTCATGCTTTTGTAACATCTAATTGCACAGGCTCTGTGGAAAGTTATTTCCATTATCTTGCCTTCAGTCTATTCTTGTGCAACAACCCATTGCTGAACATCAGACACTGCCAGAGCTCTGCTGTGTGCTTAACCCCTGCAACAGTTCTCCCTGCCTGGATGTCTCCTGCCTCTATCAGAGCCTCTCGACAACTTCTGAGAGTGTTTGTAGTTATTTGTGCTCTGATGAGTAACCCTGAAGTGTATAAAAGGAGGTGGGACCCTGAGAGCACAAGGTTGTGGTTGTTTACCAGCTTAATGCAAGCACGACAGGGGAAAAAAAGGAATGACACCCAAACCCCAACAACAGTGGAAAAGAGAGAACCTGATTTGTACCTGTTTAAAGTGATGTGCTTACAGTGAAGAACTCAGCTGTGGAACTCATGGCCACAAGACTGCAGATGCCAAAGGTTGAATATTCTGAGAATAAGATAAGCTCTCATAGGAGAAACTGAGTATCTTCCATCACAAAGGCACCAGCTCTGACTGAGGAGATCCTGAAGTCCAAATAGCTGCAGAATTAAGTATCACAAGAAAGACCCTTTTAAACTTATATTCCTCCTGCCATTCTCTTTCCTGATTCTGAAGACAGGCTATGACTCTATAAAGACTTTTGGTCTGACACAGTACACCTGTGTCTCCCAAACTAGCACAGACATATTTGTAAGAACTCCACTGGGGTTCAGAGCATGTTTGTGTCCTGCCTACTGACACAGGACTGCAGGAAAAGAGGGGCTTCTCAATTTTGCATCCCTCTTCTCCCTGCAGTGACAGAAAGGGACACATGCCCTGTGGTGCCCTAACTTCTCCTGTCCACCCCTTTCTGCTCTTTGATCTGCAGACAAGGAAGTTCAGGTTCCCAGTCTGAGCTGACTCCCTGAAGTGCTGTGTCCCTTGGTGGTCTGGGCACATCCCCGCAAACCATTTGATGGCCATGGCTGGCCCACAGCCACCTGTTCTGTGTCCTCACTGAGTTATGGTGGGTTCAGGTGACATCTGCTACCTCCAAGCTCCAGCTTCCTCCTGCCCCCCAGTCTGGTACTGCTTCAGCAGCACTCAGCCTGTGCTCCCCACAGCAGGAGTGGCTCCTCTCCTGTATCAGTCCTCTCCTCTGGATTCACAAGTTCTCTCACTGCTTGGTTCCCCCAGACTTTGCCCTCCTCTGCAGGAATGTGTTTGTTCCTATGCTCAGATCTGGCATCTTAACCTGGGTCGCTTCTCCAAGGGGCAGTTTTGGTGTTGTGTTCAGCGGGTTCATTTCTGCTCCCAGCCTGCACGGAGCCAGCACCAGTGGGGAGGGGTCCAGGGCCAGCCCAGGTTTGCTTCCCAAGGAGCATTTCACTCCCAAAAGGGGCTATGTGAGGCGGAGGAGGAGAAGCAGCTTATAGGATAGATGTTAATAAAGGTGTTTGGAAAATAAGCCAGTGGAAATTCATTCTTGAATTCATACCAATAGTGCCAGCTTATTTCCCTTCTTGCTGTGACTCAGCTGCTGCTCCTTCAGACTTCTCTGCCCTGTCCTCTGAGAGTCTGGGGAATCCCTGTGCATGCTTGACTGAGTCTGTTGCCTCTGGGGTTCTGCAGGAAATACCTTCCTCCATTCATGCCCCTGTCGTGTCAACATTCCAGCCGCTCACAGCGTACACCATCTTTGGTTTTGGGGTCTCAGCTGAGCTTCAGGAAAGGCTGTAATTATCAGTATCCTCTCACCTGGAGATGGATTTCAGCACTCCTGTCCTCAGCAGCTGTTAGGACATCATTCCAACGCGTGGGGCCCCCCAGGTAATCTCCTCCTCCTTTTGCAGTATTTCTTGTGTCCCTCTGGGTGAGCTCTGCTCACAGGGGAGCGCCTCTGCACCATGAGTGTCTGCCAGCTCTCACCTCTGCCTGGCGTGCTCACGGAGCAGAAGGAGGAGAGAGAAAGAAAGCCTTTGGAAAGTCTCTGGAAAACTCGGGAGCGGGGGCGTCGTGGGGGCTGGCGCTGGCAGCTCGCACGGAGCTGCTGAGCGGAGCACAGCGAGCCAGGCATGTGCAGGGATCCCTCAGGGACGGCCAGGCTCTGCAGCTGCCCGGCTTTCCAGCAGGCTCGGGTGCCATCCGAGCTCCGGGAGGGGCCGGAGCGGAGCCGTGCTGCCCAGAGCCACCCCACACGCAGCCGGGACGGGAGCGCTGCGCGGGGATGCTGCTGCGGGCGGTTCAAGGGCTGGGAGCGGCGCTGGAGCTGCGAGCTGCTGGGTACTTTGGGGACAAACCCAGGGGTCTGGCCACTGCTGGGCTGGCAGAGGTGGAGGAGAAGCTTGTTTTGAAACACACAAGCCCTTTTAGCAAAGAGGCAAGTGCTTTTTAGGTCAGTGAGCCTCAGTAGGGCTGGAACAGCTTCCCCCTGGCCAGAGCTGTTACTTCTGGTGTTTCAGCCTCCCTCAATGGGATGCTGCTCAGGGCAGGGGCAGCCTGACATGACCAGCTGAGCTCTGGTAGCAAAGCCCAGCTGGACAGAGTTTGCAGGTATCTTTGCAAAGCTTGCTTGTCTTTGGGGATGCATGAAACTTCTGATCATATCCACCCTTCAAAAGCCCCCTTTGCCCTGTCCTAGCCTTTGATTTTTGTTTTTTTTTTTTTNAATACTTTCTGAAGTGCAGTGCAGCCTGCAGGGAGTTTCTGACGAGAAGTGGGATCTCCCTGCTCCCAGCCTCGTCTCTCCTCCCCCAGCAGGCACCAGATGAAGCAGGAGGTTGCCCAGGGTGGCCTGGCACGCCTGTGCTCCCTCCAGTGTGGGTCCTGCCCTCTATCCCCATGCAGATTAACTTGGCAGGGTGAGCTGGGAGCTCCCCACAAAGGTCTCCCATCCTTGCCCCAGCTGTGATGGCCATAGCCAGGCTCTGGCCCTGCCTGAGCATTTTATTGTCCTTCACAAAGACCCCATGGGATCCATCATTTGGAAGCAGTTTTCTTGCTGCTGGAGCTGCACTGGTGCAGGATGGAGAGGGTCTAGGCTGACAGTTTAGAGGCAAGAGGAAAGTCAGATTTTCCTGCAGCTCTTGTTTGCTCCTCCAGCAGCACCATGGAGAACTCTGCTTACTGGGGGTGTGTGCTTGCACAGGCAGCAGGGAGATCCAGCTGTGTTGCGCCACCAAAGTGCCTCAGTGGTGAGGTGGAAGGAAGAGCTGGAGGGGTGTGTGGGCTCCAGGTGTGTTTGAACTCAAAGTTCTCCACTGAACCTGGTAAATTGGCCAACGTGCTGTCAGCTGGTGATTCTGGGAAACCCAGCTTGTGTGGTATCTGTGGCATCAGCAGCCTTGAGAGTGTCACGGATTAGTGGGAGGTTTGGGAAAGCCTCATATTAGCCCAGTGACAGATAAAACCCCACAACAAAGGCATCATCACCCAAGACTTGGAGGAAAATCGGGCTCATTACTTCTGATTCCTGAACCTGTGAACCCCTGCATGCCTTGGCTCCATCTGGCCATTCTGCTTCTGCAGAACAATGTCACCCTTGGCCATTACTGCGTGTGCCTCTGAAAGGAAGGCTGTAATTAAGATCTCAGCAGCTCTGGAGCCTGGCCAGGATGTGATGTTAGGGTGGCACATGGGTACTTCAGAACAGCCTGACCAGGAAATGGGGGATGAAGGGGAAGGCAAGCTCACTGCTTCCTCTCCTGGATTCTGCCCCTCTCCCTTGCTCTAGAGGCCCTGTCAGTGCTGCCTCCAGCCCCTGGCCTGTGCCTGCCCTATTCCTCTTCCCCATAGCTTGGTTCTGTGCCCATCCCATGTCAGTGCCCTTGTCCTTCCAGGGAGGGCTGACCACTGTGGGGTGGACACCTGCCCTGCTCTTCCTTCTGCCAAGAAATGCTGTGTGTTGTTCAACAATGTGATGAGAGCAGCAGAACAATAAGTGGATCACAGGAATCAGCAGGGAGAGAGGCTGAGGGAAACCTGAGGCCCTGAGTGAACCATGATTATCAAGTGCTCACCTCCATGATGCTGCCCAGAGAAATCTGTTGTGCCAAGAAACCCAGGAAGGCTGGAGAACAGAGCTCAGCCTGGGCTGGGCTGGCTGTTCTTCCCCAGGAAGGTCCCTGCACCTGAAGAACCTCATCCAGCTGATGGCCGGGGCATAGGCTTTTCTTTCTGCACCCCTCTGAGTCTGTTCCTATCAGTCCTGGCAATACAGAGGATGTGTTTAGAAGGTGCATTGTTCACTTTGTAGGCAGCTTGCCCTTTTTGTCTTCTGGAGATCAGTGCCACCTCCTGCCTGCTGCTGCTTGAAGGCTGGCAGGAGCCTGCAGTGACAGCAGGGTGGCCTGGTTAGGGGTGAGGTGTTGCAGGGCTCTGCCAAGGCTTAGGAAATGCAGGTCAGTGAAGGAGCTGGCCAGGATGTGCGGGTGGAGTTCTCAAAGGGGGAATGGAGAAGGCGCCTCTGCAGCCACACTTTCCACAGGCAGGGGATGGGTCTGTTACCAACAGGGGTAAGAGGCTCCAGGAATTTTGGTGCCCTGCTCCTCCCTACTCACTGCAGTGCAGCCCCAAGCACCCTGGGAGGGGTTCTGGGGACAGCATCTTCCCTTTGCAGGGTCCTGACCAAAATGAGAATGTTTGTGCCTCAAAATGTGAATGTTTGTGAGGTTTCTGAGGCAGGAGTTTAGTCCTTTAAAAAGCAGAGCAAAACCGTTCCTAGGCCAGAAAGCTGTCACACATCTTTGTTCTTTTCAAGACAGCCCAGAAAGTGACAGATATAGCTGTGTACCTGGTGTACTCCCCAGATTTACTCCGTGACCTTTCCGATGTGCATGTGGGTCTGGATTTCTGAATCATAGTTAGATATCCAAAAGCTGGCATTATCCATGATGTGGGATTATTTGAGCTTGTTTTCAGAGGTGTTAATCAAACCTGGCTTTGAATGAAGTCTGTGGGAGAAGACAGGCAGGCAGATGCCTCAGTGCTCAGCCCAGATGTTGGTGCATGAGCAAGCTCCTTGCACAGAGCTGGGATTTGCAGGGCAGAAAGGCTCATCCTGCACATTAATGTGGTCAAGAGGATTCCTGTGACTCTGTAGGGACTGCTTGGGAAGAGACAATGGGTCTCTGGTCCCACCTGTTCTAGATCATTTGCAAAAATGCTTTTTATTTAGGGACTCGGGGAAAAATCTCTGGCTTCTCTAAGGCACTCTCAACAGGACTTGTGCCCACTTCCTAATCAACATCCTATTATTTTAATGCTATCTGGTTTACCCCAAAAATCCTGTCTCCCAGCCTATTTAAGACCTGTTGTGAGAATGTTTCCTGAGAATGTTTCCTGTTGTTGGTGTGTACAAGACTCCTTCCTATACTGCTTGTTTACCTGAGAAGAAGAAACTGTTCTATTATGTGGCACCATACTGTGCCTCTGAACAGGCTGATCAGAGGCCTCTGGATATGCCAAGCAATGGGTCTGGTTTCTGCAGAGCCACAGCCACCAAACAGCCCACGCTCCCTTCTAGAAAATTATTGTGTTAGCGACAGTTTCAAGTGTCAGCTTTTCTCTGTGGGACAGGAGGGGAGCTGGAGATGCCTATGGCATTGTGCTAGCTGGGGATGGTTTGGGAATCACAGAATTATTTAGACTGGAAAAGACCTCTAAGACTGAGTTCCACCAGTGACTGATGCCTGCTTTGTCAGCCAGACCATGGCACCAAGTGCCATGTCCAGTTGTTCCTTGGACACCTCCAGGGATGGGGACTCCCCACTGGGCACTCCATTCCGATGTTTAACCACCCTTTCCATGAAATTCCAAGAATTTCCAAGAAATGCCTCCTGATGTCCAAATTTAAGGGGAATTTTTCAGGGAACTGCCCCTTTACCAGTGGATCACGCTCCACTGAGGACAGATTTCCTCCCCATATGTCCCTTCCTGAGAACCACCATGAACTCCTAACTTAGCTCCTATAATGGGCCAGTGCTGAGAGCTTGTCATGGCTGGCCTGGCCTGACCTTGAAACCTTGGCCTCGAGGTGAGGCTCTCCCTGTGCCCTTTGGAATGGCCTCAGCTTCTGCTGGAAACAGAATTGGCTTTTACCAACTGCGTGGGAACAAGCAGTGCCTGGACATGAGTGGATGGCATCTATGTGACCTTTATGTGAGGGCAGTGGGAGAGCATCCCTGGGAGTCTTTGCTGGGTAGCCACTGTTGATTGACACCCTTTGGTGCTCCCCTAGCCTGAACTGCTGCTGCTGGTGCAGAGAAGCTCTCAGCAGGCTGGGACAGTGGGATGCAGTTCTGTTTGAATGGAGCCAAGTAATGGCGTTCTGTCCCCTGTAAAACTCAGGCTTGCTCCCATTTTTACTGAACAAATCTCAGTGCACACCCCTCAAAAANAAAACAACTTCCCCAAAAAGCCAACCAAACAAAAAAAAACCACCCCAAAAAAAAAAAGTGTTGGAGGGTTGGAGGTGTGTACCCAAACATTTGGGTGCCACCTGGGAGACGTGTTAGCAGTGGCAGCAGTGAAAGGACAGAGCTGCAGTGGCCCAGGCTGACGTGTGCCCGTTTCTCCCCCAGGATTACACCATCACCATGTACTTCCAGCAGAGCTGGCGAGACAAACGCCTGGCCTACAACGACCTTCCTCTCAACCTGACCCTGGACAACAGGGTGGCTGATCAGCTGTGGTTGCCTGACACCTACTTCCTGAACGACAAGAAGTCCTTTCTGCACGGGGTGACCGTGAAGAACCGCATGATTCGGCTCCACCCCGACGGGACCGTCCTCTACGGCCTGAGGTGAGTCCAAGGGTTTGCTTTAACAAACAACACCTCACTGAAACTTCTCTCATTTCCAAAAATATTCTGGTAAGGCAAGGACCCAAAAGATACTCAAGTGCTACAGAGTTTTGTGTCTCTGTTCTTTCTCCAAGATGGAAATGGCTGTTTCTTTCAGGCCTCCAACATTTCCTGTGCTGCTATCGATGGATGTTGGAGAGGGGAATAGTCTGCTCTGGGCGTTTCAGGTTGCTGTCATTCATGTTGCATAACACTTCCATTTGAAACACTCATGTTCAGTTGCTTATAATTTTCTGCAAGTTTGGGCTATGGAAATGAGCCTTTGTTACTGTGGTATCCAAGGCTAAATTTCCTGTAGCCTTTTAGTCAAACCACTTCAGTCATTTTTTGCGTTCAAGATAGGTTTGTGTATGGTTAAAGAAAATGTCTGTTTTCTAGAACAATTCTAAACACTGAGGCTTGAAAATTGGTATCTGGTTGGAGAATGGTCCTCAGTGAGGACACTTTTTGTGGTGTCTGGAACAAATTGACATAGGCAAGTCCAAGGCCTTTGAAATTGCTGTGCTTGTGTGAAGTGGAGGGAGAAAAGGTTGGTCTTACTCTGTTATCTGGGTATGTGAAGGAGCCAGGCGGTGTAATAAAGTTAAATTGAGAGGCAGAGGGCGAAAAGGCAAATTTGCAGCTGCAGGATGCTGTAGCTGAAATCCAGGAAACAATTTTTCAACCCTGTATTTGTTCACTTTATTCACAGTATTTTTTTTTGTTTGGGTTTTGTTGTTGTTGGGCTTCTTTGGTGAGGGTTTTTTATTTTTGTCATGGTTTTGGTTTTTTTTTCCTTTTCAATTACCAAAATCCACAGCTGGCTCTTTTGACCTGCCTCCACAAATATTTATGATAACATCTCTGGGCTTATGTCCCAGTGCAGCAAAGGGGGAGGAAAGCCTCTTCCCCTTCAGAGAGGATACACCCACCTTCCCATTTACAGTATCAGCTCTTGTGCTGTGTCGTGTTCTGTGTGTGACTTGTAGGGTGATTTTACACCTCTCTGAGTGGCAGGGCTGTTTTGGGGAGGCTGGCAAAGCAGGAGGCTGCCCAGAACATCACCCTGCCAAAGGTGGTTGTGCCCTGTTCCCTCCCTGCAGCCTTGGGAAACCAAAGGAGCAGCAGCCCCGGCTGGTGCTGAGGGACAATCTGGGGTCCCTGGGGTCATGTCTGTGCTGTTTTTTCCTTTTCAATTAATGAATGCCTTCTGCTCCAGGCCCAGAGACTGCAAAAGGTGCAACAAACCCAGCTTTGAGACCTTGTCCCTGTTGTGCCTCTGCCTTCCCAGGACAGGTCCATCCATCTCTCTCCCTCAGGCCAGTGATGTTGTTTGGCTGAAACTGTCAGAGAGCCACGAGCTGGCTTTGCTGACCCACCAGAAAGACTGCAGCAGTCCCACAGCTGACTCCCCCAGATTTTCTCATTGTATTAAAACAGGAGTGAAGGCAAGGCAAGAAGATGTTTTGACTTGGGGGTAGGTAGGAGTATAAATTCAGGAAGGAGGGGGCAAAGATTGCTGCTGAGCTCAGGCTGCTCTTTGCTGCTGATCAGCCCACCTGAGAGCAGAGCTGCCTCCCCCAGGCTGGTGGGCAATCTCTGCACACACCTGCACAGCAGAAGGACAAGTGCTGGGGTATTTTTATCAGCTGCCATTTAGTCAGATCCAAGAACAAGCAGTGTGAACCCACAGGACGGGTGACAGGCAGTGGAAGTCCTTGGAGGGTTTGCACTGGAGCTGGCTGTGGCTGGGACACTCTGCCAGCTCCTCATGCACTGTCCCTTCCCTTCCCCTCCCATTCCAGCTCCCTGGAATGACCTGTGCAAACAGGAGAGAAGAGGGAAATTGCACCCAGGCCAAATGAAAGAAAATGACAGCTGTTTGCCCACAATTTCCAGGGTCTCAGGAAGAGCTGCCTGTGTTGGTTTAACTTTTGGCTGGTTTTCCTGGAAGCTGCTCCCTTGCCCCAGGAGAAGATGGCAATTGCAAAAGTGAAGCTCTGAGCAATGGCAGCTCCTGCTCCCCAGCTGTAGCTCAGATCAGGATGGCTTGCTGAAAGCACTGGGGCAACAAGCCATGTGCCCTGAATGCTTGAAGCCCCTCTAGCTTTGCTCACAGTGCTAGGAAAAGGATTTCTTTAGGGCTGATTTCTATACCGACTCCTGGACCTGCAATTTTGCTGAAAACAGGAGTACTAGGTCCAGTTTTTTCCAGGCACAAATAACAGTGATCCTACTCAAAAATGCACAGCAGGTGTAAGCAAGCAAGGAACTAGTCCCTGAATATTCACCTGTGTTCCCCTCCTCTCTGTAAATGTGCAGCCAGGCTTGCCCTGCCAACAGGAAGGGAAGTGCAGGTCCGCCCTGTCTTCTGAAGGGTTTGTTTTTTGCCTGTTCTTGTCTTGCATTTTGTGCAGGAATTGATGAAATGGAGTCACCCTGACGCAGAGGGCCAAAGGAGGCAATACCTGTTCCTGTTCCTTTGTTTGCCTGTTTTCCCCCAGCGAGATCCCACACCCCTGCTCCTCTCCCGCCACCTTCTCGCCAGCCGCTTCCCCCTCCTCTGAGCTGATCCTGTAGCAAAGTGACTCAATCATGCTATTTGTGGCACAACAGTCATTTTTTTTTTTCCAGCAGGCTCTGATGTCAGAGAGCAGGGAAGGATGACATCCTGGCAGGCCTCTGCCTTCAGCAAGTGTTCCAGGGACCAGCAGGAGCAGTCTCAGTCTCTTGACCAGACCCCAGGGTCCAAGTTAAGGCACACCCAAGTCATGAGTGGTTTCTGACTCCTGTGAGAACAAGAGCAGGCTCCAAATAACTTGTTTGCATGAGTAAATGAAGCTCTGTAATCCATTGTGAAAGCTGGGTGTCAGAAAAGCATATTCTTCTTGGTTTTGGTGGAATTAGCAAATTAATGGTTGGAGGGAGTGCAATGCAGCTCCATCTCAGGGAAGCGTTCGATACAAAGGCTCACTCCAAAATTAATTCCCACCGGGCTCAGATTAAAAGCTGGTTGCCAGGTCTCCAACAAAAGGAATGAATAAACAGCAGCAGTGATGCTGGGATGCAGGACTGGTGTTCCCTACCCCCTTCCCCAAGCAGCCACCGTATGGCTCAAATCCCAGAAGGCCAAACGGAGCTCCGAGCCAGCCCAGAGGGCACTCCCAGCTCTGCAAGCACCAAGAGGGATGGGAGGATGCAGGAGGTGTAACCTGGCCCGGTGGTGCCTGAGCTCACCTGGGCCCTGGGCACCTTGCTGGAGTGAGAAGTGCCTGTGAAGCACAGGAGGGATGTTCACCCCTGGGGTCAAACAGGGGAGTGCTCAAATGATGTGGAAATTCTGCAACAGAAAGGGAGGCTTGAAGGGGCTGCCCACAAAGACAGAGCTGCTGGGTGGTGGAGGGTGGTGGATAAACCAGTGAGGAAAAACTGGAAAGCACTGGCTGAATTCAATACACTTTTCCCCCTAATGGATTTTCTTTTTTTTTTTTTTTGATCAGAAATTGCATTGGTTCCATCAAATTTTAAACAAAAAATTAGGGAGAAATGTTTTCATTGAAGAAAAACCATGTCAGAGAATGTTGATGTTTCACTTAGGTCGATATTTCCCTCACTCTTTCAACCACTTTACAACCACTATTGATGTTTGAGTAACAGAATTACCAAGGCTTTCTCTGGACCTTCAGACACTGTCTGGAGCCCTGCCCCAATATTCAACAAGCTTTACATTATCACACATTCAAGCTATACATTGGTCTGAATTTTTATTTCCTTGCCCAGACCATGCAGCATCCATTTGGTAGTGAAACAAGTTGACACTTGTCAAGTGCTGATATCACCAGTATTTTCCTGTCTGTTTTCAGAGACCTAAAAATAGCAACCACTGTAACAATGCTGAAATTCTCCTATGGTAACTGGGGAATCGTATTTGAAGCCAGCTTTAAAACATCCTTCAGGAAAATCTTGAAGCCGTTTGGTTTCGTTCTAATTAGAGGCAGAACTGGATTTTTGGCAGAACAGGTGATTTGAGGAGGCCAGGCTGCATCCCTGTGCTCGTGGGGAATCTGGGATGTTGGGAAGCAGGCAGGGAGCAGCGTGGCCGATGCCTGGCTGGCGAGGAGCCCAGGCAGTGTAAACTGAGCAACTGGAAAGCTGCAGAGGAATTTGGTGGTGGAGGCTGAATCCTGTGCAGAGGGAAGGAGGGATCTCCTCCTGCCGAGGTGGGGGTGGTGGTAGGGAACGTGTGCGTGTGTGAGGTGGGGGTTTTTATTCCTGGCCCTGGTGATGTAACGAGGTGTGCTTGAGGGATGAGTCAGTGCAGGAGCACGCAGAGGTGCCGTGGCATCGTGGGGATCTGAGCCCAGAGAATGCTCTCCTGGGGAGGCAGAACCCTCTCATCAGTGTAAAAAATCCCTTCAAGCAAGAGGGAGAGGATTGCCGTGCTTCAAACCCCTCAAACTTTGCAGGTTTAAGCTGAGAGATGCTGGGTGTGTCTGCTTTGGCAGCTCCTTGTTTCTGCTCTCCATGGTGACTTCTCACCACTCAGCTGCTGCTGGGGACACCAGCCCTCTCACTGCTGACCCACCTGGGAACCAGACCTCGCTGCTGGGCAAGGCAGTAGCCAGGACACCCCTTCTGGCTCACCTGGCATTGTGGAGCAGCAGGTTGATGTCAAACATCCCACCTGGTGGCCCATTCAGCCTTGGGGACAGTGTCAGAGCTGCCCGTGCCACCCCAGAGCCTGCCCTGCCTGCTCCCCACGGCTGGGGGCTTCTCCATAGCCCCCATCCCCGAGCTGCTCCTTGATCAGGATCCAGCCCTGGCAGTGTTAGGTTCCCCAGGTCTCAGCCTGGGGTTATTTATCTGTCCAGCCAAAGGAAAGGTTTCTTCTGCTCCTGTCTCACTTGGAGCTGCTGTCTCCAGCCATGTCCTTGTCTTTTCTCCATGGGTGTTCATTGATTTTCTGCAGAGAGTCTGGCCTGGTGGGTTAAGACAGGAGTTTTTAACACTGAGGAGTTTTTTTCTGTACTGAGACCACTGAGCAATTTTCTTCTCCCATCTCACAGGCCAGCAGGGAAGAAATCCACTATTTTTGCTTCCCTTTCCCTCCCTGAGAGAGGTTTTTCTGGAAATGTGAGAGATGATTCAGGCTTTACCCTGTCTCTGGGAGCTCTGTGTGCTCCCTGTGCAGGATAGGCAAAGGCTACAGAAATCTCCCCTGTGGCAGCTGGGGTGCAGACATTTGGACTCATATCCATCCATCCATCCATCCATCCATCCATCCATCCATCCATCCATCCATCCATCCATCCATCCATCCATCCATCCATCCATCCATCCATCCATCCATCCATCCATCCATCCATCCCCTTGGAGCTGCTCCTGGAGCATTTTCCTGCTCCCATTCCTGGGCTCTGCCTTGGGCCAGCTCCTTAGCACAAAGATGTGGTGGTTAGAGGAGGGTTCATTAGGTGGGTGAGGGGAAATCAGGGTTTAATTAAGAGCTCAGCTCCCTAGTTGAGGTTGAGGATAGATCCTCTCCTGCATTTTTGTCTCCTCAGGTTGGGATGATGGATTTAACAGGAAACACTTGAAGGAAGTTTAATAATATGAAATTTCTCAATAATCTTAGAAGCCTTGGAAGAAATTGGAGCTTACTAAAAAAGGACAAAGCAGCAAAGCCAGAGCTGCTCCTCCATCCTTAACATTGCAAGAACAAAGGCAAGCACCATCCTGGCTGGGATTGCTGCCTGTGCTACATCTCCTCTGAGTCTGAGCTGTTTAAGAGCAGAAACAGAGGTCAGGGAGTCTCCACCATCTCCTGAGACAGCTCAGGAGGAGCTGAGGAGGAAACTCAGTTCAGGTGTGCCCTGAACCCCCAGCTCACCCTGGCAGCACCTCTTGTCTTCCTGCATATCCTGTCCCAGCCGCCACTCCTGAGCCTGTCCCTGGGCTTTGCCTGTTCTTTGCCACCTCCCACAGGTTCAAGTTGTGCTGTTTTATTAATGTGACTTGTGCCAGCCTGAAGCTCTGGAAGGGAGATACCGCTGCTAAGTGCAACACACTGATATCTGATACAACTCTTAGAAAAGAACATTTTTAGAGATATTCCACCACTCTTTCGTCCCCCAGTTCAGCTGGCAGCTGGCCAAATGCACGGTGCATTTGGGATGGAACAAAGGGGCAGAAAAACAAAACCCTGCGGTCAAGACAGCTTTGCACTCTCCCAGGGTGGATAAATGGTTGGTTAAGATGAGTGGTACCCTGAGTACTAGTTTAGAAAAGCTTCCTTTTCCTCTCCCATCTGAGTGCAGTGCACCCTGTTATTTATCAAAGGATGCCTATGCAAGCACAGATGCTTTTGGAAACAGAGTGACCTTAGCAGGATTGTGCCAAGGCTTGTGGAGTCAGTTTTAGGCAGACACAAGGGGAAAATATTCCATATCCTTGCCTTGCTCTTGGTTCAGTCATGACCTCCAGGAGCTTGCAAAGATCAGACTCTCTTAAAAGAATGGCAAAATTCACCACGGGTTTATAAATCCCTCCAGGCCCTTGGAAGTTTGTGCTTACTGCCAGGCAGAAGGTGACATTTGCCAGCATGTTTTTATGACTGACTTTGAGAACATACAGAATAAGAAATTGGGTTTGATTTTATTCCCATGTTTAGCAAAACAGTAATTTTGCCTCTCTTTCTACTCTTAGTCACCAGAATTCCCGTAGGAGTCTAACTTGCCCCATGGGGCGAGCCTGAATAAGTCCTGCAGAACCTGAGCTTCCATCCCTTCTCCTGATTGCTGCAAACTGCTGTGAGCTTTGGGAGTCTGCATCCCGAGGGGATGGGAGCATCTTTAGCTTCTTGGGAGATCTGAAATCCAGAAAGTTGTAATCAGCAACTTAAATGTTTGTCTTTGGCTGTGAGAGTGTTTGTGTTAGTCCCTGCATCATGGCACTACATCCATAACTGGAAATAGAGTGAGGTCCTTGCTGGCTGTGTCTCCCCTGGAATTAGAAAGGCAGTGGTGAGGGATTTCTGCTGTTCCTCTCCTGTTCTCAGCCATACTGAGTTTCAGTCAGCGTCCCTTCCAAGCCAAAGTGTCAGGGGATATTCCTGAACATCAATGTCCTCCACAGCCAGCTTGTTTCCTGGCTTTGCTCTGTGTCCATAAACAGTCCCTTGGGCATTACCCAGTTAGAGCCCAGCAGAGGCTGCTGACCATTCCCAACAGGCTTTCTGCATGCAGCCAGACCCTCTTCTCTGGGGTAGGAATTGAAGTGTAGACTGCTCCCCGCCAGTTGACACTGGCCTCAGAAACCAGTGCCAAGCATTTTTAATTTGCCGAGGTAGACACAGCCGTGATGCAGAAGTTTATTTTGTGAGGATGACCTTTAAGGGGAAAGCCCCCCACTCACTTTAGGAATGCCTCAAAGGTAATGATCTTCTCCTCTGTCCTACTCAATCCTCCTTAGAAAGCCTGGACTTGGCTCCTTTTGCAATCAGGCCACATTTTGGGGAAGTAACCTTTTACCCCTCACACTTGTGGCTGGTGAGCTCGGTTCTCCCAGCATGCTGGAGATGATGCAGAGGATGAATGGGTGGCTGAGGGAGAAGTGGCTGGGGCAGGAGCTGAATGGGCAGCTCCCCTGAAGGTGGCCAGCACCAGGGTAAGAGGAGGTGGAAAGGAGTCCCTGGACCGCAGCAGGGTTTAATGGCAGCTTGGAGCTCTATGCTACTCTGTGCCTATGCACTTATATAATCATTCTAAATAAGACAGAAGAAGCCATTAATAAGTAAACAGTGATGAGGAGGATCAGAGGGGGAATGAAATGGCTGGTGGTGTTCATGTCAGACAACTGAAATATTTGTGGAGAACTGATGGTTTGCAGCAACCTGAGCGTTCCCTTTTGAGCTGCAGCTGTGGTGGGGCCGTGCTCTGCTGCTGCCAGGCTCGGAGCAGAGCAGCAGTCGAGGCTGCACCACCCTCCCCATGCCAGCATCTGCTTTGGCCATACAAGCTTCAAGAGGGCAGAGATTTCCTCATTGTAACAATCAGACACCCAGAACTAGCCCTGTGTGGCTTAGAGCTCCATGGATGCTTTTCTAGAGGTGGTCTCTACCTCTCCTGGGGATGAGGGCACTCTCCAGAGTGAGGTATCCGCGTTGCTTTGGCTTCTGCTTGATCCACTCCATGCTGGCAGAGAAGGAGATCTCCATCAGCCTGCCAGAGATCTTCAACATCTCATCCATGTCCCTTTTTTCCCTTTTCCTTCTTTTTTTTTGCGAGATGCACTGTGCTTTCTCCACACCACAGTCTCCCCCCAGATGAACTGTGTTTGCCTGCCAGCTGTGCAGTGGAGTAGCAGGGCAATGAGTCCTTGGCTACTTGGATGGCACAACTGCCCACAG
>VXBQ01003597.1:353562-365624 GCA_013400175.1 Phainopepla nitens
TGGGTTTCCTTATTAGAAAAAGTGTCTTCTGCCCCCACCTGCTTTTTTTTTTTTTTGTCTGCTTCTCTTCAAAGACTTTCAGGATCATTTTCTTTGCTGCAATTGTTTCTATTTCTTAGTCAAAATAATGACTGGGTTCAGAACCTCTTCAGAAGGTTCTCAGCCTCCATCTGATTTTTATGTGGTTTACATCTGGGTCTCTAAGCTAATAGAGGTGCAATAGTAAAGAGAAATTATATCCATTGAGAAGCAAGTGGGCTATGAAATGATGCAAACCCATCTGTACATGGCCATAAAAAGGTTTGGAGAGAATACCTGGGATGATGCTGCCAGCTGGAAAGTTGAAGGGGGATGGATTTTGGTTGCTGGTCTGAGGTGGGATTCACTGCCAAAACAGCACAGTACACACCTGTCAAAAAAAAGAAATATTGTGAAATATTGTGTTCAAGCCATACAAGTGGCACATGGTGGTGAGAGAACAATACCTCTTTTTTTCCCAATCTACATCCTTCATGGTTTAAAACTGCTGTTTTCTTGTTACTTGAGCTGCCAACAAGGATTACACCCATGTCTCAGGCTCCTGTGTTGCCTGAGGGACAGAGGTGGGGAGCAGGAATGACTTGGACTTTGTCTCACAGTAATGAAAAAGGCACTGCTTTGTCCCTGTCAAAATTAGCCTGCCCCAGTGGAAGGACTGTAAGAAGTACTTATTGTCCTCACTATTCTCATTAGGTTTGCTAAAAGATTAGGAGGAAGTTGCAACAATTTGAAAATAATAAAAAAAGAGACCTTCAGATTAACTAACAGTACTGTATTTGCATATGAATTTGCCCAGTCTGACCATAAGCCATTTTTAGAACAGCATGGGAAAAATATGATTCAGATGTTCATTGCTGTTTGGAGGCAGAGCTGGCACATGAAACATTGGAAAATCATCTTGTGGCACCCAAATATAGGGTTAAAGTCTCGTGTGTAAGCCTCCTTCATATTGGCTGGCACCATAATAGGAATTCCAGCCCTGAACAGCCATTCTCCCATGATGGCTGATATAATAATATGACTTATGTAGAGTTTTCTTTCTTCTTAATACTGTGGGACAACTGAGCAGATTCTGAAGAGACCTCTTGCAAAAACTGACCAGTCTGCAAAACCAGCTGCAGGAAACAGGAGATTTCTCATTATTCCTGCCTCTTGAGAACTTTTTCCAAATGAAATTTCAATTCCTATCCTAAGCTCTTAGCACAAATACAGCCTTGCCCTCCTCTCAGACACATCCTCCTGTAATGTCTCCTGGGCAGGTTCGTATCTGCGCTTGTCCCTGAGTTTCCGGATCAAGAGGAACATTGGTTACTTCATCCTGCAAACCTACATGCCCTCCATCCTCATCACCATCCTGTCCTGGGTCTCCTTCTGGATCAATTATGATGCTTCTGCTGCACGAGTGGCACTGGGTATGGACCTTTTCCTTTCATATTTTGGAGGTGGTTTCTTGAGGGAGATAGCTGTAACAAAGAAAGTCCCTCTTCTTTGTGAGGTAGCAATTAAGCAAGTCTATGAAAGTTGTCATCTAAAATGGACACAATTTCTTTTTCTGAGAAAAACTTTAAATTTTCATTCAGAGGAGTTACTTTTTTGTTGTTGTTGTTGTGTTTTGTTTATTAGTACTTCCCAAACTGAAGTCTGTTTTATTTGAATCTGTAGAAGTCCTGCCAAAAATTTTCTGGGTGGGAATTTAAACTCTCTAAACAAAAATGTAGATGGTCACTGATTCTCAGGTATGTGGGACCCTGCCATGCCATGAATTCCTTCACTCTGGTTTCCACTGGTTTTCTCAAGAAGAGAAATCTGGGCACCTCTTTGTCAACAGGTGTGCCAGGAGTGGTCAGTTGGGTGATTAATGCTGAGGCTGGATGGCCAAAAAGTTGTATGTGAATGGTTAAAAGATGAAAGAAATAAAGGAAGGGGAATTACAATTTTTCTGCTAGCTCAGGCCCCATACTGACACTCTGTGCAGATGAAGACCTTCATGGCCAAGGCAAATGTGGGACAGTAGTTGAAGTCCAAGTTCTTCTTTGGCACATGCTCCCCTAAATAGGAATGTTTTCCTATAAGAGGGGGGAAAAATGAGGTCTTTTTAGCAACAGAAGGGAAGTGGGAGTGGATGGCAGATGAGGGTTTTGAAGGAGGAACAGGAGAAAGGGGGATGGCTGGCACGTGAGAATGGGGCTGTGCTACATGAGGGAAAGTTCAGAGGCAATAGGAGAGGGAAGGAGGGAGCAGGGCTGGATCCGTGTGTGGGACAAGGCTCAGAGAGGCAGTGCAGCTCAGGTGGAGGCTGGGTCTTACAGAAAAGCTTGAGGGCTTCAAGTAGCTCTGGGAGAAAGAGTTTGAGAAGACTCAGAGGAGGAGTGGGTTGTACAAAGGTATAAAAGAGGTGATTTGGCTTTGCCTGCTTGGAGAGGCTGGAGCAGGGAGACAGGGAGGGAAGAACTTGGTGAAATAAAAGGGTAAATTGCATTGACAGGAGAGTAATCAGAGAGAGAAGAAAATGAGACCATGGCAGACATTGTGAAAGCAAAAGCAGAAGGGTGGAAGTGAGATGCACAGCTGTTGAATTTCTGCTGACATTTGGACTCAGAGGAGAAGACAGAAAAAAACCATTGTAGATCAGAACTGTAACAGCCCTTCCTAAACTATTCCTGACAGTTCTTGACCTAACTTATCCTAAAAAGCTCCAAAAAAAGAAACTCCATGGTCTCCTCTGGTCACTCTTTCTCCAGATTTACCTTCTCACATGGTCAAAGAGCTCCTCTTTGCCTCTGCCCCAAGTCTCCATTGCAATTTGTCCACTTCTTAATGGAGACATGGAGAACATTCTCTTCTCCCTTTCTTTACCTCAGATCTCTGTATATTTAGACTACTGCCTAAATATAGACAACATTGTGAGTATATAAATATATCTCCCTTCTGTTTACCCAAGTGAAGGCTAATAGTACTTTCAGTCTTTTATCAGGAATGACTCTAGAGACCCAGCCAGGGTGAAGGGGAAACAGGGCAAGCAGAGGTCCAGGGTGCACAGAGAGCTTTGAGAGCCATCACTGTAGAGGTGGGGCTGACACCACAGGAGCAAGTTAAGGTCGTGGAGGTTGTTAGAGCTGCCAACAGAAAGATGAGGAGGAACAAGGAGGAAAGAAGATCAGCAAGGTAGTAAGAACAGCTAGAGAAGCAGAGGAAGACTAGGTTGAAGAGGAAGAGTTACCACCCCCAAAAGAAGTATGAAGGCTCATTGTCATCTTTTTGGAGCTGGCAGAAGACTGTCAGAGAGGCAGGTCTGAGGCCACTCTGACCAGAGAAGAGAAGAGACTGAGAAGAAGCTGAAAAAGAGGCCTGAAGCTGTGAAAGTAATCACAGTGAATCAGGCTTTTGGAACTGAGTATATGGGGACAAAAGTGTTCACAAAATGCTTATTTAAGATGCAAGAAATGTGAGGAGGCCTAAAAAGGGGAGTGTGAGAACCATGGGAGGAATGTGTACAAGTGATAATTGATGTAATGAATGGTAAAGCTGGTGAGAGGAAGGTGGGAACTAATGGGGTCAAGGACAGAAGCCTACGAGGCAGGCAAAAAAAGGAGAGTGCCGTTAAGAGGAAATCTCTTCACTCTTTCTCCAATTCATGGCATTGGAAAGACACAGCAGCTTATAAACTCATGCCAAGGATGCTGAGGCATTCAGTGGCACACAGTGAAGCCTGATGATTTCATGAAGGAGAAAAAAGGGAGGAGAAGAGGGTGAAAAAGACAGAGCAAAACTTGAATGTTTCCTACCACACTGAGAGAAAGAGGGAAGATCAGGGGCACTTAAAGAAACAGGGTCCAGAGGATGCTGATCCCCATCATGCTGATGATACTCAGCTTTGACAATTTCTCTGTTTGCTGCTGGTTCATTTTCTGCAGCAATTTGTAGTGGGCATGTGGGCTTAGCATAATGATAATTTCCTTCCCAGTTGCACCGCTCCCACCCCTCCTGAGGCTGTCCAGCTGGAAGGAGGGATGTGGGAGCTGAGAATGGCATTTCAGGAAAGCATCCCACGCCGGTAACAGAGCACCTGCCCTCTCCTCACAGGGGTCACCACGGTGCTTACCATGACAACCATCAACACCCACCTGCGGGAGACCCTCCCCAAGATCCCCTACGTCAAGGCTATTGATGTTTATCTCATGGGCTGCTTCGTCTTTGTGTTCCTGGCACTCCTGGAATACGCTTTTGTCAACTACATATTCTTCGGGCGGGGGCCCCGGCAGCAGAAGAAGCAGAGCGAGCGCATCAACAAGGCCAACAACGAGCGCCACCGCTACGAGGAGAAGAGGGTGAGAGAGCAGGTTTGTCCTCTCCTTTCGTTGTGGCAGGAGAATTGAGCAGGTTTATCCTCTCCTTTCATTGTGGCAGGAGAATTCTGGCTCTCCACTGGCTGAGCTGTGGAGCAGCATTTGTGCTCCCCGTGAGAGATGAACCCCAGTTTGTCTGGTGATTACCGAGAATTTTTCCTCCTTGATCATCTGTTGGAATCCAGGGCACAGGAATATCTTTTGTGCCTGTCTGGAGATGTTTTATTCCTGAGGAGAGCACAGCTTTTAGTCTTTGGCTGTGGAAAAAGCTTCCAGGACTTTGGGAGGAGTTGAATTTTGGGAATGTATAAAGTAGATAATATTGTAGTTTATCACAGGGTGGAAACGTAGGTTTTGGGTTTTTTAGTATGGAAGATAGATGAAAGACGAAATGGAGGACTTCTGGGTGTTGACTTCTGTTCCTCCTTCTTCATCTACTCCATTTTCTGCAGTGTTGGTAGCACAGAGTGATGGGTTAGACAGAGCCACAGTGCAGATGTTACGTGGCTGACAAGTAGTTAATTAGTGGTAGTGAAATAAAAATAAGATACATTTTAAGTACGCAGCAATAGTTAATTGGGTAGCCTATCTGTATAAGAATCCTTGAAATCGTCCATTTTGTGTCCTGCTGTGCACGTTTTCTGTGTGTGCTGAGCCTCTTGTCATCTAAGGCTCTGAACTGTGATAAGGAAATGATAAACATCTTTGAAGACGGAACAGCAAGGCCCATCTGCCTCATTCCTGGCTCCAGCACTGAACTTTTCACAGGGGATTCCCAGTAAGGGAACCTCTGGTGTGGGAGGAATATTCCTACAAATGGTGCCCAGCATGTGAGGGCAAGAAGATATTCCTGTGCCCTTCATTCCAACAATTATCCTCATCCAGTCTCATCAGAACCCTCCTCTTGTGTGGGGCAGGTGTGGCCAAAAGTCCCTCTGTGGCTTTTGGTCCTCCTGTATTGGCAGAATCACACTTTCCCCACTAAAAAATTTGCTGCAAGCACAAGTGGCTGTTCCTTCCACCCCAGCAGCAGAGGACAACCCTCAAATGCAGCATGAGTTCACAAATGACCCCATAAGGAGTATTGTCACCAAACTCTGGGGAAGAAAAGGAACTCTCCAACACCATCTCTTAAGTATTAATGAGTCAGACATTACTTTATTCTGGCCAGGATGTGCAGTGGAAATCATTCCAACCACATGTGATTCTTTACCAGAGTTTTCAGTTATTTATATGTTTAAAAAAAACACCAAATAAATTCTCATTCTTTGGTTCTGCATTACACAGTTCTCAGTATTTGATCTCCTATTGGTTATTGATTCCTTCACCTTCAATGCTATTTTTGGTCCTCATGCTTTGGCTTATCAATCTTTTCCCGGACGGAGAACCTGCCAGGGGTTTAATATTGGTTAATGTCTCTCTGTGTGTCTTCTGGCTACTCCCAACCTGTAGATGTTAAGCTCTCAGAGTCTAGGAATCTTCTTTTTGTTGGTGGAAGTGTCACCCAGTGGGACTTAGCCCTCAGTGAACAGAATTTTTTTGAGAGAAACCTCAATTGTCCTCCCCTTTGGCAAAGGAGAACCAACCCATGACTAAAGTTACTTTGAAAATTTATAATATTTCAAACGGTATTATTGTCCAGAAACCTGTTCAGAGCCACCCCTAATGGTGCACAGGACACCCCAGTACCGCTGTGTCTGTGTTCCCCGTTCCAGGTGGACCCTTACGGTAACATCCTCCTGAGCACGCTGGAGATGAACAACGAGCTGCTGGCCACGGACATGATGAGCAGCGTGGGCGACTCTCGAAACTCTGTCATGTCCTTCGAGGGCTCAGGAATCCAGTTCCGCAAGCCGCTGGCCTCTCGGGATGGCTTTGGCCACCACCCGACCCTGGACCGCCACGTCCCGCTGAGCCACCACGCCGCCGCCCGCAACCGCGCCAACTGCCGCCTGCGCCGGCGGTCGTCCAAGCTGAAGCTCAAAATCCCAGACCTGACAGACGTCAGCACCATTGACAAGTGGTCACGGATCATTTTTCCAATCACTTTTGGATTCTTCAACCTTGTTTACTGGTTGTACTATGTCAATTGATGCCTGCGGCCTCCGAGAGAGATAATAGGGACAGACACTCAGACAATGACAACACGGGAGTGTTGTGGTCTTTTGGGTTTGGGTTTTACTCTTTACTATCATTGTCATTTATTCCTATGGTTCATTAGATTTATTCTAAGCTTACTCTTCTCTTTTCAGCACATGTAGAACCACGGAGTGTGGGGTGGGGTAAAGGGAGAGAAAGGTACGGGAGGGGGTTTGGTTTCAGGGAGGGATGTGTTTGTCTTGATTTTGGTTTCCTGCTGAAGGACTTAAAACCATTGTAAAAAAAACCCAACAAAACAACAAAAATCAAAAAAAAAGAAAGGAAAAAAAAAGAAAAAAAGACAGAAAAAAAAGAAAAAAACACACAAAAAAACCCCAAAACCAAGAAAAGTTTAAAAAAAAAAAAGAGGGGGGAGATTTAAAGAAATTGAGTCAAAAACTGGTGGGGGTGACAGGTTATCTTTGGCTGTGCTCACTAATGCTCTATCCTCACTTCCATTTCACTGCTGAATTTCATCTTTCACTTTTCAGTCTTATTATATATTTTTTAATCTTTCTTCTGTCACTGCTCTTAACCCCTTCATGTTTATTCTTTCATGGATTCATGAGATGATGGGGTTTCATTCTCACGCTATCAGATTTTTCTTTTCTTTTTCTCTCTCTCCCTCTCTCTTGCTTACAAGCCTAAAAGAATCTTTTAAACCAACAAATAAAAAGAATATTTATTTTGGAAGAGCTGGGAAGGGAGGGGAGGACGAGGCAATTATTTGGGAGGGAAGGGGCAATGTGGGGTTTATGGGGGGCGGGGAGGAGGGAACTTATCAAAACCAAGGCACATTTGCAAGATGCCTTTTTCCACCTTCAGGAGTTTGCAAGCTGTTTTTCCTGTGTGAATGTGCGTGCGTGGAGCATCTGTGTGTGTGTGTGTGTGGGCACGTGTGTCCATGGATGTGTGTGTGCAAGCATGTTTTCTGGGGAGGGGGCTGGGGAGGGGGGGTTTTGTAATATCTTTTGTAGAAAGAGAACACAGGTGACATTTAACTGGCAGTGTGTTTTGGGGAGGGGGAATAGCAGGGGTTTGTTTGCTCATTGCAGCTTCACCAGGCTGGAGGTCGGGGTCCCAGCTGCAGAGGCAGAGCTGGGGAGGCAGAGTGTGCAAATTGGCACTTGCTGAGGGAAGAGAGGGATTTGGGGATCAGCAATACAGCAGTGCTGCTCTTCACTGCTGGCATCTGATCTCGAGGAGACTAAGCCGATTCAGTCCTCAAAGGAGGGGTTGTTCCTAAATTATTCCCACCCTGCATCTTCCTTATGGAGTCTGGAGAGAAAAGCAGTTACAGGACTCTCAAAATTTAACCCCTGCCCCCTCTCCCTGTTCCTTGTGCCAGACAATGGATCCACACTCTGGCCCTCTGAGTGACCATAGGCTGCAGGAAAGGCTGGATGTCATTTAACTTTGTTATGTTTCAGGATGAAAAAAATAGGGAAATGATAATGATCCTAATGATCCCCTTTCCTAAGATGTTCAGGAGTGAATGGGGGCCTGGCAGCCTCTGATCTGTGCTGCTTCTACTAGGCCTTGCTTTATGCGTGTTAAGATATACAGAGCGTAGAAACAAGCACCCTGTGCCCTCCCTTGCAGACGGTGAAGCTGAGGATGAGGTAGAGTCCCATGGAACATCATCCTGCTGGAAGATGATGGTCTCCAAGGGCTGGGCAGGGTGAAGGTTGCAGTGAAATTGCTGAGCTTGGTGCTTGTGGAAGCCCCTGAGTTTCCAGCAGCTTCCATCCACAGGCATTCCTGAGGAAGGTACAGGAGGGGAACTTGGCCTTGGACAGCAAGGTCAGGCTTTTCCAAAGGAGCCAGTGACTTTCAGGAAAATCACTGAATTATTGGCCACTTTGGCAATCACTGATGATTGATAATCTCCCTTATAATATTAATAAAAGCCATGAAAATTTTAAATTCACAAGTGCAAAACTTTAACCCTAGGGTCATTCTGCCATTCCTGGAGTAATGATGAGAACCTTGTTCTTACCTGATAGAGTTTTTTCCCATCAGATCCACAGATGCCCACACTGTCCTTTATCCAACCATCCTTTTATTTTCCTATTAGCATTCTCCTCCCTTTTCCTTGATTCCCGTTGCTCGGGAGAGCAGAGTGATCCTCTGAGACCAGGGAAAATCCTGCTTTTCAGATGACCCTGATGCACATCTTTCATTCACTAATTTATGTCTGTACAGTACTGTGAAAATGTGAATCACTTCAGGCCTGACCTAGTAACACTGAAGTCAGGGAAAGTTTTGCCTGGACTTGGCTGAAGCAGGATCAGGCCTCATCAGAGTAATTATTGTTATTTTTATATCAGTAACGTGTCTTATGCAGAATCTGAAGCATAAGAGAGGAGCATTCCCCCTTCCCCACGTGTCTGTCTCCCTCTCTCATGCTCATGCATGCACACGTTTGGTCCAGGCCTCCCTGGACTCACTGAGGTTTTAGCACAGTTGTCAAATCAGACTTAGATTCTCCCCTGTCCTGCAGAACAGTTTCCTGCTGGTTTCCCCTTCCATGAGCAATGCTGCTGGGGATGGGTTTTCCCCAAATTGCTGCACCTCGTGGTCTGTATGGGAATAAGAGTCTGGATAGTGGATGGAGGATTAGGTAGTTCTCTCTACCTGATATGCAGGAATTTAAAGCTTGGCCAGTGGAGAAAATTATGCTTTCTAGAGTGATTCTATTCAGAAATATCTTTTAAATGCTTTAATGGAGGTCATAAAGTTGTGTTTTATGACAGCAGCAGTATAATGGTGGATATAAGCATGCCATGGCTGCAGCTCCCACATGGAGACTGCCTATCAGCAGGACCAGTTTTCAAGAGGAGTCTAACTACGTGATTGATGATTAAATAAAATATCTAAAAATTTACCCTTTACATATGTGATTGCAATGTAAAGGGTGGTCAGAACGAAAAAAGTGGAGAGAAAAAGAGGCAGTTATAAGAAGCCTATTAAGATTAGAGGGAAAACAAATGGCTGCGTGGTGAGAGATTCTGAAGCTGAGGGAGATGACTCAGGAACTCCAGTAATGTGACAGTTGTAGTAAAAGCCTGAGGAATGTGTGGCATGAGTTTGGCACCTGAGAGCTCTCTGAGCTATCCCCAAAGGCTGGCAGGGGCAGAAGCACACAGGTGATGCAAACCCCACTGATGCTCTTTGCTTTTTGGGGGCTGAGCCCCTCAGGGGGTGAGTTCCTGAGCAACCAGTGCCCTGCAGGAACAACCTCCAGAAACTGGAGATCAGGCATGGGGAGGCTGTGTTTAATATTCGAGGCTTCAATCCAGGATTGAGCCCAGTGACAATCCAAAAGCTTTCCAGGAAAAAAAGCACTGCTTAGCAGATTTCTTCACCTGCTGGGACTGGGAGCCAGACTCCTGTGCTGTGGCCTCAGTTCTCTGTTGGCTGGGTTCTCTTTCTTATCAGGAGTCATCCTAGTTTCTCTTTTTGAATGTTTCTAACTTGGTCTAACCAGGTCAGTGTTCCTCACAGAGTCAGTACATCCAGACTCCTGGACTTTTGGGTCTGACACAATAATCTTTGCCAAAGAGTATGTGGTCAGGACTGGTCACAGTTCAGGAGCTGCCTTACACTTGCTGGTGATGGGGCAGAGTGCTGGAGAGCAACAGAGTGTCCTGGGAGTGGGATGAGGAGTAGGAAATGTGAGGGAAGGATGCTGAAGGCCTTTAGGAATGCTCTCCTCTCAAAGTGAGGTGGCACCTCTGTGTCCCCCCTCCACTGCTGTCTGTGTCCAGCCCTAAGGAAGGCAGCAAACCCCTGTCTTGTTTCAAGGTCCAGCAATCCAGAAGGGACATTGTGAAGGAAAAACAAGACATTTTGCTGTTATTCAAGGCTCAGAGGTTTCAAGCCATCACAAGTATGAGTGTTACCAGAAAGGTGGAGAGGATTTCCTGCTGCATCTTGTGTGCCCACTGCTGCCTTCCTCTTCTTCACAAAGGGGAAAGGGGGAGAAAGGGTTTGTGAGAGCTTTTCTAAAGTGGAGCTGCTTCTGACTTTTGCTGCAGTGGTGCAGAAGGCAATGCTCAGGGCTTGGTCTGTTGGCAGCTTGGGGCAGGATTGCTGCTTGCTGGGTTCTGTTTTTAGCATTTGAACATGAGGGACATTCCAGGCTGCCTGAGGGAGCCAGGCTGGGGGAGATTGTTTTGCGCCTTTTCCACGTGTAAGAGCCTAAGGAAGGCCTGTGGAAGAGGAGAAGGAGGAGCAGAAACAGAAATGAAATCTCTCTCAGGACATACATGGCCAACACAACTCTGTTGCTTCATTTTCTGATACTGTATAGTGCTGTCACTCAGGGACCTTTAGTGACTGGGACCTTGGGACTGTAATTCTGCCTGTCCCCTTCCTATCCCCCTTCACCTTGAGTATTGAGAAATGAAAAGACAATGAGAGGAAGTGCAGAAGAGGGAAACAAGCCCTGCTAGCAAACTCCTGCTATTCCATGGGTGGCAGAAAAGCTTTGATTACTAAGGTAAAAGGAAGATGTAAACCTTTATATTCATGTCTTTGAGCATAAACCAGCCAGTAGTGTATATAGGATAAGTTCACAGTGCATGAAACAAACAGGACTGCAGGTTTTAACTGGCATCCAACTTTCTTGCATGCACATCTGACACCACGCCAGCAGCTTATGTCTTGCAAATAAGTGGGGAACCTGCCAAGGCTTGGCACTTCCTCTGTCCAATGGACAGCACATCCACTTCCCAGAAACAGAGCCAGGAAGGGAACTGATCTGGCCAGTCTGTTTGACCAGATCTGCTCCAGAGGGTCTGGCAGGAGGAGATAAGGGGTGGGGAAGGGAGCTGGTTTTGTTTTCTTTATTGTGGGGAGGAGGAAGCAGTTTAAATCTCTGAGCTGTTTTCAGACAGGAGAGAAGCCTCTGGAGCTGCAGGCCAAAGGACAGTGGCTTTAGGGAAGGTGGTTACTGGAATTCTGATGGACAGGATGGGTTGAAATAATATTCCCTATATCCTAAATTCCAACAAGGATGGGTTGAGGAAAAGGTGGTTGGAGGGAGAGAGCTGTAACTTCAGAAGCAGAGCAAATAGGAGAGAGCTTTTGAAAATATATGTGCAATACAACAGGTTAGCAGGGACTGGGGCCCTGGGGACATCCCTGAGTCAGACAGGCTGGGTACAGCTGCAGGCAGCACTCCAGGAAGCCCAGCCATGGCAGCAGTCCCTGGTGGGCAGAGCCTGTCCTCTCTGGGGGACAGAAGGTCAGGAACAGGGAAAAGAGGGAGATTCAGGTGCATGGCCATGGGCAGAGCTCAGTCCCTGGGGCAGGGACAATCATTGCATCCAGACAAAGTTGCAGGAGCTGGGCTGAGATGTGCAGGGGGGTGACCACTGTGCCAGGCTGGGGCACGGCTCAGCCCTGCCCTGGTGTCAGACCAGAGACAAGGAGGCAAGAAACGTCCTGCTGGTTGCCAAATGCTTTCTTGGAGAGGAGACTGGGCTTCCCGAGCTGGGAGGGATGTCTTCACAGTAAATGTGAAAGTTGGGA
>VXBQ01003597.1:365674-402688 GCA_013400175.1 Phainopepla nitens
ATTTCTAATGTCTTGATGTAAACCAAATAAAAATGGTTCTGTACATTCAGAAGTAAAGAACAGCTGAAAGGTGACAAGTATAATAAAGAAGCACTGACCTTCAGGCTACTATAACCATTTCCCCAGACTTTTCCCACAGGACTGGAGGGCAGAGCTGTGCCTGTGCCTGCACAGAGGTGCTGGGATGGTGACCTTGGGGCTGGCTCCCTGATCCACCTCCGAGCGCAGCACAGAAGAGGTGGGCAGGAGAGGTGGAAGTGATGGTATGTAAGTAACCTTTCAGTGTTTGATCCCACCACCCCTGAGGCCAGTGGGAGGAGGCTGAGTGCTCAATCCCAACCTCTTGTGCCCAGGGTCCCTTCCCAGAGCCAGCCTGCCTCATGCCTTACTGTAGTTTGAGGTGTAGTGAGGAGGGGAGCATGGTATCAGCTGTCACTTGGATAAATGGGGTAATGCAGGTGGAGTGAAGGCAGTGGGAGCCTGAACTGGAATTGCCTGTCTTGTGTTTAGTGCTGTGGAAAAGCAGAGGACAGTCTTGCCTCCGTGGGGCAGAAGTGTGGCTTCTCTGCAGTGGAGCCAATAAATGATCTGTTGTTTGTCTCATTGCAGCGAGACTAAAAGGAAAAAAACAAAGCAAGCCAACACTTTATGTGGAAGGCAGACCTAAGAGGACTCTCAGTCCTCTTAGGAAAGGCAGAAAGTCCTCTTTCTTCAGCAGAAAGGCTGGAGTGCATCCGTGTGGGGCAGAGCCCCCCACCAGCCCTTTCTCCTGCTGACCAGGCCCCCAGGACTGGTGGGGAGCCAAGGGCAGGAGCTTTGCTGAGACTAAACAACGGGCACTTCCGTGAGCATGAGCTCCTGCACTGCACTGTGCTCTGCCACAAAGTGCAGTCCCTTGCTCCCAGAATCTGGGAGTGTCGCCACAGAGCTCTGGAGACAATGGACCCACAGCATCCCAAATCTTCCCTCCCCAGCTCCATGCCATGGGCTATCTGCTCCCACCTGAGGACTTGCCTGTGCCGGGGCAGAAAGCACTCACTGAATAATACTGAATATGTGTATGACAAAGTGAGGAGAGAAGACGTGATAGACCCATTTGTGATCCAGGGATGCACATTTTATCATTTGCACAGGCTGAGCTTGGCATTTATGCTGGCAGACTTTTCCCCCAGAAAGGATGAAACAGTATAGCGGTGAGTAACATTGTTTTTGGGAAGGAGATGATAATTTCTCTTCCAGTATGTGTTTTAAACAGTGGATCCGTGTTGGTTCACCTTCTGTGAAGCTTGATGCCTCCCAGCTCTCGATGCTCTGATGAGGGGAAGCACCAGAGTTAATTGCTTTACTTGATTAGCTGCTGGGTCCATGTTTTTTTGGGAACCTTGCTGGGTGTCTGATGGACAGTGTCCAGGCATGAAGACCAAAGATCTTTTCCTTGGCTTTCCCAGCCCTCTGGACATGTCTTGACCGCCGTGTGCTTTGCTGGATGTGCCATCAGCGGCTCACGGTGCCCAGCCCTGGTGCTGATGAGCCTGGCAGGGAGGTTTGGGGATGCACGGGCTGGCAGAAGCCAGGCCAGCAAAGAAGGAACCTGTGCTCACCTTGTGATGCTGATGTCCCTCGGGGACTCAGGCACGGGCAGTGACCGGGTTTCCAGNAGAAGCCAGACCAGCAAAGAAGGAACCTGTGCTCACCTTCGTTGTGATGCTGATGTCCCTCGGGGACTCAGGCACGGGCAGTGGCCGGGTTTCCAGCCCCAGGAACCGCCCGTGCCAGCTTAGCAGAGGCTTTTCTCTGCTCTCTAGCCTGCAGAGGAGGGAGCTGGCACCGCCTCTGCCCTGACACACGCTCTGCTCCGCGCCGGGGTGAACCTGATTGTCGCGACTCGGGCCTCGAGGGAGTGCTCTCATTTCACCTGTAGGGGACGGTGCGTTTGGCTGGGCTTTTCTCTCCCGCCACCACGCCTGGCTGTGCCGGAGCAGCACCAAGCCCTGCCGAGGCAGTGGCCACTGCCAGCCAGAGCAGAGGCTCTGAGCGCAGGGACAAGCAGGTAACTGCTGGTGCACAGTATGGCTTGGCAGGTGGGAGCCCAGGGACGAGGTGCATCTCGTGAGAGAGCTGGTGCTGGCACAACTGGTGATGCTTTAATCTCCTTTCTCCAGAAACAGTGTCCCACAGAACTGAAAGTCTGGGGACCACTGTGCTACCTGCCTCAGGGACAGCTGGGGACACATAGTGGCTGCTTTGGACTCTGCTGGTGCAGATTTCAGGCTTTTTTTAAAAATCTTGTCACCCTTGTGGCCCTTGACTTTTGAGGCAGAGGGAAGGAAGATGTGTCCCAGAGCCTCTCACAAGCAGAGACCGGGCACAAATCCCTGAGTTTCAGCCCCTGCCAAGGCTAGCAAGGTTAGCAAGGGAATTGGCAACCTTTCCCTCTCCCATTTCACTTGCACTGAAGCAAGAAAGGGATGGGCAAAGCAGAGCTTAAACCCACAGAGTCCCAGCCCAGCAAAGCCCCATGTCTTGCTCAAGTCTGAGCACAGGAGCAGACCTGACAACTGCACATCTCCTTGAAATGCTGCCTGGATCTGACAGCTTTGCTGGGCTGGGGCCAATGTGCTTGGCAGGCCAAAAGGGAAGATTCTGAGTGAGCAAACCCCAGAAAGATTCAGCAGTTGTCACAGAGGAGGGTTTCTAATATCTGGGAGGATGAGTAGCTAGGTTCTAGAGGAGAAAATGGAAAAACTGAGGATAAAGGAAAGCCTCAGGAGTTACCCAGAAATATCCCAGCCTCTGGCAAATACACATGACCCTGGTGGCAGGGCTGTGGTCAGGCCTGTGGGGTGAGTTGTTTTGCTTTTATTTTCTTTTTCTACTGCCTGGCATGTCATAATATTGTGTCTCTGTGTGAAATCACACCCCCTTCCAAAAGAGCACCCAATTCCTGGAGGGCAAACACCCTCTCACAGGGTACTTACTACGGGGATGTTGCACCGAAAAGGTACAAAAACAAGGCTGGGGCATCCTTCCCAGGAAAATCTGTTCCATTTCTGGCTCATCCTCCCAAGCTGCACCCATCCATCTCCCTCCCAAAGATGAAGAAG
Organism: Phainopepla nitens; assembly: GCA_013400175.1. NCBI lineage: Eukaryota > Metazoa > Chordata > Aves > Passeriformes > Bombycillidae > Phainopepla > Phainopepla nitens. The sequence continues at coordinate 368,779 of VXBQ01003597.1, forward strand.
CCGCAGCGTCTTCTCTGGCTGGGGACAATTGATGTGACCTAAAATCCAAACAGCTGAACAACAGTGACAAGAGGACAGGAAGATCAATGTCAGTGTCAATATGTGCTATCAGAGGGACTGCTGTGAACCATCTTAACATACTCTGAGTGGCTGCGTTGCATCCTGTACAGCGTTATAAAAAAAAAAAAAAACCAAAAAAAAGAAAGAAAAAAAAAGAAAAAGAAACCAGAACAAACCACCCATTTTTATGATCTTTAATTTGCATTTTCTGCATGAAATAAGACCTTGATCCTTGTCTTTTTTCACAAAAGCAGATTCTGCTTTAACTAATGTAAAAAAATAAGGAAAAAAAAGGAAAGAAAAATAATGTTTCTAGCAAAGTGATTTAGATGTAGAAATTTTTGTAAAAAAAAAAAAAGAAAACAACAAAAAAAGGGAAAAAACCAACAAAGAAATAAAATAAAATGACCTAAAGAGCCATCTTTGTCTACTCTAGAGGTGGGAAGGTGTGACTGGTGGGTGGCACTCTCTGCTGTGTCTGTGGGAGCCCAGGGCAGCCAGGAGGGCTCTGGGAAGGATGAGGTCACCCATTGCTGCCAGGTGCTTTCAAAAACTGTCTCCTTCACCTTCTTTTAGGGACAGTGGGCAGGAGAGCAGGGGGAAGGGTGGGGAGGGGCAAGGAGAGCTGCCTTGATTTTCTTTTGGGGTTTTTTGGGGTGTTTCCGTTCCTGTAGTGACAGTTTTTGAAAGGTGATGATGAACAAAAGTGAGGAAAACAACAAACTTGAAAATAGTTTACAATTTTGTACAAACATGATAAATACTAACAGCAAATGTTTTTAAAAATGGTCCATAGCAGTGCCAAAATAATGTAATGTGTACATTAATTTATTACATTAATTTATTCTCTTTTTTTTTTTTTGAAAAAAGTGTTAAAACACAAAAAAAATATTTCTTTTTTAACAAATGCTGTATGTGGACATAAATGTACTTGAACAATGTTGGTTATTAACTGGATAGGAATCTTCCTTGGACTTTTGGGTTTGTGCTTTTTTTTTCCTACCCAGAACAAAAGTACCACTTATAAAATACAGCCTTTGAAGGTGAAACCATCAACTCCTTCTCTGCTGGTCTGAATGTTCTCCGTGTTTCCATTTTCAAGGCACTGTCTTTAGGCCAAGTCTGTACCCTGCCATAGAGAGGACTCAAACTTCTCCTGAACTTTAAACACAGCTGTGTTAATGTCATGTGAAAGGTGTGGCCAAAGGACTTTGCTAAGAACTAAGCAAAGTTTTCTGCATTTCCGAGGGTTCTGCTGGCTTGAACCAAGAGCTGGAATGTGCTCAAGCTCCGTGACACTGCCTAGAGCAGAGGGGAAAAGCAGAATGAATTCCCAGTCTTGTTTTTCCCCCACAAGGTGAGTGACTTACCCTAACTCCGAGGAGCAAAGATCAGAAATTCTTCATTTTTGAGGGCTCTCGAGTTCTATTTCCAAAAGCAAGTGAAATATTCAAGCCCTTGTAGGCTTGCCATGCTGAACAAAAGGGAACCAGACAGGACCGTTTTCAGAAATGACTGATGCACTTCCAGCAGGATGTGGAGGTATTTAATGACCAGACTGAGGCTCCCAGATTTATTTTCCAAAATTTAAAAGGTCATCTAGAGGTCTTTGGATGTTGAAGTCAGGCTGCCTGCCCAGCCAGGGGAGTGGGGAGGCTTGGTTGAGCTGAGGTGTCACCCATGGAGGGACTGTGGGGACATGGGGGATGCTGGCACAGGTGGGGCTGTGGTCAGTGGAAAAAGGGGGGAACTGGCCTTGAATCCCCACTTCCCTGGGGTGCAAAGTGATGTTGCCAGCCCAAAATCCACTCCCCACCCAGGCTCTGTTCTCCAGCTTGGTCTGCTCCACCCTTCTGTGGCTCTGCAGTGCGAGCAGAGATGTGAGGATTAGAAACAGAACCAACACCTACAGGGATGCTGGTGGGATGCTGGCAGGGCCCTCACTGCTGACAGGGCCAGCCTTGCACCCTGAAGCACAGAGGTGCTGCCTCCCCACACTCAGGCAGGAAAACAGGAATATTTCAGAGCCTGATATGCTCTAGCTGGGCATCCCAGAGTGCCCAGAGTGTCCAGTGTCCGGGTGTCCAGAGCTGTCCCCAGCTGGGACGGACTGCCAGTGGGATCAGTATGGCTGCTGGATGGAAAGACAGGGATAAAATCATACTAGGAACTGCCTTCAGCACCCAGCATGTGAAATCCAGTCCTGGTTCCTCTCCCCAGCACTGGCTGATGTCACCATCCACCCAGCAAAAAACCTCTGATATTTTGCAGGTAATGGGGATGAAGGTTTCATTTTTTCCTTGTCTTTGGATTTAATTTTCTTTCACTGAAGTCTATATATAACACAAAACCATTTTCTTCTTTTCTTCAAATGTGCCAATTCAACTTTTGTCTCTCCTCACCAGCCATTAGGACAGTTTTTGTCTGTAAAAGCCCTGGAGCCCTGCTGAGCCCAGAGGCTGCAGCTGCAGCCCCAGCAGTGGGGTAGCCCTGGGAGCATCACTGCCCTCTCTCCTTGCCTCTTTCTTCCCTGTAAAACTTCAGCTTCAAGCAAATGTGGGATCAGCAGGAAGCACTGACTCCATGTTTGCTTAAAGCTGAGATTTTCTGAAAGCTGACATGGGAGTTGGACATCTGGTGGTCCTCAGTCTTGTGTGTCGAAACTCCTGAGGGTCTCATCCTCCTCAAAAGCACAGATGAAAAGCCAGAGTGACCGTGTTCCCCAACAGAAACAGCAAAAGGCAATTATTAATGGTCATTAATGGTGCTAGGAAAATTATTGACTATTCAAACAGTGATGGACCTCCACATTTTTACAAGTTCTTAAGTGATTAAAGCATCCAAGTTCCTCTGGCTTTTCAATGGTTTGGGCATTTAAATTGCACAATAATAACTTCCAAAGTGACATGCAGGGTTTGTAAAAACATTAAAGCATATTCAGACTGCTTTATCCTGGAAATTCTCCTGAGGCTGCAAAGAAGAAATCCTCAAGATCCCTTTGTATAACAGCACGGAAGGATGTCAGTTCAAACTCACTCCTAACTCCATTTGCGGAAATTCCACTCCAGATCAACCTCCAAAAGTTTGGAAGGGAGCAACAAGGCAGAGTTGAGTGCACTACTCTGCCAGCTGCCATGCATTAAAGCAAATATAAGGCCTCTTCAATATGGGAGACACTAGAGATTCTAAAAGGAAAGGGAAAGTTATTTGGAAATTTCAAAGTGATATCTTTGATGCATGTGAAATCTTCGATGTCAAAAAGATTTCAGTTTTTGTCGGTATGTCTTTGGAGCATTTTGTCTTCAAGAATAAATGATGTTTTTATCTGTATCAACACCATTTTCATTGTCTAATTTCAGGCAGGCAAAGGCAGAAGAGTGGAAATTCAGAAAGAGACAAACTGAGAGCAGAGTTGATACGAAAACAAAATAAAGTCTGTTATTTTAATGCAGCTGAAGAGCATTTCATTCGAATCACCACAATTTGACTTTTTTTTTTTTACAGTTTTTTGACAAAATGCAGATTTTTGAAGGAAAAAAAAAAAACAAAACAGCAAACATTATCCAGCTAGTTGTCTTGTGAAGTGTCATCTCTGTGCTGCAAAGTCCTTGCGAGCCACTGTCAGCCTGGAGAACAGAAATCATCAACTCAGCAGCAGCCCCAGTGCCTGCTTTGGGGGAGCCTGGGCTTTCTGTGCTGGCAGTTTGGTTTGGACCCTGCAGCTTTCCCCCAGACACTAGATTTCTCCAAAGGAGGGTGGTGCTGAAGCAGCTGCCTCCACCAGGCACTGTGTCAACAGTTTAAATATTAACAGTTCAATATTTAACAGTTCCACAGTGTCCTGTCACCCAGGGGAAAGGCAGGATCAGCCAGAGGATTTCACCTCCAACCCCACTCGTGGATTTTTCTCCCCAAACAGCTGTGCAGTGAGAAACAGCCTGGAGAGAGCCCGCAACGCCTTCCAAAAGCCAGCTCTGATATTGCAATTCCCACACCAAAAGGCTGTGTGGGAAGACAGGGCTTTTCCACAGCTCCAGGGTCTGCTTGGGCAGGCGGCTCCAAACACACTCAACATCCCAGGGTGTGTCTGCTGAAGGGTGGAAGGCTCCTTCTCCATCAAACTGAAGAACTAATACCTCCAAAATGTGGCCAAAATCCCCCAAAATCCCGCTTCAAACCAAGTTAATGTGCTCAGGGACAAACAACCCAGCAAGAGATGTTGCTGGCAAGCATCCATCAAGGTCTGCACCAGCCTTGGAAAATGGGCTTGCTTAAATCTTGACACCACACTGAACACAGTGAAGGCACAAATTATAATAGCAAAGTCTGTAGGTGGGAAAAGAGTCTCCAGAGAAGTCCCTGGTTTAAAACATGATTTATGTCAGTGGTTTTGTGTGGTCATCTCAGCTCTAGGATCAAAAATTCACCTCTGTAGCCTGTATAGGAAATATTAGTCTCATTTGTATGTTGTGTATTTACAGGGCAAGTCCTAGACCAGGATTTAGAAGAGCTCCCTAAAGTTCATTATACCTTGTCAAGGAAGGGTCTGACTTCAGCCAGGATCCTGTACTCTGTGGAGAAAAGATCCACCTGTCCCTTCTCCTGCCCTTGCACCTGTGGGACAACAGAAGAGTTCATCTGCAGCGGCCTCTGAGGTGAGAGGTGCCAGGTAAGCATGCAAGAACAACCAGAAAGTGCAAGCCACTGAAATAAGAAGTACCAGCAGACAAGGCAGACACGAGGCTGTTCTTCACCCACCACGTCCAAAATCCGAGCTGCACGAGCCCCGAGGGAAGAGCTCTGTGCGTGCAGAAAATGCAGCACTTCGGGGGTGAGATGCAGAGCCGGGAGCTTGGAAGGGGCCCAGGCACCCATCCCTGACGGCCCGGGGCAGATCCGTCCTCACCCGCCCACAGCCCCGCGCCGTGCCACTCTCGCTGCTGCCTGCTGGGGAGGGATGAGCGCGTTTTCAGCTGGATTCTCTCCCGTTGCCATGGGGAGACAGACGCGCCCTCCCCGGGGCGCTGCGCCAGGACAGCGGGAGCTGCTGCTGCTGCGCTCGGCCAGATTGGGAGTTAGGGGCTGTGCTGCGGGAGGGGCTGGTTCGCAGGGCAGGAGGGGTTGGACTGTGGCAGGAGGGGTTGGATTGTTGCAGGAGGGGTTGGTTCGCAGGGCAGGAGGGGTTGGATTGTTGCAGGAGGGGTTGGTTTNTGTGGCAGAAGGGGTTGGTTCGCAGGGCAGGAGGGGGTGGATTGTGGCAGGAGGGGTTGGATTGTGGCAGGAGGGGTTGGATTGTGGCAGGAGGGGTTGGATTGTGGCAGGAGGGGTTGGATTGTGGCAGGAGGGGTTGGATTGTGGCAGGAGGGGTTGGATTGTGGCAGGAGGGGTTGGATTGTGGCAGGAGGGGTTGGATTGTGGCAGGAGGGGTTGGATTGTGGCAGGAGGGGTTGGATTGTGGCAGGAGGGGTTGGATTGTGGCAGGAGGGGTTGGATTGTGGCAGGAGGGGTTGGATTGTGGCAGGAGGGGTTGGATTGTGGCAGGAGGGGTTGGATTGTGGCAGGAGGGGTTGGATTGTGGCAGGAGGGGTTGGATTGTGGCAGGAGGGGTTGGATTGTGGCAGGAGGGGTTGGATTGTGGCAGGAGGGGTTGGATTGTTGCAGGAGGTCGGCTCTGTGCTGAGCAGCGCTGGCCACGCTCCTGCTGGGGCAGGAACTGCTGTGGCATCTCAGCTCCGCACCTGGGCACCACCGTGGGCTGGCAAAGACATCCCTCACCTGCTGTGCACCTGCTGGCAAGGTGGTTCTTCTGCTTAACACTGCAGGATACACAAATACTATTATTATTTCGTATTTTTATTCCTTTTCCCAAGGCAAATTTTTCTTTTTTTATTTTTTGATTCAAAACTTTGAGCAAAATCCATTCTGCCGTTTTAGAGTCAGATGGGGGAAAATGAGCCAACTTTAAATCAGAGTTGCCAACTGGTTTAATTTAATTTGGTGAATTAATCATGAGCCTAGTTCTAAGTCCTTACAAAAAAAAAATAAAAAAAAAAAACAAACAAACAAAAAAAAACCAAAAAACAAAAAACACAACAACATGTTCTTAATTCATGGGAATATATCCAGGGCTGTGTTTGCATTTAAAAACAAAAAGTAAGTTTCTGTCATGGAGACAGACTCTCATAAATGCAATTGCTGGAGCCTGCTACCAGAAGATAAATTAAAAGAATCTGTCATTAAATGATTATTACTGAGGTAATAGGTTTCAAGTCAAAAACAAGATTTTGGAGAAGCAGAAGGGCAAATAACTCACGATTACTGAATGTTTGTGTCAAACAATTTTCTGTACCCAGTCCAAAACCTCCTGAGGTCCCTTTCCCTGCACCATAAATATAAGTGTCCACCCCCAGATCCCCACAGGAGAATATGACTGTCTCCTCTTGGACTCGCTCACCACAGCATTCCTGACCAGCTTTGCTGGACAAAGGAAAAAATGTCATTAATGCAGTACAAGCACGGGTGGCACACAAGTACAGGGCTGCTCATTTCTACATTTTTGTTGGATAAACTTTCCACCTGGCTTCACGTTATGAAACAGCAAAGAGATTCACATTCCTGGAGCACGCGAATGCCTCAGGACAGGCATGAGCAGAGCAAGAGTGACCACCCAAGGATGGTATAAACAGAAAAAAACCAGAAAAAATAGAAAAAACAGAAAAAAAACAGAAAAAATAGAAAAAACAGAAAAAAAACAGAAAAAATAGAAAAAACAGAAATGTGGAGTTCAGGTCTGCAGATCCCCTCGTGCAGATCCCATTCCAGTGGAGCATGGCAGAATCAGCATTTGGGGTCTTGGTGGGGAGGGTACCTGGATTCCTGCTGGAAGGAAGAGTTTGCTCCTGCTCTAGTAATGGTTCAAAAAGAGGAGATAGGATTTTCATCCCAATGAGACAGCATCATTTACTGTCCATGTGGAGCAGTGAAAAGCACTGGATTCCTTGGAGGCAGGAGAAGGTATCTGCTGGGCAAATTAGGGATAACCTAATAATCGGGAAATTTTTATTGGGGAAGTATTTCCTAATTAGGGAAAACCTCCCATAACCCATAATGACAACGTGAGTGCTGCACTGGCAGAGGCTGTTGTGCACCTCAGGTCACCCTAATTGTATGAAAAGGAGGGATAATAGATTTACCTTTTAAACTTTAGGAAATTCTTCCTTGTGAGGGTGCTGAGACTCTGGCACAGGGTGCCCAGAGAAGCTGTGGCTGCTCCTGGATCCATGCAAGTGTCCCAGGCCAGGCTGGACATGGCTTGGAGCACCCTGGAATAGTGGAAGGTGTCCCTGCTCAGGGCAGGGGGTGGAAGAAGATGGTCCCTTCCAACATAAACCGTCCTGGGATTCTATAATCAAACAGAAGGGGATGTTTCACCATCACTTCACCTCCCCACACATTTGCACACACATTGTCCTGCTTGCCACTACACGAAGTTCCCAGTTCATGCTGAGGTGCTGGGATAGTGAAAAGCATCTTGACAGACCTTAGAGGTGAGTGGACTGTGTCTTACAGAAGAGGACTAGGAAAATCAGATCAGCACTTCATTGTCATTCCTTATGGCAGGGAGGGGATTGATGTGTAGACAGACAAAAGGAAGATGAAATTCTCACCACTGAGGGAGTCTTTTGCAATTTCCCCTCAAACCCATGCCTGGCACCTTTTCTTAAAGAAGTTCGTTCACAAGGAAATCCCCTTCCTTATGCAGCTCCCTCCAGAGCTAACTAGGTGTTCTTGTACAGCTTATAAATCAAGGAGGCAGCTGTTCCCATCAGCATTTTTCTTCTCTCTTGAAGTAGTAACAGCCCCAGCAGCTGCTGAGTCTGAAGGTAATTTCACAAATTAAACTGAGAGCAGCCCACAGTCCCAGGACAGCAAACCCCACCTGCTCCATGCATCTTCCTGAGAGGGACAGAGCTTGCAGCCTCAGCACTTCTGTAAGCTTTCCAGGAGGATGGGAAACTCTTAGGAGGGGGAAACCTCAGCTGGATAAGTGTTTCAGCCAGAAGGCAAACAGAGAAGACAGGATGGATGCATTGTACAAAGGCAAAGTACAAAGCAGAAATAAAAATGAGAGGGGGGAAAAGGCTCCTAAGAGCATGGATGGAATGAAGGACGTGCAGAGTTACCAGCTATACTTAGAAAATAAATAAATAGGAGAAAGACAAGCTGGAAGGACTTGGTACCAGTGGCAGCCAACCAGGTCACAGGAGCCAGAGTCCTTGGTAGGTGGAACACCTTTGTTCTATTTAATGTTCCGTCGATTTTTTCAGTAACACAGTGTACTCACACCCCAAACTTGTCCACAGAGATTTGTCTTTGCTTTTTTGTGTCTCTGGGATGTGAAAGCTTCTTGTGAAGTCAGTCCCAGCTCTCCCCATTTCAGCTGCAGGGGCTGAGCCCTGAGCTCACTCCTGTGCTGCTCAGGTGAGGTAAATGTACTCCGCTGTACCCAGAGTTTCACAGGTCAGGTTTGCACAGGGTGATACAGAAACTGGTGAGCTCTGTTGGCTTCTTGCTCAGGAGCTGGTGGAAAATGGGACTTTGTTAAATGCCCTGCATGACTCCTGCAGGCACTGCAGCTGGGGGTCCAGGGCCTGCAGTGGCAGGCAAAGGCATTTGCTAATGGAGACGAATGAATGGTGAGCTCCAGTAATGGATTTGGGTTTCTGTCTCTAGAAATGCATTGCCTACACTGGGGTTTCTGTTTCTCCTTTCAGGCTGATTAATTAAATGATTTATTGCTGTAAATACAGAGCAAGGGACTAGGAAGGGGACTGAAACAAGCTGAGTGGGTTCCCTTCAGAGGCCAGAGGACGCCTGATTTCCTCCCCCCAGCTGTGCCCAGGGGACTCCTGTCCTCCTGCTTGATCAGCAGCTGAGGGATCAATATTGCCAAGTGTCTGGGTGTCAGCTCTTTGTAGATAATAGCTCTGTTTGGGGACCTTGGCAAGGAGGCTTGAGGAGCTGTCCCCTGGAAGTGCTGATTTTGTAGTGAAAGTGTGCGTGGCTGCATGAGCTGTGCTGCTCTGGCTCCAGCTGCTCTGGGGAGGCAGAAACCTGAGCAGGGGATGGGGCCTTCTCCTGAGCAGCCTGGTCCCTCACTGCACGCAGCAGGGAGAAGGGGAGAGCTGTGCAGGTGCTCTCCTTCCCTCCTCGGTCAGCAGCTCCTTTGGCCAGTACCTTTCCCGCAAGGTGCACATGGCTGTCTCATGACGCTCCCACAGGTGAGGAATTTCCCCAGAAAGGCCCTAAAGGCAGCCAGTGGAATAGCAGAGGGGTATGGAGCCTGTCTGCCTCCTACCATTTCCCAGTCCTTTCCTAGGCACAGGGTCAAACCCACTCCCTACCTGCTGCTGGAGAACTTGCTCCAGGGATGCAGCCCCTTCCTCCTGTGACCATTCTGTCACTCATGGGAACTGGAGAGCCATGGACATGGGAGGGCTGGAGCAGCCTGCTGTGCCCTGCCCACCCCAGGGATGTGGCACCTGCTGCCCTTGGGGCAGAGGAGGGAGCTGAGTGTGACTAACTGCAGAGCCTGGGTTGGGATCAGGATTTTTCCTTCTGCCCCAGTTCTGTGAGACTACTTAGTTTCTTCATTTCTTTTCTTCCTATGGGGCTAAAAAAAGAATTAAGCCTTCTGTATGAAATATCTGATTCAGTGCAAATCCATACACTCCTCATCTCCCACCCTTCTGTGAGAATTGCTTCTTCACTTCAACTAACAAAAAATAGAGTGTTTGCGTGAGCACAGCCCTACTTACAAGAGGAAATGAAAGTCCAGCACTGCCCACAGTTTGGGGCTTTGATATCCTTGAACACATTGTCCTAAACCAAAAGAGTTCCAGCTATCCCACATCCAGAAATGGGATGTGTTTGAAGTGAGTGTTTGACAATGCCAGGCCTGTTCCCGAGAGGGGCTGAGCACCTGCAGGATGGGAAGTGGCAGACCCGAGGTGACATTGGGTGTCCCTTGTCCTCCTGAGGAGCAAGGAGCAGGAACCTGCTTCTCCCTCAGCTGCAGCACCAGACAGGGATGTGTCCTGGGAGGGAGCACAGCCCTCACATCCACTTGTACCTTTGCTTCCAAGAATTGTTCTTTGGTAAGGAGCATATGATTAAAGGAACTAATTTACAAAGCAACAATAAGCAAAGAAAATCTTTGTGTGAGCTGTCTACAACAGCCACAGCACCTCCTTGCTCCTGAGCTCTAAAGACCAACTTGACATTTCATTCCAGCTCGTGTGCAGAAGCAGCAGGGACAATGGGCACCAGGGAGGTCATCAAACCCTCTGTCCTCTGGCTCCTTCAGCAGCCAGCTCCTCCTGTGCATGCTCATGATTGCCCCAAAGCAACATTTTGGGGTCCCAGGCATTCTGCCCCTCAGATTCTACTTCAGGAGGAGTTTCCTGTGTAATGTCACATCAGACTCACACCTCCTGCCTGCTTCTCTGCTGTTTCATTTAATAAACATATTCCAGGGCCCTGTGCTGGCCTCACACAGTTTTCTCAGCTCTTTTTCTTCCTGTCCAGCCTGTCCCAGCTTTCTCAGTGCGCACCTTCAAAAAGAACTGCCAGTCTCACAATTAGAGGTTCACACCTTGATCCGGCTCTTATTTGTGATGTCCTCTGACAGCTTGTTGGCCAAGGAAGCTGTGGATGCCACATCCCTGGAAGTGTTCACAGCCAGGCTGGATGGGGCTCTGTGCAATCTGATCTGGTAAAAGTGATGCCTGGAAAGGCTGACCTGGAAACAGAGACTAGGTAGAATAAAAGCATAAAAAGGGATTTATTGAAAGGATCCAGCTTGGGCAGTGCAGGAACCCCTTGGGGCTACACCCAAGTCAAACCCACAAATGGGCACAAAATGGATCCCCAGTCACAAGGCCTCACACTTTTATAGGTTTTGGTNAAAACTTAAGCATCAAAAGAGTCACTGTCTCTACAGGGATATTAAAGGTGGCATTATATTGTGTGGGGGGTGGGAAGAGTGGACTGACCATCTCAGAAGATCTAACACTGTGTCAACACTGAATACTGGAAAGAGAAGCCTCTTTTGGGGACAGCTGCTTCTTGGGAATCTTCTCTCTTGATGCTCTGTCCGCACATCTGGACCTGGAGCTGGAAGTTTGGTTTTGTAGCTTGGTTTGGGTCTGTTGTGCTGCAAGCTGAGGCTCTGCAGCCTGTCCTGCTTTTCGCAAAGGATTGAGAGCTCTTCTTAGGTCCATGTAGTTCCTTTCTTGTTTAATTTGCTCCTAATTAATTTTCACAGTAAGGGGATGGGAGGCAGAATTGCAACAGAAGAAGTTCTATTAGAGAAAAGGAAAACATTTCCGTAGTGAAGGCAGTCAGCCAGCAAATCACAGACCCAGGTCAGCAGTGGGAGCTCTTAATTGGAGATACTCATTATTTGACAAAATGGTCCTGAAGACCTAAGTTAACTTCAGAGATGGTCTGAGCTTCAGTGCTGGAGATGCCCCTGGCACCCCAGGACATGGTCCAGACCAGGGGAAAGAGCTCAGATGTGCAGACATGGCTCTGGAATAGGATTCAGTGAAGCAAACTGATTTGGGTGGAGGAGAGTAAAAACAAAGCACTGCCTTTATCAGTGGGGCTGTCCAGAGGCCAGGAATTAAACCAGAAACACGTTGGGATGGGGAGTTATTTAATCAGCTGGAATTAGCTGTGGGGTTTGTCACTTCAGCTTTTTGTGTTTGGAATGATCACAATTAAAATGCAAAGTTCTGACTGTTTAAGTGCTCCGTGCTAATTGGGGGATCAGTGGGCTGTCTTTTCCCTTTCTCTTCCAATTTCTTTTATGGCTTTGTTTCCAGCGAAGAAGGCGTGGCAAATCCAGGGATTTGAAAGGAGGGACAGAGGTGGGAAACACCAAATAAAACCTGTGTGGGCAATTCCTCCAAAGCTGGAAAGGGAGGAAAGCAGGGGTCTTTCCCCCATAGGCAGAAACCTTTGCAAAGGAATATGATAATCCTGCTTTCCTCTCACCTGGTTGCTTTTGGTCCAAGAGCTTTGGGGATTAATTGAATGAGATGGTTGGTCAAGAGTTTGCTTGTTTTTGCAGCTTTTTTGTGTGGTGAAAGAATTGTCACTCAGAGCAGGCCTTTTCTTCACCAGTGGGTGCTTTTCCAGGGAGAGGCCTGGTTTTTGGAGAGGGCAGCTGAAGGACTGTCACGGCAGCCTTCCCCATATCCCCAACCCTGCAAACACCTCAGGGTTTGCAGTCCTGAGGCAGCTGTGGGTGGTAATTATCACACCCACGTAGCTGCCCCCATCAGCAGGATGCTTCTTGTGCCTGGAAAGGGAAAATCCCGCTTGGATTTCTTGAGTGAACAGTGAAAGGCAACAATCGAAGGCCTCCAGCAGGCAAAACATCAGAATGGAGATTTCTTCATGCACAAAGAGTGTTTGGAGAGGAGTCTTGCACACAGTGGTGGGGCCAGGCTGCAATTCCAGCTAGAGTATTCCTGCTCCTGATGCTCCTGGTACTTTGTCAATAGCCAGCAGGGAAGCAGCTCAGTGGTGGGGTCAGGATTCAGGGGCAGTGAGGCAGCAGCACCACTAAAAGAAAAGCACTGCCCGCCACAGTGAGCAAAAGTTGCTGTTCCCACCCAAAATTTACACTGTCAGCTCTGCTTCACAGAGAGCTGTGGTCAGCAGTGATGGGCAGCTGGGCAGAATCACTTCCATCTGCTGAAATCACCTTTTAAGCAGCTGAATGTTCCTTGTGCTTGTGCCTAGCCCAGGCTGTTGACAAGGTGATGTGTTACCCCTTCTTTTTTGATGGAGAGCTCAGGCCCAGAGCACAGCTGAAATCCATCCAGGTGATGCCTGCAGGGAGCAGAGCTGGCAAAAACCTGGATAATCATGTCAGAGGGGTTTGCAGAGCATAGGGGAGGGCCAGAAAAGCAGGAGCCAGGGGTGCAGAGAGTCACAGGAGAGCAAAAGGACCTGCAAGGCCCCTCTGAGGGAAGTGTGATAGCAATTCCCTGCAAACTCCATGGCAGGAGCTGGAGCAGGGCAGGCATTCCAGAGCTCCTCACCAGGAAGCAGCTGCTTAATTAAATGTATTAAATTAAACAAAACCTCAGGCTGTCCATCCTGAATCTCCATTCCCAGGACAGACTGCCAGGGTGCTGCAGGGCTGGGCTAGCTGACAGGGAGGTGTCCACCTCCATCTGGGGACCAGGGATGGTTCTGGAAGGGTTGAGAGGAGGTGAAGCCCTCCCCAGATATGCAGAGGAGAGAGAGTGAAGGGTGAGCTGCCTCTGCCATGGCCAGGGCCTGCAGGAGGCCCCTAATGAACCTTCTCATGCCCAGCCAAGCATGTCAGCAGAGCAGCCCCATCCCCAGGGAAGGGGAGCAGGGGTCCCAGGGGCTCTGCCACAGAGCACCCCGTGACGCAGCTCCCGCTCTCGCTCCAGTGGTCTCCAGAGATGGGCAGCTATGTGTGAAATGTGTTCAACTTTTGTGGTTTTTTTTTTTCATGAATTCAGCAAGATCTACTGCCAGAAAGAGGGGAAGGAGAAAGGAAAATAGTTTCTGATCCTATTGGGGAGTGCAGGGATGTGGAGTTGAGGAGGGAGAGGAGAGAGGGGGCTGCTGAGGAAGCCTGTAGGTGTTGGAGCAGAGGTACTGGGAATGCACTGCCTGTTGTTGGGATGGTTTATCCTCACCCACTGACCGTGCTTCTCCCAGTTCCCCCTCAGGCAGAGCTGCCCTGACATGTGGGATACAGGAGCTCATCCCCCCAAATCCTGAGCCCAGAGGGAGCTGTGGCAGGGGGTGGCTCTGTGTGAGGCTCCCCTGGGAGAGCACAAGGACCATTTCCAGAACCAGGTCCAGGTGTGTCTCTCCCCATTCCTCCTCCTTGGCTGGGCTCTGTCTGTCAGCATAGCCCATGTGAGCTGGGGACAGTAGTGGGTGTCCCTGATGCCTTAGGATTTTAGCTTTTATATTTTCATACATTTGTAATCCTGCAGTTCTTTAGTGTATAACTCTAGACTCCACATACAATGTGAGCTGCTGCTTCCCCATTTTGGTCAGACACAACAATTCCTCTCCAGGCCTGGCAATCAAGGACACCTCACTGCCTCAGGCACTGAGATATGCAAACAAAAGTGAGTTGGGGGGAGCAAACTTGGGGTAAAATACTTCATTACCTGAAGCTGGAATTGGAAGATTAACCCCCAATATGCAAATGGACCAAACTTATAAAAGTGTGAAAACCTGTGACCCATTGTCCATTTTGGGTGTAGCCCCTGGGGGGCTTTGACTGCCCTGAATGTACATGCAGGCCCTTCAATAGATATACCTGCTTTTTATCCCCTTAATTTTGTCTGGCCTTTGTTTTTAGGTAGTCCTGAAAAGGCATCATCCCTGTACCTCCTACTGAACCCAGTCCCAGCTCTGCCCTCGCTGCTGCCACTCATCAGACCCCAATTCAGCCTTGGGGCCAGGCCAGGCCAGGCCTGAGGGTTCTGTTGCTACACAGGCTTCCCAAAGAGCTGGGAATCTGGTTTGAAACAAGAGCCACAGTTTGATATCCGAGTCCTTGAGGCATATTTCCCTCCTGAGACGCCTCAGAGCCACCTCCTGTGCTGCTGAAGGTGTGACCTGAGCTGCAGGGCTGCTCCCAGGTGCTCCTGGGGACAGCTGCCTGGTCACACAGGTGTGCATCAGCTGTGAGCAGCAATTTCCACTGGGGTGGGCGTCTCAGCTGGAGGTTCCTCGGCCTGGCTCCCTTTGGGGGTGCAGATGTGTTCGGGGTGTTGCTGCCAAAAAAGCTGTGGGAAGAACTGGAGCAAGAAACCACACTCAGTGTGGTGCGGGGGAGAGATTACAGCACACAGCTCTTACTTTGCTGCAGTCTCCAGACCAGGAGGGAGATATTTAATGGAAATGTGCTTGGACTGGCAGGGAAAGGAATTTTTTTTGTAACATCTCAATTCAAAGTGCTGCAAAACGAGGTGTTGCTGAGGCAAACTCTAAACTAAAGGGCGGGAGGGTTTCCAACCCGTCCTCCTGAAGGAAAACTCAGAGGCAGAGAGAAGAAAACCGTGCTTGCCTAAGAACCCTAGATATTTATTTTTCCCCACTTCAAGCACCCAAAGGGAAGCACAGAAGG
Source organism: Phainopepla nitens (assembly GCA_013400175.1). NCBI lineage: Eukaryota > Metazoa > Chordata > Aves > Passeriformes > Bombycillidae > Phainopepla > Phainopepla nitens. The sequence goes on from VXBQ01003597.1 coordinate 384,038, forward strand.
AAAGGTTAGCAGCGTTATCAGGTCACCTGCTTGAAAACAGCCGTGGGTGGCAAAGGGACTTTTCAGAAATCACCGGGAGAGCAGGGGCCAAAGCCAGCACTAGGATCACCCCAGGTTCTGTGGGGATTCCATGTGTATGATGTGGGAAGGCAGGAGGATGAGGCTGGGATGAGGAGGAGACATTGAGGGCACTCTCATGGTCTAGAGCAATGTACAGCTGGGGTGCCTGAATATGCCCAAGCCCTGGAGCACCAAGCACCTAAAGGTGCTTGTAAGGGAAAACCTGATGTGCTAGCTCCTAAAGGCCAGACTGATAAGATCCCAGCTTGCACAAAAGCAAAGAAAAAGTGTCAGAGATGACATTTTTTGCAAAGTAGAAAGGACCATTTATGGCTGTTTTCCTTAGTGGGGGGAGGAGAAGAGAGAGGCAGCCACTGACCCCAAAAAGAAGGTGAATCTGGAACTCACAGACTCAGATGCAGACTGTCTTCTGACCACAGCGGGCTGATGAGACTTCTCCTTGTGTAGGGTGGTCCTTACCCCAAAAATAACTGGGGCAGAAGGATGGGGTTGGCCCCTAATCCCACTGCTGTCCAGTGAAACCTTCAAATTGAGCCACCAGCGCTGGGTTGTGCTTGGAAAGAATTCAGGAGCATCTCTGGGAGCCAAAGAGTGCCTCTCTCGTGAGGCCTTGGACTCTGTTATTGCTGGCACCGAGATGTTTCTGCAGCCAGGAGCTAAAAGAGCTGCTCAGAGCAAAGGTTTGTGCTCTTGTTCTCCCGACAAAGGCGTTTAAATGGGAGCAGAATTCCGAGCCGAGCTGATAATAGCTGTGCTATTTTCATCCCTCTGTGTCTCCCTCGCCGAGGCACCAACACCGACGTCAGAGGCAGCCCAGCCAGGAAAGACCCTGGGAAGGGCTCTGGAAGCTGGCAGTGCCACGGGAGGATGGCAGTGCCATGGGATGGGACAGCCCTGTCACTGCTCGTGGGCTCTGTTCCCCTGGATTGGGGCAGCAAGGCCTCCCCAGCCAGGCACAAAACACAAAAAGGTTCCTCCCGCAGGAACAAATCCCAAACCACAGAAGCCCTGATAAATAAATAAATAAGGTTCCGTGCTCCGCTCCCAGATGCCGCTGCGGAAATCCAGAGTAGGTTCAGTGGATGAATTCCAAATGGACCAGTGTCAGGGAGAGACAGATTTAGCCTGAATGGCAGAGCAGGGAAATGAGATGCTTTTTGCTCAATGCATTGAAGCAGAAATGTAATTTCCCTGGCACAGTTTTAGAGCGATCCTCTGGAATGTAACAAAAGGGAGCTGTGGCTCCTCAGCCTCATTCCTTTCTTTAGCTGCCCTTTGCTTGCTGTCCCAGCAGCAGCATCACCTGTGTGTGTGAGGGGCACATCTCTGGGATTGCTGGAGCCCAGCATGTCCCAGGTGGGCTCTCTGACATCAGGGATGCCTGTCATGGAGCAGGGAACAGCAAGCTGAGGGACTTTACCCTTCTGCCCAAATTTGAACCCCATCCCTGGGGTTACTGGAGCCAAATCTCTTCTTTGGCATGAATTAGGGCAAAACTCTCCTTGTTCTTTGCATGAAGTACATGAAAATTGTAAGAAAGATGAGGTAATGTGGTTTTTCTTCTTCAGCTTTCTTTTCCCTTGTAATGTACCTCATCCTGCTTCCAAGTTGATTTTTTGGAGCTCAGTTATATTTTCCTTTGTCCACCCCAAAATTTAGCAGAAGGTTGTATGAAAGAATAAGCAAATAGCCCCAAATGAAAGCCTGCAAGCAACACAAAACAAAACAAATGCAAAAAAGCAAAAGAGTGTCTTTGTAAGCAAATTGATGTCAGCATCTGTGGAAATGAAATACTTAGCCCAGGATTCAGTGCTTATCCTCCTGGTGTCAGCTCTAATCCGAGCTGCCACTTCAGAAAATGAGCAAACAAACAAAAAATAGCCCAACCTTTTCCCTTACGATGCTGGTTTCGCAGCTGTAAATCTGGAGCTGGGAACACACCCGGGTGAGTTTCTGTGCACAGCCTGTCGGGGGAACTCACCGTGTCCCACCGCAGCTCAGCTGCAGCCTTCCTGCCTTCCCTCCCAGCTCCCCCTCGTGAGCTCATCCTCATCCCAAATGCCAGGGCTGACAGCACCCCAGAGGGACACCAGCAGCTCTGGGGGCACTGGTTTTTAAATTATTTTGTTATTTTCTCTGGCTGCTGCTCCAGCGCTCTCTGCTCTGCTGGGTGCCTGTGCCTCTCCAAACCCACGCCAAGCTCCAGGCCAGGTGTCTTTAACACAACAATCCACCTTGTAAAAACTCTTTAAACTGACCTTTAAACAACCCCTAAGGAGATCCTGTTTGGGGATTTGGGTTTGGTTTATTTCTGGAAGCAGGAACAACAAAAACCCAAGTAATATTTTTAGCCTTGGACACCCCAGGAGCACCAACAAATCCAAAAATATTCCTGAAAAGCAAGACAGCAGGGGTCTGCTTTAACCATAAATGCCACAAAAATAGTAATCCCAGGAGAAGCTTTCTTTTTTTTTTTTCAATGCTGAAAGCAAATACTTTTTCAGCCAAAATAGAAGTTGATGTAACAGATTTGACCTTTCTTGCTGTCAGCTGTCAGCCCAGCACCACCACCATACTCACCATGTCCTCAAGTGCCACATCCACCTATTTTTTGAATGCTTCCAAGGGTGGTGACTCCACCACTGCCCTGGGCAGCCTGTTCCAGTGCTTTACAACCCTTTCAGTTGAAGAATTTTCCCTAATATCCAATTCAAACCTGCCCTGGGACAACTTGAGGCAGTTTTCTCTTGCCCTGTCGTTTGCTACCTGGGAGAAGAGACTGACACCCCCTGTGCTGCAACCTCCTTTCAGGGAGTTCTAGAGAGCAATCAGGTGCTTTTCCTCCAGCTGAGGCTCTTGAACTGATTACTTCTGTTTCAGGAACTGGTGGTTTCATCTTTCCCTTGTCTCCAGAGTATGCTGGACTCCATACCTGGACTCTGGTCTGGAGTCTTCCTCTCGATCCAAACAATTGTCCCCACTTTGGGAGAGTCTAGGGCTCCCTGGGGGGCTACCTGCTGTCCTCTTGTCCCCCTGCACGATGCTGAGGCTGGGAGCCAGTGCGTGGTTGCTTTTAGTGACCACAGCAATGTTCTCAGAGAGGAGCAGCCTGCATGTGTTTAAAGCAGCAAAATTAAGCTCCCCCCAGCCCCCATCCCCAGCCAAAAATGAAAAGTACAGCCAGGCTGGAGGGGAGATGGCCCAGCTGGGTGTCCTGCCTGCCTGCCTTCAGCAGATCCATGAGCTGGCTGTCTCTCAAGGAGTTTCCTCTGCAGTCTGCCCACTCCTGTCCCTCAGGGATGGGGAAGGAAGAGGAGCAGGGGATGAGGGGGCACTGACAGCAGTCACTCAATCTTGATCAATCTTTTTTCCACAAATTTATGTCCACTTGTAGCTCAAAATACATGGCATTTAAATGATCAACAGCAAAATGAAACACAAAATTTAGTAGGGCAAGGTTTCAGCAGCTCAAATGTTATTCTTTGGTCTGTTTCAGGACTTATTTTTCCAGTTGAAATTTTCTTCTTCTTTTGGGCTGAAAAAAATGTATATGAAACATGGAAACCACACCTGAAATGGAAAAAATATTTCCCTCTGCTTTTGAATGGCTCCTTTCCCAGGCTGCCACCCACCCAGCTCTTTGCAAAGTCCCTTTGGGCACAAGCAGTCTGCCAGCAGCTCCTTTCTGCATTCCCAGCCCTGCAAAATGCTGCTGCTGTTCCCACCAAGGCCTGGTCTCACAGTGGGATGCCCCAAGAAGCTCTTTTCTGATAAGGAACTGTTGGCTGGAGGGCAGAAGGCTCTGCAGAGGGATCTGGATCCATGGGCTGAGGTGCGAGGGTCACCCAGGTCCTGCCCTTGGGTCACCACAACCCCCTGCAGCTCCAGGCTGGGAAAGGCCCAGGGGGTGCTGGTCAACAGCAGCTGGACATGAGCCAGGTGTGCCCAGCTGGGCAGGAGGCCACTGGCACCTGGCCTGTCCCAGCCATGGAGTGGCCAGCAGGACCAGGACAGTGACTGCCCCCTGACTGGGCACTGGTGAGGCCACTCCCCAACTGCTGGGGTCAGTTTGGGGCAAGAAACACATTGAGGGGCTGGAGCATCACTTTAGCCACCCTTCAGAGCACACCAGGGAAAGCTCCTGGAGCTCTTCCCCTGAGTCTGAAAGGAAAAAGATTCAGCCAGGACCTGTGTCCTGTGTCCTGCTGACCAAGAAGTGTGAAGCAGAGACAGAGCAGCATTCCCTGTCCGAGGGCTGGCTCTGAAGCCACGAGCCTGCCAATGCTGCCCCTCAGGAGCAGGAGGAGGTGCTTTAGATGCTGAAAGCTGGCACAAGGGGTGCACCAGAAGAGGCTTGGTGCAGGTGTCTTGGCTGTAGCCCTGTGTTACACAAAAGTGATGCAGTTTTGTGTGCAGACAAAGCCTTTCCTGGCTAGAAAGCGTAGATGAGAGATGCAGGTTTGGGAGAGCAGCAGGGACAGGAAGGGGAGGGTTGGGATCTCTGAGTCAGCCCTCGTCACTCTGGGAATTTCAGCAGCTGCAGAAAGCTCCTGAACCTTGTGGAGCAGTGACTTATAACTCCCCACAGCCACGACGACAATTCCCAGCTGTAGCTGTAGCAAATGTGCTGTTCTGAGCCCTGGACATCCCTCTCTCCCTTGGGATGTGTTAATCCCAACCTCAGCTGCTCCCTCCCATCCTCCTTGAGGAAAGCAAACCCTTTTCTCACCCCCTGCTCTCCTTACAGAGCAGAAGGTGAAGCCCACCTTAGACTGAGCACTGGCCCGACTGGACAGCAGGAAGGCAGTCCTGGATGAGCCTGTCCCTGTGTTTCTGCCTCCTGCAGAAGCTGATAGCCAGGACTCTGGAAGGTTTGGGGCCAGATGAAACAGCTGAAGGGTCACTGTGGAGAGCAGAGCACCTCCACGGGGCTGCACCCATTACCTGGACATGCAGCTTATCCACGTGAACAATGCCAGTATGGGTGCTCTCAGCTTGGGTTAGAAAGTATTTATTTTGGAGTTATGAGAGCTAATGATGATGTTTTCCTCAGACTAACTCAACAAAGGGAATCACAGCATCCTCGTGGTATTTGCCTGTGTCTGATGAAATGCACATAAAAGCCTGGGTTTAAATCGCTTGTTGATTTTTTGGGGGGGCATTGGTTTAATTATATTGGTTTAGAAAACAAGGTCTTCAGCATGTTGGATGCTCATGTGAAAAAGTTCCTCTTTGTCTAGTTATTTCACTAGAATTATGCTGGTACAAACACTCCACTGAGAATATAGGAAAAAAGAACAGGAAATGACCAAGAGAAGTAACCTAGACCAAATCAAGCAAATGTCTACTCAGACTCCTCCAGAATTTATGAATCTATTGTTATTATTTGTATTTGTATTATTTATATTGTTTATATGAATGCACTTGTCCTGCTGGGCAAGGGTGGTGAGGCCCTGGCAGAGGTTTCCCAGAGCAGCTGGGGCTGCCCCTGGATCCCTGGCAGTGCCCAAGGCCAGGCTGGACAGGGCTGGAGCAGTCTGGGACAGTGGGAGGTGTCCCTGCCCATGGCAGGGGGGTGGAACAAGGTCCTTTCCAACCCAAAACTTTCTGTGATTGTCTAGTTCTCTGAAGTCAGCCCAAAACAGCACAGGGGTGCCCAGGCTGTGTTGGGAGACTGCAGTGTGATCCTCACCTGCTCTCCCCAGCTGGGGTGCAACCTCCAGAGAGCACCACTAGCAAGTTCCAGGGGTCTTTTTGGATCCTGCTTCAGCACTGACCAAACCTCAGAACCTCAGACACCCATGAGCATATTAAGCAGTGGGCATGTGAAGACAGCAAGTTAATTCAGCTGTATTACGGCTGAGGTAGATTTAGATCTCTACAAAGTCTGGCGCTGGTTCCTATTTTTCACCCAAAGTGTTCTCTTCAATCTTAAAAATGGCTTTGATATGTGCTGAGTACCAGAGAGGCTGTGATCAATTTGTTAGAATGAGTTTATTAAAGAAGAGAGTCCTCAGAAGAAGAAATTGGGAACATGGCACCTGTAATTATCTCTGTCAATTGAGATGGATTCTGAAAACCTGAGCTTCCCCTCTCCAGCTTTGCTGCAGCTCTGATCTTTCACACACTCACTGCAGCTCTGAGCTGGGCTGCTTGATCTGCTTTTCTCCCCTGAGCACTAGGAGATTCCTTCCTCTCCCCGCCTCACCATGCCATATATAAAAAAAACAAATACGCCAAATTGATGAAAATTTTCCTTTTTCAAGTTGACCCAACCTATGTGCAAGTTTGTGTCTAATTTCACAAATAGCTTCAGCCAAATGTATGCAGGATTTGTTTTGACATCAAGCTGAAATGTTTTGAAATGGCCTTTTTTAAACTTTCAACACTGAAGCAAATTTTGTTTAGCCTAACATTAAAAACCAGAGTAGATGATAAAGGACATTTTTCTCATTCTGTTGAAGGAACCACTTAGTCCTGACTTAGTTTTGCCGAAGTGGTTGACCCAAATTCCCTCTTTCTTTGGGTGCAGCCACTCACATGAAAAATAGCCTGTTCAGCCAGCTGTAATTCACACATCTCTGCTGGTTTCTTGCCTTGGCTTTCCTCCTGCGAGGTCTGTTGCCTCCTTTCCCCACCCAGTTTGGTGCCAGCTCCTTCTAAACCCCCCTTGTTTTGTGACACAGCCCCTTCTTTCAAAGCTGTTCTTCTGTGGAGGGTCATTTAATTGTTTGGCATAATTCCCATATTATCCAGCACCACACATGTGTGTACACATCATAGGAATGAATAATGGATGCTAATAATTCACAATTAATTCACGGTAAGTGTGTGCTCCAAAGTCAGCATCAGGAGTGGGATCAGCACAGGGGAACTCCCCATCCCCCTCTGGGGCTCCTGAGGAGGGGTTTGATGAGAGCTGAGCACAGGGTGAGCCCAGTGCCTCCCACATCACCCAGGGAGGGTCTGGGGGAGGAGGAGACGCTGTCCCTGTGCCCTCAGAGCAGAGGGCAGGGCTGGGAACAGCACAGCCAGGAGCTGAGTTACTCCCTCACAGCACAGTGTGAAACTGGGCAGGGGATCAGTTCCTCCCCTGCCTCCTCCTCATCCTCCTGCCCCAGGACAGGACATCAGATCAGCACCAGCTGTTCCCAAACTCCTACTGCTGCCTGGGCAGAGCCTCATCCCTCCTGCTTAATCCCATTTGTTCCCCGTGTCCCCATCAGTCAGGCTGGCACTCACACACGACAGCTTTGATCTTCCCAGCCGTGCTGTGGGAAGCCTGGCAGGGCCAGGGCTGCCTGCTGGGGACCATTAAAGACCACTTGTTACTGTACCTGATGGCTGAGGCTCTTTTCACCGAGTCCAAGAGGCAGGATCAGCCTTGGGCGTGAGCAGGAGTGGGTTCCCACAGCCCCAGTGCCTGTGGGCCATCCAAGGAGCACACACGCCTCCTCCACCTCCTCTCTTTTCCACTGAGCATCAGCAAAGCCACAGATGGACTCTGGCTGGGACCAGCCAGAAGGATGTGATGGGAAAGGAGCATCCAGAACAAAGCTACTTCATCTTCCTGAGTGCCACTGGCTGTCCCCAGGCAACAATTCCTGCCCATGGGAGCAAGGGGAATATCCCTGTGCAGTTCACAGGCCCTGCTGGTGTGGTGAGGATGGAGCCAACATGCGTGCAGCAGAGCCCTCCTGTGCTCCTTGACAAGCAGGCAGAGCCCTGCTCTGTCCCAGGTGGGCTCCAGGATGGCTGAGATCCCAATTCCGTGCTCAGCCCTTGCATCCTCGTCACATCTGGGACAGTGAGAGATGCAATACCACTCAGGTTCTGAGTTATGGCCTGTAAAGGAGCTTGGTCAGGCTCTGACCTCAGCCACGGGCACGAGAGAACCGTGCACCACCAACTCCTGAAGGCAGCAGTCAGAGTCTATGCCCCACATTTTGGAAAGCCTCTCCCACCCCATTTCCACTGCTGCAGCCAGACTTACAAGGGTCAGGGACTAGTAACAGCTTGAAATATCCTCACAACAGCACCAGCAGTGCAAGTGCTGAGCAACCAGACAGAGCTGAGTTGTTCAGCATCTTCTCTGCTCTTGATTTTCCCCTGACCCTGCTTTTCACATGTCCCCATTTCCAGTTTGGCTGATGCCAAAGCTTACAAGCCACTGCAATGCTGCTGCTCTCCACTGCTGCTCCTTCTTCTCCTCCCTCACGTTTGGCTCCACATTCCTTCCCTTGTCATCACCGGCAGTGGAGCAGCTGCTGTCGGCCAAACCCTTACCTAAGGGGAAAAAAGTTTAAATTGCTTCAAGAGGGACACTGCTGAAGATGGGCTGAAAGAAAGGGAGTTCCTTAAACCAAGTCTTCAAACCAGGGAGCCCTTGAGGGAGAAAGCACAAGAAATTCCCTGTGAGAGGGACCTGACCCCAAGTTAAGCTGAGGATCCCACACGTTTCCTGTGCCAACCTGCAAGCCCCAGGGATGTTCCCACCCTCCCAGAGCTGGCAGTGCCACCAGCACAGTGTGTCCCACACTTTCCCGAGGCAGGACTCACAGCACAGACCCACCATGGCAAACTGCTCCCTGCCAACCTTGGCAGATGCTGCCTGCACAGCTCCTGCCTCAACGTGGCAGGGGACAGCCCCAGCACACCACAGATCAGCTTTCCATTCTAAACAATTCAAGGCCTTTGAGCTGTGTCAAACACAGACACAGTTCATGGTTCTGCACCACACAAAAACATGGTAAAATTGCAGAAATGTGTTTGACAAATCGATCAAGTTACATCAGCAGAGAGCCTGGGGTTTCTGGATCTCTCCATGCAAAGCAGTAGGAGTTTGCCAGAGGCTTTCACCAGAGCTGAGCTGCACCTTGGAAATGCAGCTCTCCACAAGATCATCATCTGCTCACAGCCAAGTACAGGAGCTGTGGGGTCTCCATTTCCATCAAGGGCCGTGCAAGGCTCAGTAGAATCCCTGGTTCATTGTATTCCCCACCTGCAAAGGTGACTTATTTCTTTAATTTCTAGTTTTGCCTGCTTCAAACTGCCAACTGCCTTTGCTGTTTATCCAGTGGCAGTCTGAGCACGGGGACAGGTTTTTCTCCTTTCACCCTCCCTTTCCCATCTTGTCTACCCAGGAAATCTAGCAGGAGAGGAAAGCCAAGGAAAGGAAAACCAGGCTGGGAACAGAGAGTGACCACAGTGGCAGCACTACCCTGACCAGCCAAGTTGCAATCTCACCACATTGAAAAAGGTGAGCCTGTGTCACCATCAGGAAAAGGAAGATGTTGTCAGTTAAGTCAGGAATAGCTGAGGACAAAGCTAGAAACCATGTCAGAGCTGAAGTGTAGCTCTTACACTGATGGTTGTTGAGGGGGTCCCAGATGAGGCTGATCCAGGCAACTAAAGCCTATTCATTAACTCAGAGGCATGAGAAAAGCTCTTTCATTTTCCTTTCTGGTGTAGTATTTTCTGGTGTAATTTTTCCTTTATCAGACTGTCTGATCATCAAACACACTAGTTGTCCTCCCAAGAGAGATAAATGCTACGAAAAAACACACACAGGAAAAGCAAGGATGCTGACAGTGCTCCAGGTGGAAACTCCATGCAGGTATTTCGGTGAAGCAAGTCCCACCCCCACTCACAAAACACTCCAGGAACCACTCAGTAAGGGGAAGGTTTGGAGAAAATCTGGGAATGAGGAGAATTGAGGTGTGAGAGCCAGAACATGACCCTTATGCTGAGGAAGAAAGGGGCCAAAGTCACCAGTGGTAACCTGGCTGCCATCACGCCATCATTCCCCTCTGCAGGGAAGTTGAGGCAGCCTCAGCCCTGCAGTTTTTGCAGCAATTCCCTTGCCCTGCCAGGGAAATGAAACAGTGTACAAAGGGTGACAGGCTGGCATCAAGGACAGGCAGCTCTGCAAAAGTCTGCCTGGGGAGAGGGAGGATTCCTTCAGACAGCTGGGCTGGAGCAGCACAGGCAGCCTGGCCTCATACAGGAACCTCAGAGTTTATCTTTCAGCTTCCAGGATAAAGTCAGGAGCTGTTCCAAGCAAATATTTAGGAAAAGAGCAGCCTAATCTATGGAGCTGAGTGAGAGGGTGTGAAGGCCTGACTGGGCATAAAATTAAGCCTCAGCGTTTGCTGCTTCTCCTCCCTGCCAAATCTCTGCTTGGACCAAACCAGTTGTGCTGCCTATCCTGAACTGGCCTGACTGGAAATTCTCCACTGGAGTCTTCCCTGGAGCCATTGTAACCCAGGGTGTGTGGGAATTATGCTGCTCACTTAGAGAAAGCTGTGGCCATCTGGCCACGGAGCATAGCAGGGCATGTTTTTATGGGAAGGGTATGCAGGAGGAGGGTCAGCATCAGAACATCTTGATGCCCTTGACAAGAAAACACATCATTTTTCTTCCAGCAGGGCATTGCATGTGGTTGCCTTGCTTGAATCACTTGGGTATCACATTGGATTATATTGTACCCGGATTAATCCACTGCATCTACCAATCCATCTGTTAATGCTGATGGATTCCCAGAATGTGAACATGTCTTCAAGTGTTTATTTAAAGTATTTGACCTTGCTAAAGACTTCATATGATTGCTCTGGAAATGAGGAGTGTTGCCCTTGGTGCAGCTGTGCTGCTGTTTGTGGAGGGATGTGTGATTTTCTGAGACTGGGTGGGGGAAATGGAGGGTGGCTTGCTCCTTAGGGATAGGATGGCAAAGAGCTTTGACATCTCACAAATCAGGAGCTGTTGTTGCTAGGACTGTCCCAGACCCCACATGGTTTTAATCCTGGGAGCAAGCAGCAGGAAGAGCTTTGGTTTATGTTACCTGCAGATCACTGAACAATCATGGAGTTTTAAGGCTGGAAAAGTCCTTAAATTCTTCATGTCCAGCTCAGCACCACCACCGTGCTCACCACTAAACCACGTCCCCAAGTGCCACATCCACATGTCCTTTGAACACTTCCAGGGCTGGTGTCTCCACCACTTCACTGTTCTGATGTTTGACAACCCTTTCCACAAAGAAATTTTTCCTAATATTCAATCCAATCCTCCCCTGACCATTTGAGGCCATTTTCTCTGTCCTGGAACCTTTAACAGAGGAGCATCAAGTCCTGTAGTGCTGCTAGATGAACAATACTTTCTAAACAGGCAGTAGCTTCTCCCTGACTTCCTGAAATCTTAAATTTGGAGGGGGAAAAGAGGTGGTATTTGATTGCTTACCCTCCATTGCTATGGAATGCCTTATCTCAGAAGAATTGGTGCTCACACCCAGCACAGCTGCTCATCTCCAGCCCAGCTCAGGCAGCCCTGCCTGCCACAGCTGCTCAGAGTGGGAGCTGGAAGGGGCAAAGCCCAGCAGGAGAGGGCTGCTTTGGGGGAGGATTTTAGGCTGGTGATGGAGCTGCAGGAGAAGTTTTTTGTTGTTTTCTTTGGGGGGTGCTGTGTGGTATTACTGGTTGGGAAGCAGGAGAATTTAGTGTGAAGGGTCTGGAGATGTGGATCTGCTGCTGAAGATTTTCCTGAGCCTTTGGTGAGGGGAAGGAGCAAGAAAAATCAGGTAAGAAAAGCCAAAATAACAAGGGATTTCTGAAACAGGAAAGGTGGCTTTGGCTGTATCTTAGGTCTGGGGCTGCAAGGTTGGGATGATTTATTTTTCCCCTCTGGTGTTCAGGGTGTGTTGCTGAGGGGACACTGAGGAGAAACCGGCTAGCACAGTGCTACTGCTGCTGCTTTTGATTTGTCTGATGCTCTGTTGACAGTTAATGATTGTTACCATTTTATTAAAAAAAAAAAAAGAAATTATTTGCCAATTTTCTTTCCCGTGGAGCTGAAAATAATAGCAAAATCAATCTAAACTACCTAACAATAAGAAAACAAATAGATTGTCCAGATGATCAAATTAAGCTGCTCACAGAACTCATGGTGATTCTGCTCAGTTGCAGCTGTGGGGCTCCAAATTAATTATTGCCAGCAGCCAAATGTGTGATGGGTTGGGTCTATGTTGGGGGGAGAGTTGGGTTTTCAGTGGGGGCTGTGAGAAGGGAAGTACAAATACCCCACAGAATGGAAAACATGAAAGTAAATGCTGGTATCCCATAGCTTTAATAACATTTGGTATTGGCTTTTTTTTCCTACTCTAAAGAAGCACATAGATAATAGCAGTGATGAGAATCTGCATTTCACCTTGGGAAGAAGCAAAGCAAATTCAGTTTGTGAATAAGGTTGTCTGGCAACAATGTGGAGAGTCTCCTGTCTCTGACTGTGTGGGGCAGTGGGGAACATAGGAAAAAACAGAAACCTGGAAAAGAAGCCAGCATCCTTTAGGAAAGGTGAGAAGAAGAATCAGAGTTGTGGTGGTGGTGGTGGGGTTGTTTTTGTTGTTTGGGGGTTTTTTGCTGGCTGTGTCCCTGCTTGTAGCCATGATACAGTCAGGGTGCTGATTTAGGATTTTTAGGATTTTCCTAAATATTTCTGCCTTTAATGAGGTATTTCTGGTTTATGCTGTTAAAGATCCAGCTGAGATGCAACAGGAGGTTGTGCGCAGCATGGTGGGCAGCAGATTAGCAGGATCCTAATCCCAGAAAAAATGTTCCCTTTTCTTTGGAGAGTGACATATCTGGCACAACTGTATTGGAGTGTCACCTCTGAAGGAAGGCTCCTGGAAAGGAAAAAGCAAAGGCAAAGAGAAGGGGAGAGAGGGGCAGCACAAATGTCATGAGCAGAGAGCTGCAGACAGAGCAAGAACCAAGGGTGCAGTCCCAAGGGGACTATTTGTGCTGAGCCTGGGGAGAGGAGTCCTGTAGATGTCAACAGACCAGGAGCACGGAGTGTACTGTCCTACCCAAAATGCAGCAGCAATCAGCATTTTGATTTCTATTTGCTCAGGGATTTTTTTGTGTGTGTGTTTTTTGTTTGTTTGTTTGTTTTTTGCTTTATCTTTACAAATACTTGAATGGCTTTTGGTGAGGTTGTAGCTCCCCTGGTCTGTGTGCTCAGTGCAGGCTCAGAGCCAGGTCCCCCTTCCCAGGAAATGCTGGGTGCCCATCTCTGCTGTACAGCAGCAGCTTCAAACTGGGAGCAGCTCTGCCAGATGTGCAGGCACAGCCTCCTGGCTGGATAGCCTGTCCAGATGTTGGCTGCCTCTGCACTGCTTGTGATGCAGCTGGCTGAAAGGCCACCTCATGCTGGGCAATGCTCATTTCTTGTGAGCAGCTGAGGCCTCCTGTCAGCCTTAACCCAGCCATGGGGGTCCTTCAAGGTGGCAAAACAGCTGGGATTGAGGGTGGCAAAAAAGCTGGTCCCATTCCACCTCTGGGATCACTGCAGGACACTGACACCACAGGCGATTATGGGAAGAGTTGGAGGCTGAAGCTGTCTTCAAGGAAAAAGAAATATGGAGGCTTTATTTGCTCACCAACAATTTCTCCCAAGTTTACAAAACTTTCTCCTCCACTGAAAACTAAGACACACACCTTTCACTGTGGCTCTATCTAAATCTAATGTGGTCCCACCTATGCTTAATTTCGCTTTTTATTACCTATGTCCTTTTGTAAAAAGAAAGAAATCACTGGTGTTGCTAAATTTAGCTATTTCTATGTCTAAAGGCACAGCTTGAGGAACTGATGCAAATTTGCTGATTAACTTCAGCTGAGGAAAGGAAATAAAAAGTTGAAAGGCTTCCCTTGGAAACCAGCAGATGTGAACACCTGGACACTTCAGTGTGAAGTAGCTTTTTTTTTTTAATTTTTAAATCAGCTTTTTTTTTTTTTTTTTTAAGTGGTTAAAAAACTCGGAGAAAATTTGAGTTCTCAGATAGGAATACTACCCTGAGTGAGTGCTGATATTGAAAATTACTCATCCTGATAATGGGAAGCTGCCCAGCTTTCTCCCTTTGTGATGAATGCAGGTGTCTCCTGCTTTTAATTTTTATAGGCTTCACAGTGGAGAGAAAACTGCTTTTGGAAAGCATCTGCTAGGTGACAACGAGGCGCCTGTAGTTGGAGGCTGGGTTTGATGTTATTCTGTGTAATTAAGTGGAGCAAGAGGGGCTTCTGCAAGCAGTGATGCTCCCTCAGATGTGGAGTGCACCTAGAACAGGATTAGCCAACAAGCTGATTTAGGGATGGAGTTAGACAATGCAATCCTCCCAAATCTGGCTTTGCATATGGAAAAGGAGCTTGAGGAAGAAGGGGCTGAGGGCAGACCTGACACCATCCCTGCCCTGCTGTCCCAGCCTCACCTGGAGGAACAGCACAGGGATTGGCTGGGGAGCCATCTGTGATCCTGTGATAAAAGGAAAAAGTGTGCTTATCCATAACTCAGATTATAATTCCAGGAGGCTAGAAGGAAGCAATGCTTGGAAATTAAAATGAGATTTAAAGGAGTAATTAAGGCTTCTGCCACTGACCAACACTGATGAACTGGCTGGGAATAAATCAGATTTCGCTTGAAGGAAGTGACCTGGAAATACATTCTTGTCTGTCCCTTAGCCAAACTTCCTCACCATGGGGTGTCATTGAATGTGAGGTCACCCTGGCTGTAGCTGAGGAGGGCTCAGCTGGGGTGTGAAACCTTCTGGGCAGGGGCTTGGGAGCCTCTAAGGTGGCTTTAGTTCCAGACCATGGAATCTCAGCTCCAAGTAGACCAGCCCTCATTGGTACAATTTTGCCTCTTGAAAATGCACACAAAATCTTTTATTAAAAACCCTGCAGATGAGTTAACAGCTGGGAGAAGCCAGAATATGATTAATGTCTCGTGAATTAGCCCTGGAGGTACTTTATGGAAATAAGATTTACAACACTATTACACGCAGTCCTGAATGTGCTTTACATTTTTAAATGAGGGGAATGAATGTTTCTCTCTGCTCTGCTCCCTTCTCCCTTGGGCCCTTGCAGAGGTACAGGAAGATGATCCCAGCTGATCTGGGATGGAAGGGTTTGGTGCTCGGGGGGGTTTTGGACTGTGCAGTAAATTGAATGATCTTACTGGCCCCAGCGCTTTATCAAGCAAGGAACCAAAATGTGTCCTGACACGTAGGACACAATTAGAAGTCATTAACGGAGAAATTAGGGATGCCAGGATGGAAAGAAGGGCTCCATCAGGCTGTTTTGTCCATCCTGTCAGCCAAAGCAGCATTGCTCCTGACAGCACATGCTTGGGTGCTTCTGGAATAATTTGGCTGCTGCCACCTTCGGAGTGCCATGGTGCTTGGAGCAGTCCCGTTTATCCCAGTGTTTTACATGTTCTACTTCAGATTCTCGTTGCAGAGCACACAGGCCTGGCTAGAGGGAGATGGCAATCCCTGTGGAAGTGGCAGGAGCGAGGGCCCTGCCTGGGCCTGTGTGGGGGTGCTCTGTGCAGAGGAAAGGTGACTGTCCCCTCGTGGGAGCCCTCTGCAGCTGGCACCAGGTTACCCTGGCTTTGCCTCACTGCAAGAAATGCTATTAATGACCCTGTTTGGCCACAGGAAAACTTTCCTATTCCTTATGTCTCTCACAGAGGTCTTTTCCAACCATAACTATTCCATTATCAACTCTTCCACCACCACTGAATATTCACCTCTAAACCACATCCTCAAGTGCCACATCCACACCTTTCCTCAGCACTCTCAGGGATGGTGACTCCAATGCTTCCCTAGGCAGCCTATTCCAAACTTTCCATGGAGGAATTTTCTCCTAATATTTCCTTGCATCTGAGGAGAAGCTGAGCTCCTGGAGCTGTGTGACCACCTCATACAATACAGCCCGAGGGTGCCCTCTCCCAGAGCCAGCAGGGCAGGTTGGAATTGGCAGCTGAGTGTCTCAGCCTGGGGGTTCTGCTGAGGGAAGGCCAAAAGCAGTGGGAAGAAAAGAAGGAAAAGTCCCAGGAATGGACAGAAAAACAATGAACTCCACACTCCCCTCACCGGAAGCGACCACATGAGATGAGGCTGAACTGATTTGGGTAGCACAGGGTAATTAAGCTGGTGGGAGGATGATCTTTAGGGGAAGGTGACCAAGCAGGTGCATCCCCTTGGCTGTCTCTACCAGAGCACTGGTTTTAGTGGGGACTAGATGATGAAAGAAGAGCTCTGAACTGGCTTTGAGCTCATGCTCTTTTTATTTACCCCAAATCCAGTACTTTTCCATGAGTCCCTGGTGTTTTTAAAGGCTCTGTTTAGGAGGAGACCGTTTTGCTAGAGGCTTGCCATCCATAGGCATCCCTGAGCTTAGCAGTGAGCCTTTCTGCAGAAACCCAGGCTATCCCAGGGGATCCTGCACCCCAAAATGATCCCAATTTGACCTGCCTCGATGTCTGATACGATGTCTGCTCCAGACAAACTGAAGGCTACAATTATTCTCTGATTTACTGAATATTTTTCAGAAGACTTGAGCAATCTGAGATAAATTGGGATGAGAAAGTGAAGGTGGCTTATCTCCCCTTACCCTTAATGCCGTGGAGGACTGGGATATCTGATCCACAGGCAAGCTGGTAAGGGACTAATGTGACAGCAAGATTTTCTGTGACATGGCCAGGAAAAAGCTTGTTTTTCTCTCTGAACTGCTCTCAGAGAAGCCCAGCTCCGTGGGAGTAGAGCACAGACAGCTCCTGGGAAGGTGGATGACTGCAAGAATGTGGAGCAGAGTTGCCTAAAGCTGCAGAGTGGCTTGCAGCCGGGGCCCTGGGGGGACTGTGCCTCGGGCTGGCTCTGTGCTCTGCCCAGCAGCCATCAGGTGCCCCTGTGCAATGGGCTTTTCTGGCACAGCTGGAGAGCCCAGATGTGCTGTGCTCACATAATGACATTCTCCTGGGCTTTCAAGGGACTGCTGCATTTGATGCCTCAGTATTTTAGCTTTTGTATTTCTCAGATATTTGTAATTCTGCTTTTCTTTAGTGTAGAACTCTAAACTCCATGTCCAGTATGAGCTGCTGCTTCCCCATTTTGGTCAGACACAACAATTCCTCTCCAGGCCTGGCAATCAAGGACACCTCACTGCCCCAGGCCCTGAGAGATGTGAACAAAACTTTGGGGGGAGTAAACTGGGGGTAAAAGACTTCATTACCCAAAGCTGGAATTGGAAGATTAACCCCCAATATGCAAATGGACCAAACTTATAAAAGTGTGAAAACCCATGACCCATTGTCCATTTTGGGTGTAGCCTCTGGGGGCTTTGTCTGCCCTGAATGTACTTGAAGGCCCTTCAATAAATATACCTGCTTTTTATCCCCTTAATTTTTATCTGGTCTCTGTTTTTAGGTAGTCCTGAAAAGGCATCACCTTTCCTCTGGGCTCACAGGCTGTGGCGTGGAGCTGGGAAACTTCGGCTTGGCAGCGATGCTAAAGCCAAGCCTCTCTTGACCCTTATTTTGGTTTTTTATTCCCATCTAGTGGCAGGCCTGGGGAATTGAACGTTTAAATCAAAGTGAACGCTGCCCCGAAGGTTGCATGATGTAATCTCATGGCCCCTTGCTCTCCCTTTAATGTTTTTCCCCCACCAGTTTCGTCTTTCAGTCGGGATTATATTCCAAATTAGTTGGTGTCTTCCCACAAATGCAGCCCTGAATCTCCACGTGAAAACATACTTGTTTTACAGCCCATGAGTCCCTCAGTGTTTCACTCTCCTGCAAAACGTAGCTTTAAGGCAGCAAAATCCTGGCAGGGACAGCAGTGGCACAGGAATGTTCCTTCTTTGTCCCTCCTGAAGGCTCTGTGCTGGTTTGTGTGAAAAGACTGAATTGCAATTAGGAAAGGCAGTAATGAAGTGTAACAGATAACTAATTGTAGTGAACTTTGTTTTTAACTTGATTGCCAATCTGAGTATCTAAGGTATCTAAGCATCTCTAAGGTGCAAGTCCTCTCTGTTTCCCTAAGACTAGCTAAACTCCAAAAGAAACCCTTTTGGATTAAAATAGTGCTGTCCTCAAATACCAGATGACTTTGGACAGATCACCTGCAGGCTTGCTATGCTGTCACTAACATGGAGTTCATAAATCTTTAATCTGAAATTGAAATCTTCCAAGAATCCCTATCTGAAACAACATGAAAGTCACCAGGCAGAGACCTGAACTTCCACCACCGAGATAAATAATCCTAGAATTGTACTTTTCTAAACTCTGCCTGATCTTCTGTATGTCATTGCAGCTCTCTTGGAGAAATTATCTGAGGCAGAAGGGCTGTGTTCCTGCTGCTTGCCCTACAGTAATGGAAAAGAATGGTTGTGACTGTATTCTCAAAATAATTACAAACCCATTCTTTCATGGTTTGGGATCAAAGACTGGGGATCTTTTTTCTCATGATTGTAGATTCTATTTTGGGGGTCCTGGTTTTCATGCAAAGGACATTCTGGGGCTGAACCCTCTTCTCCTGTGGCTGATTCAGCTGTCCACAAAAAAAGTGCTGATTGGTGCAGTGCAGTTTGATTTATCTGGTAGAGAGAGGGTTTTGTTGGTGGTTAATGCTTTCATAACAAGTAGATGCAAGTATCTGAGGTGGCTGGTCCATGACTGGGCTCTTACAAAAGGCTCCCAGGTGAAGGAGACAGTGATGCCTTGGCAACCCCAGAGAGTAAAAAAATG
>VXBQ01003597.1:402706-439797 GCA_013400175.1 Phainopepla nitens
AAAAAAAAAAAAAAAAAAAGAGAGACTGGAAATTATCTCAGCTGTTTAGAAACTGGTTTTAGAAGAAAATAAAAATCCTGTCTTTGATACCAGCCCTGTCTGCCTGTGACCTTTGCTGCTCCTTGTGCTGCGGCACCACTCTGTTTCTCCATGCTGGAGGGATGTGTGTGCCATGTGCAAGAGTTTTCCCATGGGCTGCATCAAGGTTTGCTCCTTGGCTCCATTTTTTCCGTGTTTCTGTCATGCTCCACTTGGCTCAGGGTTGCCAGGGTGTAATGAATGATCTGGGGTTGCATAACTCGGATTGCAGGGAAAGGAAGGAGATGAATGAAGTGTGGCTGAGGCTGGAGTGGAGCAGGGGGGTGGCAGAGTCCTGGCACATCTGCTCAAGCAGAGGGATTCAGTCAAGGAAATGGAGGAAGCCCTCTGTCTTGCATCATCTGAGATTTATAAGGCAGACTGTGCTCCCTAAAGAAGCAGTCTCCCTGCTTCCCAAAATTCACCATTTAATGTCTTATTTCTGAGTGTTTAAGCACAGCTGCCCTCTGTGAACTGAGGAAACAGGAGGAAGTGAATGGAGGTGTGAAAAGCAGGGTGCCTCACGGTTGGTTTGGAGGAGAGAGGTTTTTGCCATGTTTCACTCCTCCCCTAAAGTTTTGATCTTTCTCTTCCCCAGGATCTGACACTGCAAACCGAAGTCTTATCCAATGCCAGAGCAATGGGTGACCCCTGGGTGTGCTCATGAGCTCCTGAGGGAGTGGATGCACGTGAGTTGTGTCATTGCACGTTCCTGCTTTGTGGTAAACAACCAGGAACAAAGAACAGCAAATGTTTCTGGTTTAAATGTCCATCTCGAGTGGATTTTTAGCTACGTTTGTGTCGCTGTCTGGACTCTGTGATGTTTCTGATTCTCTGGCTGTGGCAGAGATGCTCAATGCTTTGACTGAAGAGCTGTTAGAGCTGAGGTGGGGTTTGGTCTGCCGGGGATGAATAGTGGTCGTTGCTCTGCCAATTGGAACAACTTCAGAAGGTCCCAGGGGGGTTTAGGAGTGAGGGAAGTTTGGATTCCCCTTGCTGGGTCCCCACCAGTTTTCAGCTTGTGCTTGGGGTCCCAGCTGCTGGGGAGCTGAGGCACCCACACGTGGGCAGGCTCTGGTTCCTTGTTTCACTTCTGATGTGTGTTCAGATGTCTCCACATAAAATTTTCGCCCAAAGCCGCATTCAGAGCCCACTTGTAGAAGATAATTCCTTCAGTCACTGCAGGGAGAGATGAATTGATCTCTGGAAGTTGAGCAAAAGTCCCTCTGTCTGTCTCCCCCTTCTCCACCTCCGACTTTTTTGGGTCAAACAAAGCCTTTTATCTGCTTGGTGCCTTAAGTCTTTCATGATGATAGATACAAAATATGTTGAAAAAGCTTTCCTGCATTACAATAAACCATTGTACATTTTCATCCCATTTTCATGCCTCTCATCCTGCCATAAGGTTAAGGCAACAAATAGCCTGTGGGAGCTTTTGGCTCTCTCCTAATGATCTTTAACTCCTTGAAATGATTTTGTGAACCTTTGCCTACATTAACTGCTTGTCTCTATTTATGGCTCAGCAACCACGAGCAAGTTATAGCTGATAGATGAGGCAAAAGCTAAAAAGGGAAGTTTTCTGACATCACAACAGATTTAAAAAAAGTCCTGTGCAGCTATTCTGGGAACTCAGCTGCCAGGTTGGCACTACATGGGGTGTCACTGTGGCTCAAAAAGCAGCCGTAACAGCACGTGGAGGATTCAGACAAGCAGCTTGCAGTTTTGTCTCTGCTTTTCCTGCAATAAAACCCACCTGAAAATTGGGAAGAAGCAAAGTCCAGCCAAATGTCTGTGATGAGGGAGGTCATTCCTGGCAAGCTGTGCAGTTTTGTGCTGGCACACACACCACAGCTTAAGGCAACTTCTCCATCACAGAATTACTCAGGGTGGAAAAGATTTCTGAGATCAACAAGTCCAGCCATCAACCCAGCAGCACCACCATGTCCTCAAGTGCCACAGCCACGTGGGTTTTGGACATTTCAAGGGATAGTGACTTCACCATTTCTCTGGGCAGCCTGTGCCAGTGCTTTACAACCCTTTCCATGAAGACATTTTTCCTCATCTCCACATCTGATCCACATTCTGTCTTCGCAGGGCAGTGCTGGTCAATGGTAGGGATGCATAAAGATTGGTGACAATATTGTGGCCACCTCTTTTTTGGTTCCTTTGGCAGCAGGACTGGACAAATGGGTCCCTTGGAGGCTGTGCTGTGTCTCTGGGCTGGTTCTGCAGATATGGGTTTGGCACAGAGGCTCTCACCTCATGCCCACCTGAGTGGAAAATGAAAATCACACCTGAGTGCTGCTCTGGCAACACCAGTGACCAGTGGCAGCCAGCAGTGACAGATCACGATGTGGTGAGCAAAGAAAAAAATGCAGAGTTGGCTTTTAAAAATGAGACATGAAAAATGATCGTCGAGCTCCTCTTTCAACAGCTCACATGCTCCAAACACCATGATGAGAAAAACATCTCCCTGCTGCCCAGTGCTGAGCAGAAATGAGGCATTTCAGGGCTTGCAGGAGCTTCAGATGCTCACAGTTTGCTGGTTATCCTAATGTTTTGTCTTGCCTGACCTATCTCCTCAGGGCAGCAATAAAAATAACCAGCTTCAGTCCACTACTTGGCTGCTAATTGTCCACTTGTAGATCTGAGTCCCAGCTGGGCCTGCTCCTGCCCAAAGGCAGTAGTGTTCAGTAAAGTGGCTGTTCCCATTTGCAGCAGCTTCACAATAGGAGCAGGTGGCTGCCATTTTCCATGCAAGAAAGCTCTTTGCAGAGAAGGAAAAGGGGCAAATGAGGAGAGGAAAAGAAAAAAAATCCAAACAAAAACAAACTATGCAAAGCATCAGAGAGAGGAAAGCCTCTGCGCTGCTGTGGTTAAAATGGATAGAGACCAGGAGTGTACAGAAATTTAAAAAGAAGCAATATTTCAGGGCAGAGGAGGGAGAAGGGAAATGCTGCTTCGGTCATTTCTCTGCTAACCACTGCATCCAGGGCTGCTCTCCCTGTTCCCCACCTCGATCAGTATGCAGCATCCAAGTGTTTCCCAGTGAAGATGCAGCCTGCTCTACAGCTAATTTTAGCCTCCTGATTATGACTTCCTTCAGTGAGCTACCTTGCCTTGACAGCTTACAAGTAGTATGTATTTTCCCTGGGGTGCTGCAGACCAGAGGTGGAAACCTGCAGCGAAGCACAAAGAGAGGAAATGGCAAGAAATCACTTCACAGCTGTGAGCTTCAGAGCTCTGCTTCTCTGAACAGGTGAAAAAGGAAACTTTTGAAGTGCCTGTCTCACCCTCTCACTGCTCACAGGCGTCACCTGCAATGGGGACAGCACAGAGCTTGTCTCTGGGAAGAAACAATAGAGGAGAAGTGCCACAGAAGCTGCTTGTTCAACAGCGCTGCTTAGCAGAAGCCAGTTTTTTTGTATCAAAGGGAATTCTGCTATTTTTGAATTGTTTATTCATGCAGAAAGGTTGACAATGAAGCCTTTGAAATCTTTTTTTGCCTTGTGACAACTTGGGAGGGAACCTATCAGTCTCTCGAAAGGCTTTATGTTATTGTACCCAATTCCAGTATCTGTTCTGCTGCACCATTCAGCATCTCCAAAATCTCATCTCTCTGCCCACATCACGTACACAAAACACGAGCAGGGAGAAGGCAGTGGCTGGGCACTCACTGCTGGCCTCTTTCCCACCACAAACATCTTGGAGCCACCCAATAAAATGGAGGGGAGCAGTTTGGAGGCAAGGAAAAGGCTGTGGTTGTTCACTCAGCCTGTGGCTGAACTGGAGATCTTCCTGCAAAGGGACGCCGTGGGTAGCAAAGGTTTATTTGGGATCCAGGGGGAAATGGTCTGTGAAGGACATCCCTAAAGTGCTGCTAGGGACAGAGGGAGTGCATCAGCTCAGAGTCTCAGGAGCTGAAAGGGTTTTGAGGTGTTAGAGACAATCAGTACCTCAGTTTTGTCTTGCTCTTTGCCTTCCTTGCCTTTGCTTTCAGCTTCTGTTAGAAGTGGCACAGGAACTGATGGACGGGCGTGTGACTCATGATCTCTCCAACTAAGAATTTTATGCCCTCTTACATTCTTTTTATTTTATACAAGCTTTTTTTTTTCTCCATTGTAAAAACTATTTCTATTTGGAAAACATAAGGCAAATTCTTGTAAAATTCTTAAACTGTATGCTAGATCATTAGTAACTGTTTTTCATTCATCTTTCAGGATAAAATGTCAGGTTTGCATTGTTGAGATTGTTCTGTATTTTCACAAGATGTTCTACCCTCAGGCATACAACATTTTTGAAGCACAATCATCTTTAGCTCGTGAATTTCCCAGAACAATGCTTAACAATGTGAAAAACTGTCCTGGATGCAGGTAAGGCTTTAGTGAAATCTAAGAGATTGTTATTCTGATGTCCAAGTTATCTCATTCCAAAATAACTCCAAGAAGGGAATTTTTCAGAGTCTGGACTGGGAGGCTCAGTGCTCAGACTGTCATAGGAGGGATTTCTCTTTTTAGTCATGAATATCTTGTGACTCTGGTAGCCTGAGGCTACAGAGGCTTCCCCATCTTCAAAGGGCTGAATCTGTGGCTGATGTTTGGATGTTCTTGCTGTGGATTTCACCTGAAAAAGCTGTTCCAGCTTTTGCATTGTCCCTGGGCAGAGGTGCTCAACACTACAGAGAGCTGCAGCCTGCTCCTTGTGGGCTAAAATTCCAAACTTGGATGTGCACTGAGCAAACGAGGGTCTCTGTGCAAACCCCCCAGTGATTCCATCTCCACAGAGAGGTTTACTTTGCCAGGAGTCCAAAAATGCATGGAGAAGTCAGAAACTGGCTAGAGTACCCATGTAGCAGGGGGAAAAGAGGTTGGAAACCAAGTTCTGGGATCTGAGAGCTCTCTAAACCACAGAAGGTGAGTTTGTAATTATCCATGCAGATTCATTGGAGATATCCATGCAGTGAGTTCCTCCATTATTGTTTCACTTGGGATGAGGAAAGGATGGATTTTACTTTGCTTGGATGGGTTGCAGGGATGAGCCAGTGGGTCATGCCTTGATAAAGATCCTCTTCACTTCCAGGACATCAGCAGCCTCCTGCCTGCACTGGGCTGAGCTGAAATCCCTCAGAAAGGAGGTTTCACCGTGCTGGCAGCCAGAGCACGAGCACAGGGCAATGACAGCCCCTTCCCAGTGAATCTAGAGCAGATTGATGTGGGACAGCTTGGGACAGCACGGCAGGCAGAGCTGGCAATGCCACGTTTGGAGAGCTGGAGAGCAGTGCTCCTGAACAGCCCGAGGAGAGCAACACTCAGAGGCATTTCTGCCATTCTGGCCAGGCCCAGTTGCTGTTGGCTTACACAGTAGGGGGAAAAGTGTTTCTTTGGTTTATTAGGTTTTACTCTTTTATTTTTTTTCTCTCCTACCTTAGATCTGCTGAAGGCAGTGACAAGTTCCCATCCTTCAAAAAATTCAGTGTAACTTGGAAACAATGAGACTTGGGGATCAACAGTGATTGTGTTAATATTTGCCTGGCAGATTAGCTCTGAGGAGCTGATAATTCATGAGCTCTTTGTTCACCATGGTTTAGTGCCTATGGATTCTCACTCTGGAAGTGTCTTACTGCAGCATTTCTGTCTTTTGAGGTCAGTGCAACGAGCTGTGTGGGTGTTTTTAGACATGAATCACATGCAAAGGCTGATTTTCTTTTTCTTTTCTACTTTTTTTTTCTCCCTANGAAAAAACAGCCTTCCAAATTCCAAGGCTTTTTTTCAGCTGAAAAATAATGTGAAGTTTTACACCCATTAATTGTTCTCTCTCATCCACTGTGGGCCTGTGCATCACAACTGCAGCATGGTTTATGCAGACATGTCCTGTAGGACAGGTGGGAACCCTGTGGAGACCTGGTTTTGTGGCACTGCAGGCGTTGCTCGGCCTCCCCAGCTCTGTGGGCAGTAGAGTGAGGTGTTCTTAAAGCCAGGTTTGGGCAGGACCAGCAAGGAAAAGAAAAGCTTAGAAAGAAGGAAAGATCAGCAGCAAAGGACATGGGAATGGTTTGCTGAGGTTCTCAGATATGCCTGGATGTACTTTTGGCACTGAGCTGGGTAAATCCAGAGCAAAACTGAGCTTTGGTTCTCCATTCCACTTGGATCTGCATCCTCTAGAAGGGAGGGAATTGTCAGGAACTGCAGTGCCCTGAGAAACACCCTCCTGCTGTTTGCTGCTTTCAGCTGCCCAGCCCAGGTGCCTTACCATTGCTGCTGAGGTCAGTAACAGTCCCCAGGAGGAGCTTGGGAGTCTCTGGAAGGGTTTTCTTTGGTCCAGGGTATTTTCTCTGATAAAAGCCACTGCTGAGTAACTGCTCAGGAAGCAGGGGAGAGGCACACAGCCTTGTTTGACTTTGGAGCAGACACCCATGTGCTGTGTGGCTTTGGGGACAGCGCTGCTGAGCGTGCCCTGAGGCAGCTGTGCATCTTGGAAAGAGCAGGTTTGCTCTCCTATTTTTATCATCCTCTCTAAGGATGTGCTGTTTGATCTGTGTCTCTTCCCTGTTGACAAGCTGTCAGTCTCAGGGCTGGGAGCAATGCTTGGATAAACCTCCACTGTCATTTTAGCTGCTTTCCCAGCTGATAACCTTGGGCTGCTCTCAGAGTCCATGTCACAAAGCCTAATGCAGCAGCACAAGGCACTAGATGTGCTGTTACAGGGCAAGGGCTTCCCTTGGCCATGACAGAGGCAGGTATCCAGAAGCAAAGCAGTTACTGAGGTCAGCTGGGGTGGGAGTGAGGAAATTTCATGAGTGTGTGTCTGCTTGGCTTCCCATTACAGTCCATGGGCATTTAGGGGACACAGTGGTGCCTTAGGATTTTAGCTTTTATATTTTCATATATTTGTAATCCTGAAATTCTTCAGCCTTCATAGAGACTCTAAATTCCATGTACAGTGTGAGCTGCTGCTTTCTTATTTTGGTCAGACACAACAATTCATCTCCAGGCCTGGCAATCAAGGACACCTCACTGCCTCAGGCCCCAAGAAATGCAAACAAAAGTGAGTTGGGGGGAGCAAACTTGGGGTAAAAGACTTCATTACCTGAAGCTGGAATTGGAAGATTAACCCCCAATATGCAAATGGACCAAACTTATAAAAGTGTGAAAACCCATGACCCACTGTCCATTTTGGGTGTAGCCCTTGGGGGGCTTTGTCTGCCCTGAATGCACCTGAAGGCCCTTCAATAAATATACCTGCTTTTTATCCCCTTAATTTTTATCTGGCCTCTGTTTTTAGGTAGCCCAAAAAGACATTGACAGGGCCATGCAGCAGGGAGGAAATGTTACATGGAGACTGACAGGATCCAAAAGTCATCTGGAGTGATGGCCCTGATGGTTGTACCTTTGATGCCTTTTTCAACCTAGAAATGAAACAACACATGCTTTTGAGATGATATTAATATAGGAGGTAACATAAAAGTGGGTATTTATTGAAGGCTTCCAGGGGCAGTTATGGAAAAATATCCAGAAAAGCCCAACCCCATGGGGGTGAATACAGTTTGATAGGTTTTAGGAATTTAGCATAATTGCCAAAAATCACCAATTAGGAGGACAAGTGGTGATGCAATTCCCCACCCAGGTCAAGCCCCTTCCCTTGGGGTAACCCCCACCTTGGTCCTAGCTGTACTTTATTTATGAAAATGTGCCTCAAGGAGCTGTTTTCAACCTTGGTAGCCAGGGAGAACCAAGATAGGGTAGGGGCCCTTGGAAAGTGCTTTGTCTTTGTGCCTAGGGAAAGGGCATGGAAAACTACTGGGAAAATAAGCCACTAATAAAATAGGCTACAAATGTGTGTGTAAAGAACACAGAGAATATATAAAAGGGAAAAAAAGTAAAAACCAAAATGGCATCACCTTCTGCCCTTCCAAATGGGAGTGGGCTCAGTTCTCACAGAGCAGTGGAGGAGCCTTTCTTGCCTTTAGCCAAGCCCGTGGCACTGCCCTGTCCTACTGTGAGCAGCTGAATCACCAAGTGCTCTGTGGGGCAGAACCCAGAGTGACCCCTTAGCTCTGCTGTGTCCCTCAGCAGGTCCCAGGAGGGGATTAGCACATCTCCGTTTGAGAAACTGAATTACTGTTGGCTCCACAAGGATGCTGATGGTGGGCAAAAGCACTGGGGTTTGTGCCTCAGGGGCCTGAACTTCAGCAGGGACATTTAAAGGTTTTTAGTTTATTTCAAGTCAATACACCATCTGGGATTTTATAGTGAGTACAATGACAGCTCTAGGAATGGAAAACAAGGTGCTTGAAAAATAGCTCTCATCAGGTATCAAGTTCTCAACTGAAAGGTAGGAATCTTTGTGCAAATAACTTTTTTATTAGGGAGCACTGTCAAGCATCTTTCTGATACTATATTAAGCTTTTAAATTAAGTGCTCTCTGAAATCTTCATTTGCTGAGTGCTCTGAGCCTTTTGTCTGCAGCACAGTGGAGCAAGTGGTCTGCCAAGAGCTCTGGGATGTGTGGATTGATGTCTGTGTAATGCTGGGCAGAGGCTCTGGAGCTGCAGTGCCCTTGGAGTGGAGTGTTCAGCTGCTTTTAAGCTAAGTCATGGTCTGAAACCTCTCTGTCCTCCACCTTCTGGAGTGGAGAAGTTATGAAGCAGCTTTTAGTGCTTGCATGTGTAAACACTTAAGTGTTTGGGCTTAGAAACTCATGGTTTGGGGTGTGGTTTGGAGGATTGTGTCTCCCCTTCTGAGGAGGGAGAGATTGTCAGGAAAATGGACCAGCAATGTCCTGGAGGTGAGGGGACAGGTGTGAGGAGGACATGAATCTTCTTTACACCTTGCAGTTGTGGCTGCCAGGCAGAGGAACGAGCTTTCCAGACAGTTGTTGTGCTCTCAGAGTGGCTCTGTGTCTGCACTGAGGGTGGCAGGGGGTTGGGAATGAG
Organism: Phainopepla nitens; assembly: GCA_013400175.1. Taxonomy (NCBI): domain Eukaryota; kingdom Metazoa; phylum Chordata; class Aves; order Passeriformes; family Bombycillidae; genus Phainopepla; species Phainopepla nitens. Next base: position 411,717 of record VXBQ01003597.1, read on the forward strand.
GTGAAAGCCTCGAGGTGTGAAGGGATAGCCAGAACCATGGAATGTGCTGAGCTGGAGGAGACCCATCTGGATTGGTCAATGATTGGATTCAATGATCCTATCATTGATCCATTGAATCCAGATCTCCTCATCCTGCACAGGACACCCCAAGAAGACACAGCCAGATGTGAATCACTGCTGAGAGGTGCTGCTCTTTTTAATTCTTAAAAGAATTAAAAGAAGGCACAAGTGAAACAGGCACATTTCTGCAAGCGTAGGGGATGATGTCATGAACTCCCTGTGTGTTGTACCTTGTGGTTTTGGGGTATAACCTGGGCTCAGAGCTGCACCCCTCTGAGTACCAGCCATCCTGTCATGCTGCATCACTGCTGAAGGAAAGGAGCTGGCTCTGAGGTTTTTGGATGTTTCTAACAGGAAAGTGTCAAGGTGGGGAAAAGTGTGAAGAAGCAAATTCTGGACACCTCCTAACATACAAAAAAACTTCTTCAGCTGCCACTGAGCCATGAGGTACAAATGCTTGCCTTCCTTAGGCTGCACCTCAGTTATGACCTGGTAAAGGAAGCTGTGGATGGCACCCAGCTCAGGCTGCCTGGCTGCTGCCAAGCTGTGAAGCTTTCTGTAGGACTGCCCTGCATCCTGAGTGTAAATACACATTGCAAGGTCCAGAAAGGACCAAACCGCTGCAGCAGGTCAGGCCCTGTCCTTAGGGAAGGGTGGTTGTAATCTGTTTAAAGACCTACCACGTCACTCAAATGATGCCGTCCTGGAGGAAACTGGGTCTGGTGTTGTGAGCAGTAAATGCCTGTGGATAGGCAAAGGACCTGGCTTTGGGAGATCTGGCTCAAGGGTTGAGCTCTTCTGACAGCAGTTTTGCTCTGAGTTCCTCACAGGGGACCAACACGAGAGGTGCTGTGTCAATAAAGAGAGAAAGGACTTTAAGCCTTGCTTGGAGGCACAAGCCCACCCCCACAAGGATGGTCAGAAGGCAGAGCAGTGCTGCTTTTCACTCAAGTCCTTGTTGGGAAGATCACACTGCTGTTCTGCCAGTGCTCAGGGGCAGCAGTGCCTGCCACATCCATCTCCCAGCTGCATCACTCCTCCTTTCAGTGCATCACAGCTGGGAGAGGAAATGTCCTCCTGCCTTTTCCTTCCTCCCTCCCTCTTGACAAATGGTCTTCTTGGACCACCTTGCTCTCTCCTTCTTTTCACAGAAGTGATGAAAGTGTAACTTCAGCTCCTTACAGAAATATATTTTATTAGCAAAACCATAAATCAGTCATAAATTAATGAGCTGCACTGCTTTAATGTAAATAAATATTGAAAATTTAAGGCTCTCTGCTTTCTGCTCCTTTGTAGGACAGAGAGGATTTGCAGAACTTGTATTTGTTTACAGTATCTCTGTATAACACGATTTAACCTACTTGGCTGCATTCTTAGACAGATTTCATCCATTTAAACCCCATCACACACCCAAGGGTTTGTTCCCAGAGCTTTCACACACATTCCTGTTCACACTCCAGTCATTCCCACCCCAATATTGATGGAAAGAACCAGGAGATTGGGAACAGCTTTGCCTTTGTTGCTCTATTTCGCCCAGTCACTTTCCTTGGTCTCTAATAAATGCTCAGTAACAATCCCAGTGGGGACTCAGCTTTGCTAAGCAGGGCACAGCTGAATCATGGAATGATTTCAGCTGGAACAGACCTTGACATGATCCAGTCCCACCCCCTGCCATGGGCAGGGACACCTTCCACTGTCCCAGGCTGCTCCAAGCCCCATCTAGCCTGGCTTTGGACACTTCCAGGGATCCAGGGGCAGCCACAGCTGCTCTGGGCACCCTGTGCCAGGGCCTCCTCACAGGGAAGAATTTCTTCCCAATATCCAATCTAAAACTGCCTCTTTGAGTTTAAGGCCATTCCCTCTTGTCCTGTCACTCCAGGCTCTTGTCAAAAGTCCCTCTCCAGCTCTCTTGGAGCCCCTTTAGGCACCAGAAATTTGTAATAAGGTCATCCTAGAGCCTTCTTTCCTCCAGGCTGAACAACCCCAGCTCCCTCAGACTGTCCCCATAGGAGAAGTGCTTTCTGCATTCCCATCGTCATGGTCTCCTCTGGATTTGTGCCAACAGGTCCATGTCCTCCTTTTGCTGAGGACCCCAGAGCTGGACATGGGTTGGGGTAGCTGCAAACAGCACCTGGAGGCTGCCTGTGCCTGCATCCCAGACTCTGTGAGGACAAGGCTCCCAAACTGCTCCACCCCAAGCTTTCCAGTATTCCTCTGTGCCAGTGAGGAGTGGGAGCAGCCTGAGTCCCGTAAATCCCTTTTCTTGGTGGAGGACTGAGGCGAGGGAGCCAGCTCACAGCCAATCCTGGTTTGCAGACTTTGAATTCATTAAACTGTCACTGCTGAGGGGACCAACCCCTGCCCCGCACGGAGGACACAGCCCAGCATCCCTCTGGCAGCCACACGATGGCAGAAGAACCAAGGATCACTGCACAGCTTCTAAAAATCTCTGCTGCAAGCAGGATAAGCACCAGGCACCTGTCTCTGGATGTGCTACCTCTTCCATGGGCTAACACAGACCCCAGCAGGAATTCAGCCACCCAAGAGACAGCTGAGGGGGCTGTACCTGCCAGCTCCTCTGTGGCTTCTCCACAGGGAGGTCACACTTCATGTCCCTGTGCAAGAGGTCCCACACCACACAGTCACAGAGCCCAAAGGGCACACAGGACCCCTGGGGTCTCCACACAGCCTGAAGAGAGACTTCCAGCCTTCTTAGCCTTGAGAGGCTGCCTGGAACAGATGCTGGGCAGTGTTAAAGGAATAAAGTAGGATTTATTAAAAGGCCTTCAAAAAGGGCACACCTTGAGCAGGACAAGGGCCTGGCCCTGGCTACACCCGAGATGGATAGCGTGTCAAAAGTTTTCACACTTATAAAAGTTTGCACCATTTCCATATTTGGGTTAATTGTCCAATTACAGCTCCAGGTGATGCAGTCCCATCCTCCCAGTTTGCTCTCCTCAATTCCCTGCTGTTTGCACTTTTCGGGCCTGGAGCTGCGGTGTCCTTGGTTCTGGGGCTGGAAAAGGATTGTTCTGTGTGACTGAGCTGTGAGGAGAAGTTGCTAACACCGTATATGAAGTTCAGAGTTACATACTAATGCAGTACAGAATCTGGAAAATATGAAAGCTAAAACTGAAGGCATCAAAAACACAAGGCAGCTGTAAATTCTGCAGCACAGGGCCCTGAGCCACCTGCCAGAATTGGACCTATTCTGTGCAGGCAGTGGGAGACGTGACATCCAGGTGTCCCTTCCAATCTGAATCACTCCCTGGACCAACCCATCCCAGGTCAGCCTCTTCCAGCAGTTCTCCTCCAGCATCCCTGCACATTCTGCCCTTTGGCAACAGGGCCCCAAACAAGCTGCTTTGGAACTTGAATTGTCAAAAAGGCCTCTCAGTAATGTTCTCACCACACAGGAGCTGCTTTAGACACCCAAGAGCTGTGCTCACAGCCTGCAGGGAAAGTGTTTCGCCCTCAATCAGCTCATGTTCTATTCAAGAGATTCCAGAAGCACTAAAGCAGCTTCTGGTGATGCCCTTGCAAGAGAAGTTCCACAGCAGAACCCTGAGTGCCCAGAGGAACAAGCCAGACCTCCAGCTGCCAGGACATGGGAAAACAACCCATACAGCTCAATGTCAGGTGGGAGAATCCCAAAGGAGTGCAAGAGAATGAACCCCATCTGGGGTACCTGACATGGGGAAGCTCTTTTTTAAGGACAAGGTGCTTTAAGACTGAAGATTGCTTCCCAAAAGATGCAGGAGCAATACAGCTAGTCCCAAACACAAACTCAAAACCTACAAGCTCTTTCACAATCTAGGAAATTCCAGAGCAGTTTGCAGCTGGATCCTGGCTGAGACAGGGCCTTGCTGCCTTGCCAAGGCATTATGTCAGCTCTAGAAATAAGGGAGTGGCACAACTGCCTCTATTTCATAGGTGGAAATAATGGAGATAATGGAGATAAAAATAAAGCAGATGCACCAATGCAAACACTCCCTCCCATGGTGGTACACTCACACTTGCACTGTGGTTAAAGGTGTGGAGCCAAATACTCTTCATCCTGTGCATCCTCTCTGGTTTATTTTGGGTGTTGTTTTTTTGTTTGTTTGTTTGTTTCTTTAATCTCCTCTTCTTCACAGTTCTCTGAGCTGTGGAAAAGAACAAAGAGGTGTCAGCATTTATATCAAAACTACATCATTTCAGCCTGGTCTGTACTAAGGTTTGCTAGCACACAGCAGCTCTAAATGAGGGTGGTTTAGCTTATCATTTTCAGGCTGCAGCAAAGGGATGGGATAAGCCAGGGGACAGGGATAGGACCCACTAGTGCCCTCAGGGCTCTGACAGTCATCAATTAAATAGGTCTGCAAGAGGAAGGGTTCTGACTCACAGAAAGATTGTTTTTAAATTTTTATTCCATTCACCATTTTAAAAAGAATATTAACACCTTCAATTGGTATAAATTAAGATTTTCTTCTGATTAATAGTGGTGATTAGCTGCTGGTATGATCCACTAAAAGCTAAGGTTACAAAATATCATTTTGATACACATTTTAGAATTATTGAACTGGAATACAGTTTTGAATGTTGTCAGTGCTACAGACATCTGAAAGTGTGCTGCTTCTAAATGAAAACAAAATAAAACTTTCTTTAAATTTGAAAAATCAAATCAGGAGAGGACTCAAATGCAAGTCCTAGACAAGCTGTAGCAATCCCATCAGTGCTTCTCCTCCTGTAGCACCCTGAACACCAGTGGCAGCTGAGGAGGGCATTATCTGAGCTCTAGCCTGGAAAAACCTGGACATGGGGGTGAATTAAAGTATTACAGGTGGTTAGTGCCAGCTCCTAAAGCACCCAGCTCAGTGTGGAACCGCCTGCCAAAGCATCCTGCTCGGGCTGGAACCCGCTCCTAAAACCCAGCTCAATTTGGAACCCGCTCCCAAAGCTCCCTGCTCGGGTGGAACCTGCTCCCAGCGCCCCCTGCCCGGGGTGGAACCTGCTCCCAGCGCCCCCTGCCCGGGGTGGAACCTGCTCCCAGCGCCCCCTGCCCGGGGTGGAACCTGCTCCCAGCGCCCCCTGCCCGGGGTGGAACCTGCTCCCAGCGCCCCCTGCCCGGGGTGGAACCTGCTCCCAGCGCCCCCTGCCCGGGGTGGAACCTGCTCCCAGCGCCCCCTGCCCGGGGTGGAACCTGCTCCCAGCGCCCCCTGCCCGGGGTGGAACCTGCTCCCAGCGCCCCCTGCCCGGGGTGGAACCTGCTCCCAGCGCCCCCTGCCCGGGGTGGAACCTGCTCCCAGCGCCCCCTGCCCGGGGTGGAACCTGCTCCCAGCGCCCCCTGCCCGGGGTGGAACCTGCTCCCAGCGCCCCCTGCCCGGGGTGGAACCTGCTCCTAAAGCACCCAGCTCAGTGTGGAACCTGCTCAGGCTGGAACCCACTCCTAAAGCATCCAGCTCAGGTTGGAACCCGCTCCTAAAGCGTCCTGCTCAGTGTGGTCCTAAAACACCCAGATCGGGGTGGAACCTGCTCCTAAAACACCCAGCTCAGCTTGGTACCCACTCCCAAAGCCCCTGCTCAGCATGGAACCTGCTCCTAAAGCACCCAGCTCAGTGTGGAACCGCCTGCCAAAGCATCCTGCTCGGGCTGGAACCCGCTCCTAAAGTGTCCTGCTCAGTGTGGTCCTAAAACACCCAGATCGGGGTGGAACCTGCTCCTAAAGCAACCAGCTCAATTTGGAACCCACTCCCAAACCCCCTGCCCGGGGTGGAACCTGCTCCCAGCGCCCCCTGCCCGGGGTGGAACCCACTCCTAAAACCCAGCTCAATTTGGAACCCACTCCTAAAACACNCTCAATTTGGAACCCGCTCCCAAACCCCCTGCTCAGTTTGGAACCGCCTCCCAAAGCTCCCTGCTCGGGTGGAACCTGCTCCTAAAACACCCAGCTCCGTTTGGAACCCGCTCCCAAAGCTCCCTGCTCGGGTGGAACCCGCTCCTAAAACGCCCAGCTCCGTTTGGAGCCCGCTCCCAGCGCCCCTGCCCGGCTGGCACCGCAGCAGGTGGCACTCCGTGCCCGCAGCCGCTGCCCGGGTGTCCCAGAGCCGGCTCCGGGCAGCAGCAGTGCCTCCCCCGCCGCAGGGAAGAGCCCCGCACTGTTCACTCGTTCCCGCGGGAGCTACAAAGCCCTTCCAGCTCGCAGCTGGGAGGAATAAAGGCAGGATTAGCCGTGGGCATTGGACACCTAGAGCCTCTCGCTGGGCCAAGTGAGAAGGGTAACTCGAGGCGTTTGTGCTCTGAAAAGCCCGGAGGATTGGCAAAGGCAACCACTCACTCAGCTGTGCAGCCTCCTGTAAACTGAAATGCCCTCTTAATGCTGCTGAAAAGGGAAAATAATGATTGCGCTGGAGAATAAATAAAAACCGAGGCCAAACATGAGATCATTGTGCTGACATTAACAATTATCACCCCAATCACTTCTGCAGACGTTCAGCACGGGGAAAAGGTGATCTCTGATAGCAGAAGCCTTTAGCTGACTTTCTTAGGTGTGGGGTGGAGTAATTTCTTTTGTTGAATCACTTCCCAGATAACAAACAAGTGAAAAAAAAATAGCAGCAGAAATCTGTGTTCCTTTGGTGCGGGACAGGCAATTCACACATCAAACTTACCAGGAGAAATCTCAGGTCATTTCATTCAATTACATCCAGCTGATTTTTTAGCGCTTTCCCCAACTTTCACAGAAGTTTGGAGTCTGAGGGCTAAGATGGGCAGCACTAGGATCATCTTGTCTGACCTCCTGCATAAACAGGTTACAACATTTTTCCAAGAGTTGAACAAATTTTAACTTGGAGACGAATTCCAAACAAGGATATTTTATGACCCCACTCAAGAAGACCTTTCAGTGTACAATCCTCTTATTATTAAGAAATCACACCTTCACTGGAGGTAGGAAATTTCTGCTTGTAGTGGGCTATGTGTGTTTATAAACTCCTTTCCAGACCTCCTGATTTATAAGTAACTCAACAGACATGCTACTTCTCTTCTATTTTTTTTTTAATAAACTAAAAAAGGCAGTTCCTTAAATTTAATCTTAAAGATTTTGTTTTTCTTTTAACTGGCTGAAGATACTCCAGATCTTACTACAAAATTGTACAGCTGGCCCACTGCAGGACTGAAGCTGCTTTGCTTTTCCATCACCCACACCACATTTGTTCCTCAGATCACACAGGCTCCAGCACTGTGGGTCTTCTACATCATAAAGAAAAAGACACTCAAAGCAAAGTTATGTAGAGAAATGGAGAAAAAGAAATTTTCTTGCACTGAGGAAGAAGGAAAGAAGAGATGGTGTGTGGGAAGGGAGCAGGCAACACTTCTGAGTGTGAAGAGATTATCTGTGCCACTGGTGCTGTTCATGTTCATCCCCCCCGGGGCTGAGCCATTTGTGGGATCTCCCCAGTATTAATGAAGAACAAACCAAGCAATCAATTATGCCCTCAGTCAGTCACATCTAGAGAAATCCCAAAACAAAAACTGACCTGCCTGGGCCAGAAAATGGAACTGAAGCTGAGAAGTCTCTCTACATTTGAAAATAATAAATTTGGTGACACTGTGCCAGACTTGCACTGGCAGAATCATTATGATATGCTTCCATCAGACCCAAAATAGGCCTTATCCACCCCTTAGGACTGGAACTGCTGGAACTACCAGCAGGGAAGTACTTTGAGTGTGTCCTTTTCAAGCACGCACTTTTCATTAAGTAACTTTTTTTTAGACAAAGAACTTTTCACAGGAGGATGAGAGGATCTGCCTGATGAAATATTGACTCTCCCAATTCATATTAGATTCTCAAGCATCATTCACCAGCTCTGAATTGACTAATGGCCATCACAGCAAATGGATTTCCACCTTAATCTTTAGTTCTTGTCTGAATGATATTAATACACATTGTTTATCACTAATGAGCTCTAGAATATGATGTTAACAGAAGCAATTAAGCCCAGAATAACTGTCTGAAACACTGGGCTGGAGCTGAATGCAGGGGTAATGAATCATCCCCATAGCTCAGCTCCACTTTCTTCACTGCAAATCGTACATCAGATCTTACTGAGCTCATCTTACTGTCCAGCCTGTGCCTTTATTTTTAAATTGTGTCTATGCAAGAGGCTGATTATTTAAGAAAGAAGAAGATAGGTCTTTTGAAGATCCAGCCTCGTGAGTTTTGTTTATTGTTGAGTGATAGCAGCTACCTCTAGGGAGAGGTGTCGTATTTATTCCTGTACCTGTAGATTTAAACTTCTTCTCAGGTGTTTAAGTTTGGGAGAACAAAGGTTGGTTCAGAGCACTGTGTAGCCAGGACTGCCAGACTCTGACTTCTGGTGCAGATAATCACAGCAAAGTGGTCAGGAACATCAAGGAGGTTTGTGCCTGCTCAAGGCAGGAGTGTCTCAAAAACCTTTGCTGCCTTCAGGGAAACATTTCCATGTCACTGGTAGCCACATGTCCTGGTTTGGGACAAATTTGGAAGGGAACTTCCAAAGGGATGATTCCCTAAAGGGCAAAATTCAGCAGCTCGTCCCCCCCACCTGTTCAGGAGATAAACCTCCTTTGAGAAAAGTGGAATTATTCAACAAGCAAAGTACTCACAAACATTAAAAAATGAATAATATTAAACAATGGAACCTCTCATTGTTCTGAAGAGATGGCAAATTCAGAGAGAGTCCTTTTTATGGGTGTTTCTCAGCTCACTGAGTGTCTGTTTGTCCCTCCTGCTCTGGAATGCCATGTCCCAGGACCCGGTGGCCACAGGGTGAGCTCCCAATGTTCTAGGTTTTCAGTCCAGAGCAGGGCTGTTTAGTTCAAAGAAAAAGAAAAAGAAAAAGCCACAGTCTGGGGAACTTCTCCACCTCAGCTAGCTAAAAAACTAACTAAAAGCAAAGGAGAGCTCTCTCCTGTTTCTTGTCTGTGCTGCAGACAGCACACACAGAGAAAACTGAAGCACTGGTCTCTATGTTTTTGAATACAGCCCTGAAAAAATTCCCCTGCCTTTCCTTCTCCCCTCCCTTCGCTCTCAGATGTAGTTTTAAAGGCACAAAACTTATTTCTAGGCTAAAGAGATGAATGGGGTTACAATTCAGCATCACAAAGTCACCCCAGAGCATCACAACAGTTTAAAAGCTGAGCTGCAGAAGGTGAAGTATGATGCTACCCAGCTAATTTTTATTTTGCACTGTTGCCCTGCCCCAGCACAGGCTGAACACACCTGTCTTTAGTGAACTTTATTAAACACTGAGTCTTGGAGGGGCTTTAGAACCAACCTAGTCCTGAAAAGGAAACAAAAGTGCTACTTGACAGCAACAATCACAGAAGTGAGGATGAGAATTGCTGGAAGCCTCCAATACAAGACTCAGTCCTACACTTGAAGCCAGACCAAAGGTACTATTGGCAACAGTGGGAACCTGTTGTAAATAAAGCTCAGCTTGGATCAACTAAGCTTTGCTATGTTCTGATACACTGAAGAATACACTCATCTAGTCTTGAAGAAGAATTAAGGAAACCAGAAGCATCAGGCAACGGAATCATTTGTTCTCACACTATAAGAAATTGTTGAAACAAGTCAACACCAGCGTGAATTTACTTTTGCCATGTATTTTGGCAGGAGGCTCAAAAACCTGCCTGAAGCTTCTCTGCCAGTCCAAACTGAGAAAATGTCAACAGCCATGAAACCATTTCTGTTCAGATTCTCAGCTCCTTGCTTCACTGCAACAGAGCATCCTACATCTGGGATGTTTTCCTTAAATAAGCTCAAAGCAAACAGTTTTGTCCATAGGCTCACCTGGATTGTGCTGCACTGCTGGTTTTCTCAGCCCAGCTCTGACTGTTGTTTATAAAACACCCAAATGAAATGAAAGTTGAAATGTAGCTGTTCAGCCAGCAAAGTGGAACACTCTTAACTGCTGCAGGGAACCAGATGATTTTTACCTGTCTTCACCTACAGATGTTATCACCACTCCTACAAGCAGGCTCTGCATGTGGTCATTTTTGATCTCTGGCTGATGCTCAGTACCAAATTAGTCAACAGTTCCTCTTTTTTCTTATTTTTAAGGAGTTATCTATCTAAGGACCAACATCAAAGCAGCAGGAGCATCATTTCATTGTGCTGGCTTGAATTGCAGTGTCACTTTAATTTGCAGCCGCTGAAGCAGAACCTGACCAAGTGCAAAGGAAATACTTGAGCAATTAGCCTGCACTCAGCTCAGGGCTGCAGGAACCACACCACGGAGCTCTGGGGTGTCCTCAGCACCCAGCCAAACCTGCACCTGAGGGTGCAGCTCTGGAACAAGGAGCTGTGGCACTGCTGAGGAGAAAAGGAAGACTCCGTGGGACACCCTAGAACAAACTAATCTGGGAAGGAGCTTTAAGTAGTCAAGGTTGTGCTGTTACTTTAATTGTTTACTTGCTTATTTTTGATATATGTAAAGGGGAATTGAAAGCAGCTTATTTCATGCAAATTTTAACATCACTAAAGGCAAGGGTATTAAGCTAATTTAGAGTTAAAATTATTCTTGAGAAAACAGTGTATTTCCAGTGTAGATTAGAAGTCCTGTGCTCTAGGGAGTCGGGAGAACCCAGCAGTAACAGCCATTTACACACCTCTTGTGGCAGCCTGTGAGGGATCAGCTCCCTCCTCCCATGTTCAGCCTCCTTGTGCAGTTCCCTGTCACACCAGGCTCATGGCTTTCCTCTGGGTTCTCCAAAACTGACCCAATCCTGCAGATCTAAAGGGAGACAGGGCAAGGCAGAACATGGCACGTTCGCAGTTCAGACATGGACAGCAGCAGCAGGATCAGTGTCACCTTTATCACTGTGCCTCAGCAGCTCTTCAGTGTCATCCACGTTACTGCTGTCACTGATTTAAGACAGGAATTTCCTCCTGTACAATCACACAGACACGTCCCCATCTCCCAAAATTTATAGTTCCTATCAACAAGGAAAGAAGAGAAAAACCTTCACTCCATTTCACATGGAGGCCAGCTGAGACACCAAGTGACAAAGCAGTTTATTCAAGGTCTGCAGAAAACCTGGGATGCTGTTCTAGGCCAGGCTTTCACTGCCCAAGACCGAGTGAGCAGTCAGCTCCCCTCAGGGCCACCAGGAGTGGACAGCTGGATGGCCACTTACCCTTGTGCCAGACAGACACAGGTAACTCAGAACAGACAGGTCCCCAGGCTTGTTTGCCCATTAAGATATTGGGAAGAGAGTTTGAGCTCCTTCCCAGCTCCCTGGGCAGGAGCAGCCGCTGCCTCTGCGGTTCCTGACCCCTCAGAAATTCCGCCATCCATCTCAACACCCATCCATCTCAACACCCACTTTTCCAGATACCACCAACCAGGCACCAAACTCCTCTCTCTGCTGGGTGACCAGGGGGATGGAGGAGGCCAGTGTGCAGCAGAGACGCCCCAGAGGAGCCGAAGCCCAGCAGCCGCGGGCCGGCCCGTTCCCCCCGGCCCATCTGCCCGGCCGTGCCTTTGTGCGGCCGTTCCCAGGGGCCGGGGGCGGCCATGGGTGCTGTGTGAGGCACCTGCGGGCACACAATGGGCTCTGGGTGCTGGGGGAGAGACAGATTGATGTATTGTGTGTGGGGGAGGAGGGCTGTCACTGGAATCCATGTGAACCCAGCCTTTCGGGGCAGGGGAGATTGACAGCTTTTGTAGGGCGCAGCTCTCTTTCAAAGCTCTGCTTTATAGACAGTAGGTTAGGGGGGCCTGGGCTTTCACTCCCATAATTCGAACAGGGCAATCATCAGCATTGAGAATCTCTTCCCTCTCTCTCTCTCTCTTTTTTTTTTTCCACCCCCTTGTTATGCATTAAATGATTTCAGTGGAGGAATGTGCAGCATTAATTAGAATTGGTTAGCAGATACCGAGGGGAAAAGTTTCTTCACAACAACTAAAGGAGGTGTCAGTGCCACAAAGGCGGTTTTGTTTTCGCTCTCCCCCGCATTATCAGTGCAATATGTAAGGTAGCGATTCTTTTCATTTAAATTAAGTGGAAAGCTACTAAATCTTGTTTTATTCTCAAAAAAAAAAAAAAAGAAGAAAAAAAGGGAAAAGGTCCTTAACACTTATCTTTTAACTTCTTTTATTTCGCAAGGTTAGTGTTTACTTTTGCTTTCAGTCCTCCCCATTAATCGGCCTGCAAAGATGTGTATCCAGTTTTGTGTATCATTTAGCTCTTACAATTATAAGCCAGTACAACTAATATATAAGGATTGTCTCCTGATTAAAGCAACAACTTTACCATTTAAAATAAAAGGCGCTCGTCTAGAAGGACACATTGAAATGCAGAAGTGTGGCTGGCTGTTCTCTGCAGGGATTTCCTCGTTTCTTTCAACTTTTTAAATAGAAGTTAAGCTAAAAGATGGGCTCGAGCATATAAAGTAAGAGCTTAGAAGAAACACTCATTAATATATCTATGTGCTCTTTTTATTTCATTCCTTAAAAACTTTTCCCATCGACAACACGCAAACAAATGTTAGTCCTGATGGTGTTTCAATATTTTCTTCCATCAAAAGTATTCAACTCGTTTATAAAAAAATCATTAGAAAAATAAAAACTAAAGGAAATCTTAACAAAAGACACAGTTCTAAGTGTTACACCATGGGGTCATATCACATTGCTTGTTTTCTGTTAAGGGTTTAAAAATTACCAAATTATTACCACCGTAAAGCAGCATCTCTTAAGACATGTAAAGCCAACTGCTGTCTCTAGAAGTGAATTACCAAGGCTCCATACCATGAAGAGGGAGAGTCCCTTCCCACAAATTCCTCTGTAATGTAAAGATATTTACACTTTGGCCACAGCACCAGTCAGCTTCTTGTGCTCTTTTTTCCCAGGAAAAGTATCATTCCTGCTTGTTCCCCCCGAGGGAGGGCTGCAAAGTGCAGCCCTGGGCAGGGCTGGCAGGAAGAGCGGATATTCCTGCAGAGGGAATGGTCCTTCTCCTGCAGGGCAGACACCAGACCCCCATTTTTTGTCTGACACATCCAGGCAATCTGCCCCATGCATTATATAGCAAAAAACACAGCTTAAAAAATAAGCTCTGGTATTCAGTATCTAGATCTTAACAACCTTGGTTATTTCTCCACCTTACTGATAAATCAGGAGTTGGCAGTGGGAGACGTGATGTTACAGCTTTTTTAAACACAGATCAGCATTGCCACAGCAACTTTAAGAGCTGGGCAAAGATGAGCAACACAGAGCCTGCGCAGAGAAAGAAAGGAGCAGTTTCTACTGGAGCAAGGTGCAGTTCCCTAAGTAGAAATTTAGCGAAATAAAACACCAGCTAAATATTACAGCCTCTGGCTGGAGGCTTTTCCCCATCACGAACAAGCTTACTAAAATTCTGACATTGTCTTGCATGAAAAAAATCCACTGGGTGTGGAGAGTCCTTTTCCACAGTGCAAAGGGAGGGAGGAACAGGGTCTATTCCCTTCCAGCATCCCAAAACTGCCTGTCCAGCTCCGGCAGGTGGGGTGTGAGCCCCGGAGCCTGCGCCAGCCGTGATTAATGAACGGATGGATGAATCAATCGGGTGCCTGCGTGCGGAGTCCCGGGCAGACACGCCGAGCAGTGCTGTCAGGCACAGAGCAGCCCTTCTCTGGGGAGCCGAGGTCACTGCACGGTGCCTTTGAAGCCAGGGCCAGCGCCGGGGTCAGGCGAGGCAGCGCGGAGCTCGCCCAGCATCCGCCCCTTCCCCGAGCCCTGGCACAGCCCCGGCTCCTTCCAGAGACCCAGAGCCTCTCCCTCGCCAAGTTTGCCCGTGCCTCCTTCTCCCTGGCCCAAGGGCCGGCTCCTCTCTTTTCTATTTGATTTTTTTCCCCCCCTGACCACAGCACCTCTCCCAGAGTTATGCATCCCTCATGCATGTAAATGAGAGGGGTCCAATTACACGCGGGGGAGAAAGGGTTTAATGAATCGTGAAAAAGCAAGGGTTGCTTAGAAAAAGCTCAATCCCAGCGCCTCGTCATCCCCCCACTTGGAAACGTGCGTTTCTCGGTTTTGAGAAGGGGTGAGAGGGGTGAGAGAATGCGGAGGGGTGAATGGGAGAAACCCCCAGCTGAATGAATACCACGTTTGTTTGTGTTTATTCCAGCCTGCACTTGAAACCTGGGATGGACGCTTTGAAAGGGAAATAGTGGAGCACGGGAGTTATTCTTCTCTGCACAGCATAAACAAATGCAATACGTGATTGCAGATAACTCCGTGCTCCAGTTCTCCCCCGTGCAGGCATTTCTCTCCCTGTTCTCCTTTCCTTTGTGCGTTCTGACAGGAGTTTAAAGGACACAGAAGCAAATTGTTAATTATGAGGTTCTGTACAGCACAGCCACAGGTTGCACAGCACAAGCTCTGTGACCAGCTCCCACACCTGGCTGACCCTGAAATTGGTTGGTTATCACTGCCTGTCCCTGCTGAATGTGCACTGGACAGCTGAGGATACAATGAACACTTTAAGGCAAACCACTCCAAAGCAATATTATTAATGCCAAGTATGATTTCATTATGGTTACATTTAGAACAGACATTAAGGCAAATTGATTTGTAAATATTCTAAGACTCTTCAGAGGTCTTTTCCTTCTGTTGTTCTATTTTTTTTTCTTTAGCAGGTTTAATTATTAGCCACTAATTGTTGCTAAAATTATTTTAATCTCTTAGATTATGATGTTTAAAAAAACCCCAGTGCCCTCAGTGGGAATTGCACAGCACTGAGCTGTGAAAAGGAAAACAAACAGACATAAACACTTGAGTTTGAGGATGGGCTCCCTTTTCCATATCATTGAGGGAAGTACTGAGCATTTGTAAATGCTCCAACCAAAATCTAGAAGAGTTATTGTCTGTTCAATATCTTTAAAATTTTTCCTCAAACTTTCCTTCTTTATTTGGGCACAGAAACACCTGTGAAATTGCACATGGAAGGGGTTTCTCATTAAGGTGGGATGCAGCTGGGAAGAAGAATGGCTTCCACGACAGGAGGAATAGGACAATTCCATGTGAGCACAAATTTCTACAGGATCATGAGAAAGCTATGCCCCAAGCTTGCCCCAATTTTACTGACTTCATCTAGAACCCTGCAGGTAAAATACGTCACTTTTTGCAGTTATGAATTAATATTTCTCGTTAGAAGCATGTGGAATAAAAAGAGAGACCTGCTGCTTTGGTGTTGCACATTCTTAGTCCTGAATTATTGGCCAGACAAAAAAGAGTGATGGAATTCCCTGGTCTGACTGAAAATGAATGATGATTTATAGGAAGTCAGAAAAACTAATTTGCTATTTCTGGACATAACAAAGTAAATATTTCAGTCTATGCAATTAATTTCATGCAAAGATGGTACAGAAAGTATCATAAAGAGTACGTATGTTGTAGACAAAATTCTCATATAAATCACTTGCCCTTTTAATTTGGCCAACAGATTGACTCAGCCACATACATCAAACCTTGTTCAGAAGATAACATTTAGAGAAGCACAGAGGGAAAAAAACACCATCTGAGTTAAAAAACAACATCTTATACAACAGTGTTAAGGGATAGACACATTCTGGAGCTCATAATTCTCATACATTTCATCATGGAAGTTGGATAAACAAAGAGCTTTCAGCTACCAATGTCACCACTAGGCAGCTGACATGCTATTAACCATTCTAATGAAGGACCAAACACCACTTGGATTGAAGGACATTTTCCTTAGATTTGTTTTCCAATTAGCATTTTAGTTATTTAAGGGTGATGCCTTCTTAACACACTTTGGGGTATTCTTTTTTTGCAATGCAGTGCAGAAGAACAATTCTTTAATACAGTATAAAAGAGAAATACCTGAATAATGTATCAAGCTGCTCATGAGATACATTTTTCTCATATTTAACTTAACAAACCAGCAATAGTTAAAAGCACAAAGCCACTTAAATCTCCATTCTTATATCAATGAGACCCACCACTACCCAAATGACCATTTCCTGCATCCAATCCTAAAACTGAAACTTTTCCTTCCCCTCAGTTTCTTCCATGTGACTACCTCTCTGGTGCTTTTAGCACATCACTTTTCCTCCCCTGCCCATGCGTGGCAGATATTTGGGGTGGTGGGTGTTTGGTGATATTTGGGTTGGGACACCTTTACGGATCAGCAATTCCAATTCCACCTCCTGGCAAAGTGGTGGAACTTATTTTAAGCTCTCCCCTCAGCAGCGAGGCAGGAGGAGACCCACAGAGCCAGGTTCTTTGTGCTGAAGTGCAGGTGGAGGTTTTGCACACCCCCAGACTCTCTAACCCAGCCTTTTCTGCCCCATTTATGTGCTAATTCAGTGGTAAGGACATGCACACCTTGCCTTGCTCTTCAAACCTCCTGCTTTTTTCTGCTCTTGGCTGCTACCACCAAGGGCACAGGTGAGCCCACAGGGGATGGCACAAGGCACAGACACCAGCCAGGGAAACAGCAAAGGTCTGCCTCTCTTGATCCACCAGCTCCGGCACATCTGCCTTTAAGATTTAACTGCAGGTGAGTTATGTTTTCATTAATCAGTTCTGATTTTCACAAGCCAGGATCTGACTGTCTGCACAAAAGCCTTTGCTTTTCTTTCAACAGAAAACATACTAAAATACACTTTCAAGTGGTTGCAGATTTTTTTTTATTTTTTTAAATTGGGAAACATTAGGTAATTAAGGAAATCATGCACCATGCCATGTGGAGGCCTCCTAACAAATACAACTTTGGTGGCCATGACCCTGGCCAGAGGAAGAAGGCTGTGATGTCACCTCATCCCCAAGTCCCAGTTTCACGGATAGTATCTCTGAAAGGAATTGTCTAAAGGAGATTGTTCCTCATGAAAAGTTCACATGATGGAGTCTGAAGGGCTTGTTTCACTTGAAGCCCAGCAGGACAGAGCTGTTTGGAAAGAAGCATTCAGTGTGTTCTGTTTTGCTGAAAGCTGTCACAGTGAACAAGTACTTAGCAAACAGCATGAACAAGGATATGAACTAGAAAACTAGCAGGGCCCTGACAACATTGTAATAGTGGGCTCGTCTGTTCAGAGCCTCTGCAGTGATGCATGGGGGCAGGAGAAGGGAAACAGGAGCACTGACTCCTGTATTTTTCATTTTTTATAAAGGTGGCAGTGTACACCACTGCTCCCAGCTTGTTGGTGTTATCGTGGTCACTCCTGGCACCGGTGGGAGGGAGCAGAAGAGGTGCAGGGCAGAGGCACAGCACATCCCAAGTGGGGAACAGACTGATTAGCTGAAAAGCAACCAGTTCTCTTCCTCTTGTCCTGCTCTGTGATACCTTTACTGTTGTTAGGATGGGCTGCCTAAGCTGTCACTCCTTACATGTCTAATCCATGTTCAGCAGTGACTAAAAGCTGCCTGAATCCAGGGAGAGGATCTGTCACCCCACCCCTTTGGAAAGAGGCCACTTCCACTCCTGGTGAGTTGATGACACCATGGAGGTATAAACTAGCACCCATTAAAGACCCCTCTCCCTCCACCCCATCACAATATTGGAGGCAGCACAACATTAAGAGACCTCAGAGAAGTAGGGGATCAGAGTAAGATAAACAAAATACTCCTTTGCTCTTTACATAGTGCATCCAGGTCCTTGTTTCTCTGGCAAGCCCCAAAACCACACTAACCACACCTTTCCACCACCACTCTGACAGTTGTCCAGCTCAGGACAAGCAGAGTTTCAAAAGCTGTGAGAAATCATTTTTATTTATCACTTCTAACAGGTTGTGCATTTTCCTAGATAGAGGAAGTCCCTAACTGGTGTCCTTAGCTGCAGAGGGCTAGCTGTGCCTTCTCCAGATCATCTTCCACCAAGCAATTGACACAAAATCCCTTTTCCCTCACTCCCTTTGCAAGGACAGAAGATTTGGAATGTTTAAGTGCCCAGCATAGCATCCACCTCTTGGCTTGCAGACCTCCACTGGCTCAGGATGGAAAGATCTGGTTTAGCCTATAGCAAATCCTGATTTTAGCAGGTCCTGGGATATGTTCTGGACCTGTCACCCATTCCCTTCATACTCTGCCATGGCTGAAGATCTATTCTAATGGTTTGTGGAAAGAGCAGAGGTGAAGGAAGGAGGAATAAAGAGCAGCAGCTCCTACAGTGAGATGGATCAGAGGCACTGCTCCACTCCTGACCCTCTGACTGCCTGCACTTCCTTCCTCCCTTCATGGCCATGAGCAGAGTTATTGCTTCTGCCTGTAAATTTGGATCTTAATTTATAAGGCAAATATATATTGCTTTTAAGAGGTTATAAACAGATTTTTGTCTGGCCTCCTGCCTCAATGCAGCCCATTTGGCATCTGAGGAATATCTGTCCCTAATCTGAGGTATCTAAATCCTTCAGCATTAAAGACAGGAATGCTTTTTAATAATCCACAATGTCTCTAGGTGAGTTCTCCCCTAAGTCCCTCCACAACACTGATAAATATCCAGCTTTAGGATGAGCTGTGTTCCAGGGAAATTCAGAGCTGTGACCACCAAAGTGACAAGCTTTGTCTGGATCTGAGGAACACGTTTTATCACTTTCATGATAATTCAAATGTATTGTTCTCTAGTTCACATGTAAACTGGGTATCAGGTGTTGTCAGACTCAAAAATACCTCATGGGATTGAATTTACTTCAAAGATAGGCAAAGCTACTCTCTCCCTCTGATAACCACATCCCTCAGATCTCGGGAATTCTATTACAAGTTGCTTATCACTATGAGGGTAACAGAGGTTTTTCAGCAAAGCAAGTGTCTTGTAAGGAGACCAATTATGATAAGGCTTTTCTTCCACTGATTTTTTTCAGCTGCTCCCTGAACCAGATAGCATGTTTTCATTAGGAAAAAATGTGATTTCCCCCTAGTTTTCTCTGCTTTTTCCAGCCCAAATCTCTTTTCATCCCAAGTACAGAAGTTTGAAACAGAAAGGATTAACTAGGCTTTATCAAAAATACTAGCATTTTTTTTTTTTGTAGAGAGACCTGTATCATAAACACTTGAAACAAGACAGCTTGGATTAGCCATGAAAATTTGCTCTGTAGCAATAAAATATTTATGTGATGCCCTCACCACAGGACTGAGAGTGAGCACCCATACAGAGGTGATGTCCAGGTAGAAACAGGGACATTTCCAGCTGGCTACAGAAGGGGCCATCACTAATTCTGGACAGCTGCAGAGGGACAGGATGTGATTCTATGCCCCATCTCTGTCCCTCTACCTCTATAAAATATCCACTGTCACCTTTATGACTTAGACCTCTGCCTTTCTCTCTAACTTTGCAAAACTTTGCCTCACCTGTGCTGCTCCTTGCAGCGTCTGGAGCTCTACATCAGCATGGCAGCCACAGATCTGCTGCTAAACCTGTCACTACCTCATCTGCAGCAGGATTTTTTTTTTTTGTCCTTGCATAACAAGGGAAAAAGCCATTCTTTCTCCCATTTTTCTCACCACAGATATCCCATATTCCTGGTCTTTAGGCTGTTCTATTCCCAGGCTATCTTTAACCCGTGAGCTGTTTGAAAGTGTAGAACACAGAGCCCCTTTCATGCAGGGAGGGATGTGTTCCTGCCAGGCCCCAGTGTTCTCGGGAATTTGCCAGATCCCTCAATAATCTGATCCTCTGCCTTTTGGCTCCAGTTCTCAGAGCTGGCTCTTTGGTGTGAGTTCTCCCAGAACAGGATCTCCATCCCCTCCTGCACCGTGCTTTCCCCACTGCCTGGTAACCATTGGAGGCTCCAGCCCAGTTCAGCATTCCCTTCCCAGCAGAGCAGCCTGAGGGAGCAGCAGCTCCAGACAGCACAGGCACACGCAAGAATGGAGGGCTTCTAATTGTAGGGTCCCATTTAAGCTTTCTGGTGCAAGAAATGCACTGGGTTTGATTCCTGCAGCACAAAACATAGGGCTTGGTAGGGCTGCAGGAATCCAGCAGAGTGCCAGGAACAAGGGGGAGGAAAGTGATGTAAAAGATGGCCCAAACAGGGCCAGAAGAGGGACCAGGGACAGCTGAGCTGCTTTACTGTCCATGCTGAGTCCCCAAATACTGCCAGGAACACTCTCCCCTGGCTGGAGAACTCAGCCATGCACACCAGGCTGGTGATAAGAGATGTCCCCCACCCTCCAGGGTTGCCAATTAATCACTGTGCACATGCTGGGGAAAAATCCCGTGCCAGCAAGCCTGCAGCAGTGCCAGCCTGAGAAAAAACAGAGGTGCCACCACCCTGTGCAGCTGTTCTGCCATCACCCAGAGCCAGGGCTGCAGGACATGGCTGCTCCAGACATCACCCTTCCCTCCCGAGCTCCTGTTCCCTCTCTCCCCAAAATGAACAGATCTTGCAGAAAAGGAATGTAATTTTAAAAGTTCCGAGTTAATCAAATGCTTTAAAAACACAGTGCCTGTGGGACAATGGATCAACTTTGTCCTGGGTGTCAGGCCATTCACTCCAGCAGGCTCACACCAGAGATGAATTTGCTCTGGTGCCTTTGTCAATAAAATTCTCGATTAAAAGACACCCTATATAGAGCTGGTCCCAGAGGTAATTGCTAGTTAATCAGCCAATTAACTGACCCAACGAGTAGGAAAAGGAGAAGGGGGAGGAAGGGGGGAAACAAATCAGTCAAGGTACGGTAGGACGTAATTCTTTGGGAGTTAATGTTAGAAACCTTTTCAAAGGGATTGCAGCCTACCTTGACTCACTCCCTTTCTTCTTTCCTTGTTCTCCTCTTCCCAATTTGTAATTGTTGGTTCCCCTAATTGGCTGATTAACTACTTATTACAGACAGACCTGGAGGTATGTGGGATCCCGTTAGCCACGTTGATTGCATCAGGGGGAGCAAAGCAGAATGCAGGAGAGCATCTCTGTGGGCTGGCTTTTCCCTACCCAGCCTGAAGGCTTTGAGCCTAGCAGCATTTCATTTGAGAAGACCCTCTTCTAAACCAGTTTCTCTTTTATTTATGTAATACTAGAAAGAAAGGGTTTAATTTTTTTAACACTCTGTTATGCAAACAGAATGATTTTTAGCAGTAAAGTTTGTACACCCCAAGCCAACCTATTTCCTATTCACTGATCCACTATCAGCACTATCAGGATGCTTTAATGAATGAGCTGTTACAGCTGCCTGATGGTACAATAATAAGTAATGACAATAGAATTAACCTCTATTTTCCTTTGATAGTGTCACCAGGCAGCAGTGCTGGGAGATGAGTCCTAAAGGTGAAAAGGGCAAGCTGGGATAGCTCTCCTCACTTCCACTCCTTGCCTTTCTGTGGGGGAAGAGAGCAGAGCTCACTCTTGCATTTGTTGGCTTCACATGAGATTTATGGTGGGTCAGGAGGGAGGTACCAGCGAGTTCTGGTACATCCTGAAACCACAGGGCCAAGGAGGAGCCCAAAGCTGCTCTCTGAAGCTTCAAAGAGGAGTTTTGCTGTCGTTCAGCATAAAGAAAATCTTCCAGTACTGCTTTAAGACACCTTGACCAGCAAAGTGAGACAGAGATGGAGCTGCCACACGTAAAACTGTGACATCAGGGCTCCAGGGCTCTGACCTCTCCCAAACAATACCTGTTAGTGCACACAGGCAGGTTATTTTCTAAAGCTGGTGGATTGTTTTGGTCTCTCACCCTCCTCTGTAGATAATAAATAATATTCTTTTTTCTCTCCTCATTTCTTGAGCTGCAAAGCAGCAACTTCTCCAGGGAGATGGGCAGAGAATGGAGTTCTCCTGACAGAGCCTCTATTGCATAAACCTCTTCTTCAAATTCCACTTTTCTCCCTCACCTTCAGAAGAGAGTTTGGGATTTAAATTCTATTTAATATTTGTGATTATTTAGTCCTCCTACACCTCTTTTCTCCCTCAGCAAAAGGGCAGACTGAACTCAGGCAGCCCATCCTCAACTGCATGTAAATCACAATCTGATTAGGCAGTGATATATTCATCTCTAGCTCCTGTATAAAAGTTATTCAAGTATTTTGACAAAATAAGTGCTGTTTACTTTATACATTTTCTGCTAATTCTAAAGATTTCTGCAAACCTAAAGGATCTCATGGAATTTACAGGCTTGTGGCTTTGCTATTGAAAGTATAAAAGCATGCTAAATTAAGTTGATTTGCCTGTGAAAGAAACACGTCCATTATTCATGTCAGGGCCCTGTCACATCAAATTGAGGGAGTGAAGAAAACCCTTTTTTATCAAGGTTTAGAAGCAAGGGAAAAACCGACCATTCAGGAACTGAATTTCAATTGGGAAAAAAGTCAGCCTGAAAGCAAGGTTAAAAAAAAAAAAAGAGCTGGGGACATGTCTAATGTTGGAAATCAGCAAAGGATGGGTTGATTTAACTTTGGCTGGGATCTTTCAAACAGAAAGCCAGGATGAAACTCAAAGTAGCAAGTAGAACACACAGTCTCGATGTCTCTCATGTGTAAACTTGTCACAAGTAGTTAAGCTAATTCAGATTTAAAACTTTTCAGACCCTGTTCTTCTTGGATGCTTCGAAATAATGATAAAAATTGTTAAATAAAGCATTGCGTTTGTGCTCAGCTAATTTATTCACTGGCTATTACATGATTTAATTCTTATTAGCAGACAGCATGTTGCGGGTTTAAAGCTTGATGAGCTGACAGAAATTGAAAAAAAGTTGGTTTAGATATGATTTTTCTTCAGCTTGGGGCTGAGAGGATCAAAAATAATCAGGACTGTTTCCTGTCTACTATAAGAGATATAGATAGATAGATAGATATAGATAGAATATATAACTTAAATCAGAATATCTCCCAATTTATATTATCTACTCTGTGGTAGGTAAAGACAAAATAAATGGCACCTGCCATCTTTTAAATAAAAAAAAAATATTGATTTGCAGTCTCCTAAGCTGTCCCAATATCCACAGAGTTAAACGAGAAACTGTAAGGGGAATTTCGTACCTTGAAATTCTTCTCGTTGTCTGATGATAATTTTCTCGTGTGTCTTGCTTATTTAGCAAACAAAAAGCTTACAGTTCCCCCTGCCTACAGTTGGTTTTTATAAGCTTAAAACAGCATGTTAAGTGGAATTTCACAGTCTTCTGCTTCAAGCCTAATCCGTTTAGACTGGACACTGTAAGATATTCTTTAAAAGCAGCCCAGTTTTTATGTCGCTGACATTATTATACTGTACAAAGGATAACTCAGCCACTTAAATCATGTTTCTGGGTACCAGGCCTGTACCTCGTTTCTGCATGAGATTTGTTTCCCTACCTTTTGTTTTTGCCCAGCCCCAGAGCCCGGGGGTTAACATGTTTTCTGCTTTAAAGCTCTTCTGTGAAAGACACTTTGCCACCTCATCCAGGCTCTCTCTCTTTTTCTCTCGAGCTTCCCAACTTCAAAGTCTCAAGCTGGGAAAGCAAATCTTAAGTCCCAAATGCTGGACTCTATAGGACCCTCCACTAAAGTTAAGTTCTTGTCTTTAATTGAAAATTGCAGCCAGTGTAAATAGGAGATAGCTCGCAGCAAGCTGGTCACAAAGGGAATTACCTCGTGGAGTGGCTACACTGGGGTAAACAGAGGGGATAAAAAAGGGGAAGAAAAAGAGGGAGAAAAAAAGCCAGGAGTAAAAGAGAGAGGCTTTGTGCTGCAGAGGTAGCATCAAGACAAGGATTAATGGCTGGAGGAATTGTATTTTCCCTGCTTTCAGCGACGTTACAATCTCCCGAAAGTAAGTGTTACTAATAAGTGGCCCAGTAAAGAGAGGTCAGGGCATTAAGGGAAATGGAAAAATCAGGCTCTGAAAATAACAGGAGCCTTTAGTTCTGTAAAAACCAAGCAAAGTGGTGCTGATCTGTTTATTTTTAGTACTTACACTTGGCTCAACTAGTGAAGTTTATTATTTCAAAGAGTTGACAAGCAATAGGACGTGATACACACATACCATAAATGCCATTTTCTGCCAACTGAACTTATTTCCATGTGCCACAGTTTATTTATTTCACAGTGAAATTCATTTCCCTCTGGATGTATCACACAGATCTAAGAGGGAAACCCAAGCAGCTGTGCTGGAGGGGTGCCAGGGGCTGGCAGAGCAGAAGCAGGCAGTGGTGGTGCTGGGAAGCAGGGCAGGATCCCTTCCCATCCTCAGACCTCTGCTGCCCTGGGATTGTGGTGCTGGGACGGGCTCACAAAGCATCCCCAGAGCTCTGCAGCCACTCAAAAAGACACAGCAGGAGGAAGTGAGGGGAGCCCTGTGCCTTCTCCTTCCTCCCACTCCCAGGAGCAGGGTGAGTTGGGATTTTGGTTTGCTGGGCCCCCTGCCCTGGCTCAGTGGATCTCTTCTTTCAGTCAATCTCCTTTTCCAGCAGGACCTGCAGCTTTAGCAGCTCAGCTGCACCATGGAACAGCACCCTTAGACTCACTAATTTTAGGCTCAGTTTAGATCCTTTACCAACTCCCTGGATCAGCCTGGATTTGTCTCTTGATCCCTCAGAATTTTCTGCCTGCAATTTGGGAGGCAGAACTCTTCCCTCTTTTCCAGCTTTCTTTTCCATACAACCCTGAGCACAGAATGGACACTGTGCTTCTGGGAATCCATTGAGCAGCTGGGATACATTTCTGAATTAAAATTATTGCTATTTAAATGATTGTTTAAGCAAACACACTGACCTCTATTCTGTGTTGAATAGCTCACTTATGCCAGGTCACATTGCTCCATAAGAGCTGAAACAGCTGGAATCTGGATATCCTGAGAAGTAACAGGGTGGATATTACCTGGCAAAAAGATTTTCCACTGCTATCAGTGCCCCTACTGCTGGTTTTGTTTGGATTTGGGTTTTTAATTAATAGCTCAGCATATTCAAAATGCAGGTTTGAATGGAAGCCAGTGGAGCCAGAATCTAAAAATCTCATAGAAATATAATTGAGCCTGTTCATGCATAATGCAGAATTACAGGAAATTGTGATGGGAATCAGAAAAATATACTCCACGATGGTTTTCCATGTTACATAACCTATTTTTAACAAAATATAGAATCTGTGAGTTTAGGAGCACTGCTGGCACAAAACAGAATCCTACCATTATAGAGGAGGGAATTGCATTGGTTTCCACTCCCTTTTCAGTGGCTTACAGGTTGCATTAATTAAAAACTCTCTCAGAAGTTCCTGCAGCATGAATCCATCAGAAGCACCTGTGAGAAACAGAACTGATTCAAAATTCAGAATATATCCTAACTGTCCAAATAAACTAACTTAAAATTGGCATTAATTTTGAGAGTTCAAGAAATTACTCACTTAGCCAAGAATTCATAAAGTCCTCTTTCCGCTTCTCCTCTTCCACTTGAATATTTGCATACTTTCTAGATTCTTGGTTTTAATAAAATTTTCCTTTTTTATTTTTTTACTGTCATGGGAAATAATTTAATTGTGCATGGTGTGAGACTCTCCCTGTGTGTACACAAAAACAAACTCCATGCCTTTTAAATTGGGATCTAAATGAAGCCAGAGGAAAAAAAACCCTTAGTTTGAGCTATGGCCCATTATTATTCTGCTTACAGTACACACTTGGGAAGTTTTCCTGTTCATAACTCACTGTCTGCAGAGCACTGCACCTCTCAAAGATATGCAAGTTCATTCCAGCATTTATCTGCTCTTTTCTCCTCAGGAGTTCAACTGTTTTTCCGCCTGATGGTTAGAATGAATTGGAGATTTTGAACTCATCCATCAGATTTGGAAATGATCCCTGAATTGATGAGAATGTTTAACAGTTAATTGAACATTTCTGTTGTGAACTTTGCTTGTTTCAAAGTGCAAAAATGCCTCACCCAGGGACGTGGGTGAAGAAAAGAAGATCCAAGACATGTCTTTACCCCACAGATTTTTTCATCCTCTGGAGTGCAGCAGACTTTTAAAATGACAGGGGCATCACAAGTAAACAGTGATCTGAGAAGGACTCTCACAGAATATGAGACCTCCCATGTTCTGCTGCAGGAAATAACTCGTCATTTTTCAAAAAAGATAAAATTCATAAAACGTACATTCATCAGCCAACAGGGCTTTCCAAAGGGACCTGCTGATGCCTGTATTTAGCTGGTTTTTAATCTCACTGTAATCTTTGTACCACACTGTCTTAGTTGACTTTGAAATTTCACACCTGTAATCAAGGGGAAAAAAATGAACCTGGATTTTTTCTCGTGCCTTGACAGTCATGAAGAAAAAAACTTCCAGACTTTCTGCTCCATTATAGCACTTCAGCTAAAGAGAAACTACTGTTCTCCATTCTAAAACTCCACCAAATTGCTTACCTGTAGTCCACTTTTCTCATTTTCACTGAGGTTTGTACAATTCTTTTAGAACATGACTTGAATTTCTTCACTGTGGCCTTGTGGAAGGTGTCCCTGCCCTTGGCAGGGGGTTGGAACGAGAGGATCTTTAATGTCCCTTCCCACCCAAACCATCCTGTGACTGATCCATGGCAAGGCCTTAACTCGGTGTCACTGCTCCCTGTCACCTCTGGCACCCAGCAGAACCTTGGTGACACGTCCCAAATGCTGGAACACGTCCACCAAACTCTTCACAGGGAACTTGGGAAAACTCTTCCTGCCCCTTGCAGCCCGTGGTGCTTTTCCACTGCAGAGCTGCCTGCCCTGCTCCACTGACCAGCCTAATTCCCTCATTCCTCTGCACCAGCTCCCTTTATGTAGTGGCTTTCTTTTTCCAGCACCAAGATCATTCCTCCGTGCTGGATGGTTAATTAACTCTCCTCCCGGGTTTTCCAGGCTCCTGTGGTGTGAGAGGGCTCGGCCCTGCAGCTCTGGCTAAGTGGTCACATCCCCCAGCCCCATGAGGTGGAGGTCTGGGCTCCATTTCCCTTGAAAGATTTCAAAACAAAACCAGTTCTTTCTGAACTGCATTTCTCCCCCACTGTGGGAAACTGCTGAACATGGATTTTATACTTCCAGGGATGAGAAACAATTTTTTTCTTTTTTTAGCTTAAATTCTAATTCAGAACGAGCTTTGTTCAGCACCAGCTTGGTAAAAGGCACTTGGCCCAGGGCTAAGATCACATCCTCCTCTCCATCCAGTTTTTTTGTTTGTTTGTTTGTTTTTGCCACAACAGCACAGGCAAGTGCAGTTCTGTGATGAGCCAAGCTGGGAAATTGCTCCAGCTGAAAGAGAATCATTTCCTTATCTTTGCTGGTCTACTTTTCAGCCAGATGCGGTTGATTATGAGTTTTACAAGCACCGCAGCCGGAGAAGAGCTGGAAATCAGCAGCAGGGACGAGGGGCTGCTTTCTGCAGAATCACCCCTGAGTCCTGGCAGAGGAGACTCTTCCTGAAGGATCAGGGACAGCCAAGCATCCTCAGAGGGAGCCACACCCATCAGGGTCCTCATCTGCTCCCCGAGCAAGCACCAGTTACAGCAGATCCATCACAGGAGCGCTGCCAGCGATCCCAAACTCATCCACGTGCAAATGGAACCCTTCCCATCCTCTGCAGTCCCTGCAGGAATGGGAATCCACATCCCGGTGCAAGGCACATCCAGAGGTGCACATCCCTCACAGGAGAGATACAGCCCCGGGAAATCCAGACCCTCTCACTGCGGTACATCCCTGCTTTCGCTCAGGATGGACAGTGTCCAGATAATTTCCAATTCATTCCCAGAGGCGACGGACCCAATTAGGCAGGGGTAGCGTGGAGGGGATGAGGTTTTGATGTACAGCGATTTTCTGTGGGTTTGAAACACAACTCTTCTTTTTATCGTACCACAGCCAGCTCTGTGTGGTTAGCTGCGTTTCTCCCTATGCGTCAGGCATTGTATAAAGCACGCAAAAACTTTAATTTCCTGATTTTGCCCGTTTTCTATCCTTTTTCCTCTCTCCGATCCGCCGGCGGGCCGGGCCCTCCTGCGCCCTCTGCTGCTCGAGAGGAGGAACTGCACGCCCCGGCCCCGCTCCTGTCCCCGCTCCTGTCCCTGTCCCCTGCTCCTGTCCCCGCTCCTGTCCCCGTCACTGCTCCTGTCCCTGTCCCCTGCTCCTGTCCCCGC
>VXBQ01003597.1:439839-502130 GCA_013400175.1 Phainopepla nitens
CTGTCCCCTTTTCCTGTCCCTGCTCCTGCCCTCGTCTCCTGTCCCTGTCCTGTCCCTGCTCCTGCTCATGTCCCTGTTCCCGCTCCTGCTTCTGTCCTGTCCCCGCTCCTCCCGTCCCTGCTCCTGTCCCTGCTCCCACTCCTGTCCCCTGCCCTGCCCCTTCCATTCCCTACTATCCCATCTTTCCACAGAAAGACGTGCTTCTCCACAGAAATATTCGAGGGGCTATTCCTCCAGGGTTTTAGAAAATCACTGTAGTTTTTATCTCACATCAGGTGTAGACGAGTCCAGAGGCGGTCACTGAGATGGTCAGAGGGATGGAGCAGCTCTTGAGCATGGAAAGGCTGAGAGAACTGGGATTGCTCAGTCTGGAAAAGAGAAGGCTTTGGAGTGACCTAACTGTGGCCTTCCAGTGCCTGAAGGGAGCCTGCAAGGAAGATGGAGAGGGGCTTTTTAGAAGAGCATGGAGTAACAAACAGGAATGGATTTAAAGTAAAAGAGAGAAGTTTTAGAGTAGATGTCAGGAGGAAGTTCTTCCCTGTGAGGGTGAGGAGGCCCTGGCACAGGTGCCCAGAGCAGCTGTGGCTGCCCCTGGATCCCTGGCAGTGCCCAAGGCCAGGCTGGATGGGGCTGGGAGCAGCCTGGGACAGTGGGAGGTGTCCCTGCCCCTGGCAGGGGTGGGATTAGGTAGTTTTGAAGGTCCCTTCCAACCCAAACCATTCCATGATTCCATAAGTCCCTGGTTTGACACAAGCAGCACAGAGAGCTTGAGCCTCATCCAGACTGTTGGCTAAATGGAAGTTACCCATGGGGAAAGGAACCTTTTAACTATATGGCTGTGGAAAGCTCTGGGAATCCCAGTTCCAGCTGCAGCAGGGTGAAGGGGAGCACTTTGGAAAGTCTGTGCCCAGTTCAGTGTGGCTGGCCCAGGTACCCAGCCTGACCTGGCTGCTCCACGGCCACACTGCTCTCAGTGTCAGTGTCTGACCCTGGAAACTCCTCAGGGCTGTGAGTTCCCTCTGGCACCCATCACTCCAGGCCCTGAAATCAGAGTTGTGTCCTCTGTAGCACCAACAGCAAACACGGTGAGGGAGCCCTAGGGAAGGAGCAAAGGCAGGCAGGGCAGGATCCTCTGCTGGAAGAGAGAAAGGGAAGGACAGCCTAGGAGGGAGTTTCTAATCAATGACAACCCAACAAAGAGCTTCATCCCAGCTTGTAATGAAACAAAAGCAAAAAAGGCCACAATTCCTTTCCATTTGCAATTTCACAAATAATGACAAACAGGTAAAGTCTAGGATGATGTTTCACTTAGGGCATTGGCAGGACTGACATTCAAATATAACCAATCCCAGCATGAGACCAGCCTAAAATTAATAATTTCAAGGACTATTTATAGAACTCATAAAGTTTGTATTCTTTTTTTTTGCATCTTCTTATTTAAAATACCAATGTGTATTTTGGTCACAGGACTCTGCTTCGCTTTGAAGCTGTAAATTACTTTTTAAAAATCTCCATATCATAGAAACACAAGGTTCTTGGGATTCCATAAGCCAGTTAACTCCTTCAAATCAACAGTATTCTTCCCCGAATTAGAATTCAGTCCTTTATACTGTATTTGATCTGGATACAATTTGTCAGTTAGTGATACCAAAATGCACATAATAAGAAAACCAGTGCAATAATTAAAATGATACTGTCATATTCAGGCTGAGTGAGGTTAGATGCTTTTAGCTCCATCAGGATTCCTGCCAGCAGGTCTGGAGCTGTGCAGGGAGAGGACAGGAGGTAATTTCACAAATCATGACCAACAGGTAAAATCCAAGATGATGTTTCATTTATGGCATTGGCAGACATTCAAATATAACCAATCCTAACCTGAGGCCAGCCTAAAATTAACCCTTTCAAGGTCTGTTTATGGAAATAATGAAGTTTATAATTTTTTAAAATTTTTTTAAGTTCTGCTGGCTGGCTATGAGGCAGAGGATGTGGGAATAAAGCACTCCTGCAGACATCCAGCAGCTTCAGGCTGCAATTATTTCTCCAACCCCCAGGGTTTTACCAGGCTGCTAACAGTGCTGGTTACAGCACAGAACACTTCACGCACCCTTGAGATTCATATCCTGGCAGGACAGGGGGTGCTGAGGGGAGGAGGGGCAGATTTTGGGGTGAAGCTCTGCCCTGTGGGGGCTTGGGATGATGTAAAAGCTGTGAGTGGCTTTACAGATGAGCCCCAACAGGTATTGTGCACCTCTCTGCACTGCCAAATATTTACAGATCTTGCTGTTATCAGTTTGTGTGGCAGCTCTGGCATCACCCAGCGTGACCTCGGGGGAGGCAGCCCCGAGGCAATGGTATGTTCAGCTCTGCTGGATCTCCATAGAGGGGGCCTGGAATGCACGGGGAACAATGCCCAGGGCTGCACAGAGCAAAGGATGAAGGGCAGCAGAGTTTGATAACCACATTAAAGCACTACCAACATCTGTTCAAGCCAAAGACAACACTATCTCCAGGAATTAACCTCCTGAACCACTTAATCATTAACCTCAGCAGAGGGAAAGTTGGACAACAAGAGCCTATTTGTCAGCAGCCCCTCGGAGAGATGCAGCCAGCAATATTTTACTGAGAACAGCGTGAGAAGGGCTTGCCCAGCTTTATAAATTTTAAACACAGAATATATTTGTGTGGGAAACAAGGAGACAATGGGTGTAAATAAACAGATGATCGTACCTTGAAGCCTTCATCCATTCATCCTGTTTAAAGTGGCTTGAACTGTTTTGTCCTGCATTGTGTAGCAGCATTTCCTCCAAACAAGCAGAGATGCTTCAGTTCTCACTCAGAAATATTCCTGGCTGTGGAAAGAATTACAAATGGATAGGCTGTCACGATTTTAAACTTGCACCCATATACCAAAGTTTCCTACTGAAAAACAAATCGGGGGTTGTTGCTTTGCAAGAAGAAGCAGGGCTAGAGAAGTAAAGTGGTTTTGTTTAATAATTATTTGTTTATATAGACTGTTTCCCACATGAGGTCACCCATTCAGTTACTCTGCTGTAAGCCAGTGCCTTTCCTCCACACGGTGACCGTGGGTAGAGATTTTTTTATTTCTTTTGGGTTCGATTTTGTTTTCCAGAGGAGGAAAGGATTTGATTCCTTCAAATTCAGGGCTCCAAATCTGTGGCAGAACTGCACTGAGGCTGACAGTTCATTTCTCTGGACCTCAGGTAATCATTTACCCAGGGGGGTGTAAAATGTCCCCACAGAAGAATGATGCTGTTTAACACCCACTTTGCAGCAGCCTCGGTGGCCACACAAGGTGTGCATAATCAGGGCCCAGATGTCTGCTTGGATATTGCCACAGCTGGAGGGGGCAGAAAGAAGAAAG
Source organism: Phainopepla nitens (assembly GCA_013400175.1). Lineage (NCBI taxonomy): Eukaryota > Metazoa > Chordata > Aves > Passeriformes > Bombycillidae > Phainopepla > Phainopepla nitens. The sequence continues at coordinate 443,222 of VXBQ01003597.1, forward strand.
AAAACCAAAAAAAGTTCGGGAAGACGACTGACTGAAAGGCTGCAAACAGAACCTGCTGCAATCCAAGAGCTGTGAAATAAAAAAATTGGGTTATGCCAGAAATGGCCCAAGGTCTCCACCAAAAAATGCCACACTCCATTAAAATAAGTTTTTTAGACTATTCTCTACTGTCCACATGTGGGACTCCTGTTCCTCTTTTTTGTACTCCTCTGTTACTACTTAAACTTCCCTATTTAAAAGAGAATTATGATATCTCTGGTGAGAGGAAAAGGGATGGTTTCACACCAAGGAGGAAGAAGGAAGATCCCAGCCACTGTTTTTTCCAGGTTAGTTTTCTGTTGGTCAGCGAGCTGAATGGACTCAGTACAGAGCCTCACGTGTGTCAAAGCCAGGACCAGGGCAGCATCACAGCATCACACAGCCAGGGACTGAGAGTCTCTCTTTCACACAGCAGCAAGACCTTAAATCAGCTGAAATCACAGTGTCTAACTTGGCTTTTATTCATTTCATTAAAAAACAGATTGGTAACTTGAACAAAAAGGAAAAATAATGGTTAATTTTTCAATTAATGGTACAACATTTACACCCTTAGTACAAAAGTCATCGAGTGGACATAGAAACTAAATTCTTTGCTCAGACAAGGGTTCAGACTGGACAAAGTGTGGATTTTACCTGGTCTGGAGGCACCATCCCTGAGTGTCCTCCCTTACCTGTGCCTGTCAGACATGAGGCAAAGACACCACAGCCCAACACTAATATACATGTTATTCTAGCCATGTAGTATGCCCCCAACTTGCCTGACCTTAAGTGTGCGAATTATGCCCCCAATTTGCCTGACCTTGCAGTGTGATTAGTGGTGTGCTGACAAAAATTAAAAAAGAATCATAATAATTACCCATTTTTAAATCAGTAAAAGGTAGACAGTGTTATCTCCCCAAAGATGGTCACATTTACCAACACGCCGGGAAGATGCTCCTCTGGTCAAGACATGCTGAAGAAATGTTCCTCAGACAATTAATTTCTCCAGCTGGATGATCCATCATAGTCTGCACTCCCACAAATTGATTTCTTGAGGTTTATCATGGTAATTTCATCCTTGCTACTGTCTCTCACTGCTCTTCAGAGGCTGAGCTGCATCACTGCTTTTTAAACTACTGTTTGTGGAGAAAAGGAAATTGGAGCAGCAGACAAGGCCCTCTCCTTTCACTTGGGTCGCCGAGCTCATTAACGTGGATAATTAATTGGAACTTTGCAGCCCTCCCTTTGTACAAGAAGGGGCAAGGCACGGGAGCTGCGCTGCCCCCTCACCTGAGCTCTCTTGCACAGACACCTGCTGCTCATAATTAAGATCCATTGCCCGAATTTGCATAACCTGATTTCTATCACTCAGCTCCCGGAGACAAAGCACAGCATTTACCGCAGGGAAACAGCGGCTGAAATGAAATGCTGCTCCTGGGCAGCTGCTTCTGCTAAAGGGCCCTGACACCGAGCACCAGAGTGTTTCTATTTAAAAGCGATGTGTTTGGGTTGGAGCTAAAGAAAAGCACGCGGTGGTTTCCCCCTCGGGGGATAATAGGCTTTTCATTAGATGACAAGTGTCAGAAGATGCCATAAACTTCGGGGCAGGCTTTGTTTCAGGCTGGCAGAGCCCAGCAGTGAACCTGAGGTGTCGGCCCTTCCCTCCCCTCCTGCACGGGCTGGTCGAGGATGCGCACCTGGTTTGGGGAGAGCAGACACCTCACAAACCAGCGGGGAGCTCCTCACCCTCAGCTCGCCTGGCAAGGGGAGGCTGAGCCTGGAATCCACAATTCAGAGAGGTGAATATGAATTCTTTCCACAGGAGAAAAGCCTTGGGAGTCAGCTGAGAGTCTCTGCAAATGCAGTCACAAATGCCAGATATTCCTCTGTGGGGCAAGTGGAACAGGCAGCTCCCTCTGATCCCTCAGAAAAAGGGTTTTCCACGTGCACACCTTCACTGCAGAGCTGACCTCAGCTGTGAGCTGTTCCTCAGCTTTTAGGGGGGGTGTTAAGAGCCAGCATGGATCTCCTGGTAACTGCTCAGCTTGGTCCTCACTGCATTTTTCCTCCAGGTTGCTGTGATGCTACCGGGCAAGACACAGCTTTTGCTGGAAGCCTTTTAGAGCCTTCACTGGGTTTAAATCAGTCATCCAGATGACTAAAATTATTCTAAGTCTGATTTAGTCACACACCAACCCAAAAGCAGCTGCTAGGGCAGAACTTCACTGGTGGTGGAATTCGGATTTACAACATGCTTCAGTTCATTTCCAAACTCAGAATTCACATTCAAATGTGTTTTCACCTCGTATTCAAGAAAAGGGATAAAAATAAAGCCATGAATGGGAAACACAGTAGAAAGAATACAGGGTGATCTCAGTACAAATATCAGTTTATAATGTAAATCCACAGGGGTCTGCAGGAAGCCCAAGGAGTGGTGGTGCACACCCAGATCAACAGGGACCATGACTGGCATGGGGGCCAAGATGCCCCTGCTTTGCACCTCAGCTGAAGCTCGAGAAGAAAAACTGACTTTCATTCTCATTTCACTGTTTGCTCTGTGCTGTACTCACACTTTTAGATGAGCTGATCTAAAAAGTGAAGGCTGCTCTCTCCAAACTCTCCTGGTTTTACCCAGCAAAATGAGGTGGCACTCAGCACAGAGTCTGGACAGTCTCTGAGGCTGCCTCTGAGATTCTTTCCACGTGTCCTTTTGGAAGCATCTTTCTTTTTACTTTTTTCCTAATAAAAAAACCCACCAGCTATATGTAAGATCCTTTTTTCTCCTTCTTAAACTTCAAAACAGTGAACAGTTCTGTTATTGGATCTGGGGTGATAAGTCAAATACACCTGAGGGCTGCTCCAGCTTGAAAGTTCCTCTTCTCAAGGGTGAAAGCAAATTTGCTGTTTATGGCATCTGTAGAGTGAAGTTACACAGCGAGTAAAAATTATCTAACAGTAAAGCTACCTAAACTCATGGCTGTACCTGAAAATAATAAGGGGTTGGGTAATTGACTGCTTACATCTAAGAGAAAACAGAAAACAAACTAATTTCTGATGGAATTAACTGGTACTAAACTTCATTAAAAAAAAATTAAGACACTTCAGAACCAGACATGCAAATGGTCCATAATTCCTTATCTGTGACAGAACTTCAGAATACATCCCTGGGAGTACCTGTTCAGCAGCCTGTGGCAAATGAAAAAGACAAAGAAAAACATTGCACTGGGAGTCATTAATTGAATTAATTAACCCAGTGACATTGTCATAGGAAGAATTTATCTGGCAACCAGCAGGAGCAGATCTCAAATCATTTCACCATGGCTAACAGATTAGCACTCACAGGAGCCCCTGGCAGCTGGCTGTGAACATTGCAAATTATCAGAAATTAATTAGCCAAATGCTGTGCACCCATGTGGATATTTTTGGGTTTAAGTAAAGATTATGAAGCCAATAGCTCATCTAATGATTTATTGAGAGGAAACATCTTTGTTTGAACAAATAGGTTGCAGCATGGCTTTCTAATGGGAAAAAGAGGGGGGAAAAAAAGGGGGGGAAACTTACAGCAAAACCATAGTTACAAAAGCCAAACACTTGTAAACAGGAATTAAACAATCGTCTCTGAAAAAAAGGGATATATACAAATTAATTCAGAAAGGTCTATCATTTTTTGAGAATAGAAATTCTTTTTGTGTACTTTGCAGAATAATTAAGTTTCCTTCTTCAATCTATTAAGCTGAGATTCAAATGTTCAGAAGTGCTTCTGCAAGACAGCTTTGTTCATCCAGATGCTAATGGCTGTATCACACAAGAAAAAGAGAATTTTAAGGAAACCGAGAGGGCAACATGGAGTTTAACCTTAATTTTTTTCTGTGACCTCTTGTCAGAGTAACAGGCAACATAACCAAGCACTTTGGAAAGACTCTTTTTGATACTACAGTGCTTCTTAGGAGTAGCCAAGGGCTTGTCTAAAATAAAGTCCTAATCTCCATGTGATTTAACCAAAAGGAAAAAAAGATTCATTCGCACAGATGGGTTTCAACTGTCCCCTTCAAAAACTCTATTACTTCCACCTTACTGTGTTTTGTTTGATTTTTATTTAAGAGGACTTGGAAAACCCCAGGAAGAAGTTTTTAAACATGCAAAATCAACCCTTAACCATCAATTGAGAAGTGCAATGTACCTGTATTTAAGAACCTCAACAATCCAAGTTTTTGGAGGAGTGGGGTTTACAGAATACCAACAGTAACAAACTCAACCCAAGAATGCAGAGATTCGCCCAGACACAGAGCTGCTGGGAGGGGAAAAGGGGAGCAGGGGGGAAAGAAAAGGAGAACAGAAGGATTAGGGTGGAAGAGCTCTGGAAACACAGAGGGGATGTTGCTGACACTGAGTCCTGAGGCTCTGGGAGGGTGATCCCAGGTCTGAAATAATATCTTGTGAGAGAGCCCGGGGGAACACCAGTGGCCAGGTCATCATTCCAGGCTAATGGGGTGCTCTGTTCCAGGGAGCTGCAGGCTCCCAGGCTCAGGTTTCCAGTCCCCCAAGGGAGAGGAGGCTGAGAGAGCCTTTCTGGGGACAAGGCAGCCCTGGGAGCCGGGGAGGGGCAGCAGATCTGGATGTGGAGCTGTGCAAACACATCCGGGGCAGGACAAGGGGAAGGGTGAGTGATGCTCTCCCTGCTCTCAGTGAGAGAAAAATTATCCCAAAATGAAGGAGCACTGACCCTCCCTGGGCTAAGCTACTCCCACCAAGCTCCCAGTCACAGGTGTGGAAACCTGGAATTGCCCAGGTTGGAAACGACCTCCGAGGTCACCAAGTCCAACCAGCCCAGCAGCAGCGCCGTGCTCACCGCCAAACCACGTCCTCAGCTGCCACCTCCACACGATCTTTGAACACTTCCAGGGATGGTGACTCCACTGAACTCTCTGTTCAATGCTTGACAACCCTTTCCACAAAGAAATTTTTCCTAATTTTCAACTTAAGCCTCCCCTGACACAGCTTGAGGCCGTTTCCTCTTACACTGTCACTCATTACCAGCGAGAAGAGACTGATACTCACAGGCACCAACTCAGCACTCTCATTTGGGCTTGGTTGAATATAAAAACTCCTCTATATAGGAAATTGAAGGTTACCAATGTTACATTCTGCATGGGAGCAACGCTTCCATCACAGAAACTCCTCTAGAGCAGAATGCTCTGTGCCAATACCTCCCCAAAATTAGGGATGTTCTGCCAATTTTGCCCATTCCTCGTTTGCCCAGCTCCCTGGCAGGTCACAGAAAATGTGCAGGCAGCTGAGGAGCCCTGCCTGGAAAACAGGATGCACCTAGAAACCCGAAGCTCTCAGGCACCAACAGTTTTCAGTGCAGCTAAAACTGTTTTAAAGCCTGTTATTTTCCAGTGCATTTCCCATGCCTCTGCTAGGGGATGCAGAGGCACTTGTTAACATGTGTACTGTTCTAATTTTAAACAGCTGCTTCTCCTCCTGTGCTTGGCAGCAGTCTTAGGGGATAAATACTGCAGGAGTAAAATAAAAGGCAGATTCTTGAAAGCTGATATCTCAGTTTCTTGCTTCTTGGGAAGCCACTTTATCACAGCGTGGATCTGGCTGTTAAATGGCACAAAACAGCAACTTAGGAACTTACAATTAAACTCCTAAATCCACATTTATTAAAAAAAAAAAAAAAAAGAAGAAAGCAAATGCTTCATTTTTTTGGATATTGATTTCTCATTGCCTGAATTTTATACCATTATATGGATATATACATTACACCTTTATATTTTTCTGCATACAAGTTGCTGCCTCCTTAACTCCACTGAGAAGGAAGGAGAAAAGGATACAAAGAATAAGATGGCCAAATAGAAAAACACAGAGAACTTAATTATGAGATCATTTTCTTAGGACACGAACATTCTCCATCTATTTTTTACTATTATATCTTACGTTGTTCGAATTCTCAAGACCTCTTTCAATCATTTCTCCTACAGGACTGTCATAATGTCTGAACAACATACAGAAATCAATTTTTAAATAAAGAAGAAGAAAAGAAAAGAAAAGAAAAGAAAAGAAAAGAAAAGAAAAGAAAAGAAAAGAAAAGAAAAGAAAAGAAAAGAAAAGAAAAGAAAAGAAAAGAAAAGAAAAGAAAAGAAAAGAAAAGAAAAGAAAAGAAAAGAAAAGAAAAGAAAAGAAAAGAGCATTGCAAAACCAAGCTGCATCTGAACTCTTCTTTGCATAAACTTGTTGGACATTTCAGATCACACTCCAAGGACAGTGAAAGCCATCCCTGCTCTAAGCAGGTGTATCAGGATTTCCAAGGGGTTTTCTGGCTGCAATCCTTGTGCTGGATGCTCAGGCAAAGCAGCAGTGGGAGAAGGCTGGGGTTCATCCTGGCAATAACTTTGGAACCCCTGTGAAAATTTTGTGTCTCGTGTCCAGAGCATGGCACTGACCCAGTGAGTAAGAGGAGCTGTAAGAGGAGCCTTTTTCCTCAGGTCTATGAAACCCAGGACTTGTATTTTCCAGTGTTTTTTGCCAGAACTGTACTTTCAAACAGAAGAAACCACCAGCATGTGTGGTACGAAGTTACACAGGTGTCTGATTCCTTTTGTGGATCCTGCTGAAGCCCTCCTGTGTGCGATGTTTGTTCCTACATCACAAATGCATCCCTGATGTCCCTTCAGCTCCTGACACCCAAACAGAAATCATCTTCTCGAGGGCTTCCCCCGTGAAAAGACTGCAAAAAACACTCTCTGCCCAAGTTTTATTGTGCCCACGCGACAATAGCTTGTGTTTCTTCTACATCAGGAAACCTTTTCATGTGTTCTCCCTCCCCCTGCCCATTATCAAACACAAAACCTGGGGAAACGCAGCGGCTTTAACCAGAAATTTTCAGAAAAATATGGTTTTTGTTCTGCTGCACTTTCCTGGGTGACTTGTCATGTCAAATAGTGTCAGTCACGTCTGATCCGGTGACTCTGTGACTGCCGGACATGAGGCTCCGTGACTGCTGCACCTCGAGGAGCGCGGCCAGATGAGCCACCCGCTGGGAAACTCCGAACAATGCACTTCCCAAAAAGCTTAACCCTTCCTGCTCAGAGCCAGCTGCACACAGTGTGCCACCACAGGGTCACCATCCGCTCCAGCGGGGAAAAAATCAGCACTGGCTTTCCAGAAGTGAGATTTTGATTTGGTCTTAACGCAGAAGACAGCGGCTCGACACCCGTTATGAAAACTGTTTTCAGTAAATACTTCATTTTTCTATAAATCTAGAATATTTTGCTCAGAACAGAACAGACATTCTCACAGAACAGACAGGGCAGGTTGTTTATTTATATCATTTATCCAGTTTTCCAGCTTGCAGGATTGAGTATACAGGTCATACACTGCATTTTCTGTTGGGGAGTTACTGGCAATGCTCATCTGCATCTGCAGCTACTGAGGCTCTGTGACTGAAACAGCAGCAGGCAGCTCATGGAAAAACAGCTCACCATGGTTTTACCAAAGCTTTTTATTTTTCTGCCTAAATATGGTGTTTCAGTAAAATGATGATTGGATGATGAAAAATTTTGGAGCAGGACACATTGTGGGTATTTTCGCCTTTTATTTAAACACATTGATGAGACAGAGCTGCTCTGAGATGTACTTCTGCAGAGAAACTTTTCCCATCAGATTTTGAAGGTAATTTCCTGTTTATTATATTCAGGCAATATACACATGGTATTATTATGTGGTATTATTCCTCACAGATTCCTGCTTTCTTGAACAAATGCTACTCCAGATACTTATTGAGATACAACCTAGAAACACAGAAATAATTGTGCCGATTACCGTAATGCAAGTGTTTTACCCATAGTCATTAACACATTTTAACATTAGCTGTTACCATATCATAAAGTAATATTTTCTTGCTTCGCATGATGATTAGATCTCAAAAAAAACCAACCAAACCACACCCTGTTTATCTGTACAATCTTCATTTTAGCTATTTTACCTATTTTAAAATAATCTATCTGTAAAGAAAATTGATATTTTCTTGGTTGTAATGATATTATTTTTAGAGTTTCATTAGCTATGTGTGGAAATATGAAATCAGGAGGTGTCTTAAAAAATGAGTAGGAAATACTCCCAAGAGAACCAAAGAACACATCCCCAGCTAAAGACAGGCAGAAGAACAAGGAAGGCATCACCAAAGATTTGTCTACAACTTGCACTGTCAGACCAACCCAAAATTGACAGTTTTATGGCCAGCTGTTGATGAAAAGTGTTTGTGTGTGTATGATGTTTACAGGTGACATCTTGATTAATAAACCAGACCAATAAACACTAAAATTATGTCACTGCAAGGATTAAATGGTGGTTAAATAAAGCATTTCCACATGAAATCATGTTTAGCAGATGGTTTGAGTGCAGTCCCTAAGGGTCTGTTCTCTGCTGCTTCATATTTCTATCAGTGACTCAGGTAAAAAAGCAAACATAAAAAACATCACTGATAAAGAATAGAGAGTGGGGAAATGCTAACTAAAATCATTTAACTAAATCCTTTTAACTAAAATTATTTAACTAAAAAGACTGGACCAGCAATACAAAGTAAGCTGGACGGCTTGGTAAATTATGCGTAAATATGAGCTAAAACACATCTCAGCAGAGCCAAATGTAAAATCACAGACGTGGAAATGAAGTATGCAGGCCACAATAGCAGGCTGAGGAATCTGTCTGGGGGACTGGAAGTTTTGAAAAAAATCTGTGGGGTTGTGGACTAAAATCAGTGTCCTGCAGAATAAAAGAGCAAGGGGCAGTGTAAGCTTGGGGCACACAAGGAGCAGAATCTGCAGGAATAGCAAGAGTTTTACCCTTATACCCAGAACTGGTGCTACTGTACCTGAAATCTGACATTCACAATACAAAAATGATACCAGAGAAACAAAGGGTCAAGAGAAAAGGTACATGAATGAGTAAAAGGCGTTTTAAAGGTGATATTCTACTGCCATACTGACCTTGCAGCAACAGTTCATGGGGAGTGCAGTGTTTAAGATATTCAGGAAGTTAACTTACATGCCCACAGTCATCCCCACTGCCTTTAAATCCATGTCATCCACTGAAGAGGGGGCCCCAAGTCTGGCACAAAAAAATAATGCTCATATTCAAGACAACTGGACAAACAGACCCCACTCTTAGAACAATATATATGCAATGCTATTGATCATGAACTTCAGTTTGTCCCTTACAGCCATGAGTTGGCAAAAAAACCACAGAATAACAGAATAATTTGGGTTGGCAAAGACCTTAAAAATCATCAAGCCCAATCTGTGACCAGTGAGCATCTTTGTCAGCCATCCCAGAGCACTGAGTGCCACATCCAGGTGTTCCTTGGACACCTCCAGGGATGGCCAAACCTCCTTGGGCAGCCCCTCCCAAAGTTTAACAGCCCTTTCTGTGAAGAAATTCCTCCTGGTGTCCAAGAAATGCTACAAAAATGCTAAGAAAGAGAGTGAGAGAACATCTTCACCTCTGCAAGAGCTGCACAAAAGGCTCAGAGCAGTTGTTCTCAGCGGGAAGGGGAATCCTGGAACAAGGGAATGTTGTAGCCTTGTGCTATTGATCAGCTGCACTCAGCAAGGACAGCTGAGGGACCACTGCCATCACTGCCAGTCAGGGTTGCACTGGTGTGGAAGGGAACAGAAGACTCTTCACTGAGAAGAGGAGATTTATAAATCTCTTTGCTGAAAAGAAGTTGCATTCCATTGTTAAAATCCAACACAGTTTTTTACAGCTGTGGAATTCATTCAGCTCTGCTGGGAGGATAGCATTGAAAGCCACCCTCTAAAAGCCTTTACTTGCATTTATTTTGCTATTCTGACACGAGAGGAGCCCAGCAGTTATCCCAGCATTGAGCCATCTCAAGTAAAACCTGCTGCAGCCTGATGAGATTTGGAAGGAGACACTGACTGATCAAGAGTCCATTCCTGCACTGCATCATTCCCTTATTTGCTTGCATTCCTCAGGCAGGACTGAGGTGTTGTGAGCAGGCAGCCTCCTCTCCAACTGCAACCTGAGAGGAAAAAGAGCCTGCATGATAAATTCCCACCTGCATCAAACACTCTTATCTTCTTCCCATTTCTTGTGCCCTCTCCCACTCACCTGGAACTGAACACTTCCCCTTTGTTTTATCTTATCTTGGAAACAAGGAAATGCCACGAGTTACAAGTCAATATGACCTCTGTGAACTAGGAAAAAGCTGTCTAATGTAATGCCTTGTGGCTCCATTAAACCAGTTAAAGATGCAGCTTGAATTCTAGCAGTGCTGGGAAAAGAAAATATGCTTTAGGCTGTGAGTTTAAAAAATGCAAGGAGATTTGGGATAAAGAGATCCTTCAGAAGATGAGTTTACATAGAAGCTGCCCACAATTAGATTTAAACTCTTTCTTTTCCCATTAATTGAATATTTTTACTTTGTAGTGATTTCATGGATTAAAATGAAAATGTTAGCAATTTAGGCAATCTAAAGGTTTACTAGGGAAACTGGAGTGACCTCTAAGAAAATAGTCAGGAATTTTCTTCCCATAGGTTAGCAATCAGTGAAGAAATAAGCAAGACGAAACATTTGTATTTTTGAGATTTTCTTTGCTTTGTCAGTGTACAAATTCCTTCCCCACGGGGACCGGGTTTTCCTTTCACTTCTTCTCTTATACTGCCACAACAGACTGTACTTTTTGACCAGGAAAAGTCGAGGTGCATTAATAGTTTAATACACATTAATACATGAATAAATCCCCTTCTGGGCCAGAGCACAGGGTCCCATTCTGGGCTTCCCACACTGACCATGTGCAGTGTTTAGCAGGGCAGGGCTGGGCTGCAGGAGCAGAGCAGGAGGCTGATTCTCCCCAGGGACATCAGAAATGGCAGTGCAGTCCCTGGATTGTGCAGAAGAAAATGATGAAAGGGTTACCTGGAAAGTTCTGCTCTCCTGCAGTTGGTTCTCACCTGTGAGTGGCACCAGCACCAGCCCAGTGCTGCCTGAAGCCAAAGCTGAGCATCCAGATGAACCTTCTGATTTAGACCCCTGTCCACCAGAAGGGACACGAGTTTCCTGGTGCTGTAGAGGTAGAAAAAGTCACTTTTCATTACACCATTAAACTAAGCAAAGTCAAACAGACTTTAAAAACCTCTTAAGATCTTTGGAGGATAGAGGAAGATAATGTACCTGCATGAATCTTACCTTACTGATGTTCAGACTTATCTGAAGACAGATGACATTAAATATATGCCAAGCACATAAATACATTTTCACTGGCCAAATTACCACAGAGACCTTTTCCACACACAGCCTCTGCAGCACTGTGCATTATTTTGGAGGGGGATGTCATCTCACTGAATAGATAAGCTGTTAACTTTTAATAGATAAGTGTGAAATTTTGTATGGGCACTTATACAGAGAGCTGACACATCAGAGCAGTTTTTTGCCTTTCCTATAAAGGAAAAGCTGCAGTGAGTGCATCCAGTGGGATGTCTGGTCCCTGGCAGTACCAGTGTGACAGCGCTGGGGTTTAGGAGAACAGGGTGATTTCTGGGTGCACATTCTGCAGTAGTGTCAGCAAGGCTTGACAGAAAGTTACATTTGATTACCTGCAACTGCAGCTGCCTTTGATTTCAGTCTGACTCATACAGGAAAATAATTAGCAAAAAGTGCATAATGTAACAGGAGTATTTACAGATTACCTGAAAATGGTTTGTACTCTTAATTCCCACCCCACCGGTGAGGTCAAGAAGCTGCTTCCCTGTGGGTCTGTCTGAGTGCAGAGAGGACCTGCAGCCACTGCTCGGCCACATCTGGGGATACCTGATCCTGCATGAAAAGAATTGGTCAATTTGATGAATGCTTTGTTGAGATGAGACCTGGAAGCCCTCAGGTGTGGCAACAAGATGCATTGGCAGATATCCCAGAGAAATACAGATCCTACTCCATCAGATGACATTAAACTGGATTTATATTTCACCAGCCTCGTTTTAAGTCCAAGGGAAAAGTAACACATTTACTACTCTGAATGCAGAGGCACAGCACTCACAAATCCCCCTCCTCACCCTCCCAGTGTGAGGTAACTTTTCCAAGAGTGGAAGGCAGCCCTGTTTCTACAGCCAGCATCCTGCAACTGCTACAAGGGTAAGAAATTTCTCCAGGAAAGCCAGGTGGAGTGCAAATCACCAGCTGGTAAATGAACTCAGAGTGGAACAGTAAGAAAATGGAGTGTACTGAAAACAAGCAACCCAACAGACAGTCTGGGCTGCTTTGTGACATTGTCCCTGCCTGGGACATCCTCTCTGAACAATAAAAGGTGATAAATCACAGCAAGCCAGTTGGAAGAGAAGAGTTTAACTTCTGACCAAGCCACTGAGCCTTATCTGTGAGCAGATAAGGGGACCCAGATTGGGAGGATCCAGAAATCTCTGGGTGGGGACCCAGAGATCACTGACTTTCGAGACAGGACCCAGGGAGAGGAGGAGCAAAAGATGCCAGATTTCCTCTCCCTCTAAGTCAACACAGCAGGAAGGGCTTAGAAGCAACTAATTTGACACAAACTTTTTACTAAAAGGAAAAGATTCTCAATCAAATGCTTCACACCCTGCACTTTCACCCACAGTTTCAAAGACAGGGTATCTTGTGCCAGTTGTATATAAAAAACATTTGATGTGAAAGACTGCATCCACTGCAAAACACTGTGGGCAAGAAGGAATGAGCACATTAAAAGTCTTCCTGTACCCCCTCACTGTTTAAAGTTAAATTGAACTACTTTTTATGCTACAGAGATAGCTCTGATCAATCTTATTTCTGTCCTCTGAAAAAAACCACGTGGATTACATCTTCTAAAACTTTATTCTGTGAAGCATCCTTGGTCTGGGAAAACAGCTAAATGTTTTTTTTAACATCAGTGGAATCAGAACAATTAAATATTCTGTATTAAAACTTTTCATATATTCCAAAAATCTTTTGAAAATATAGAATGCCTACCAGCCTCTATGTTAACAGGAAATTCTAGGGGAATATGAAAGGCATTTAGCTGCTCTGCAGAATGAGTAATTTGAAAAGCATTTACCCTGAAAGAAAATGCAGGTATTCCTTCTTGCTTCTCCCCCACATCACGCAGGCATAGAAGGAAATGTTTTGAGAAAATTACTTTAATATTGCTCCTCTTCTTGCAGTAGAGGCCTTGTTACCAAGGCAGGGTAACAGAGCAGGGTCGCACCTTTCTGGGGCGGGCAGCTGAGGGCAGATTGATGTTTAACTTTGCTTTGTAAACTGGGAGAAGGGAAATGTGAACCAAAACAAGGAAAGGGAGTTATTGATCAAAGGGAAAGGTGCTGGGGTGTGATGGGAGCAGCAACGAGCAAGGGATGCTGCAGGAGCTTGGGTCTGGGGGGAAAACGAGGTACAAAATTCCCTGAGCTGCAGTGGGAAGAGGGGAAAGGAGGTTCTGTGGCAGAAGTGGAGCAGGACAGCCAGGACAGCAGGGTTTGGCCCTGTCAGTGAGGAAGGGCAGGAGAGGAACCGAGTGTTTGTCCAGCTGGGAGAAGAGTAAGCTGGCAGCTACAAGGAATTCTGCAAGTGTTATTTGAGAGTGTTGTAACTCATCATTTCCACTGAGTATTTTTAGGTATGTCTGGGATCTACAACCACACTTGCCTATATTTTTGTATTCCCTCATTATAAGGAGTTCTGGGGTAGTTCTTGCTTTGAGTTTAAGGAATTCAAATATATATAACCTGGGACATGTTCCTTAGAAGATTGTGCCATGGACAAGTGGCACAATAGTGCCACCACAATGGAAACTGAGCCGAGCTGACAGGCACATCACTCTGTAAGTCATGAATTTTAATGGATTTTAATGAATCTAGAGTCTGTGGCTGGTCTTAAAAGTGCTCAGTAAAACTCCACCAATGCTTCATTTGCTTATAAATTATTGGCATTTATTTCATCAAGGAAAGACACTGAAACAGCATCTCTTTGATCAAGACCTCATCTTGTTCTGTTACTACTTTCTGCCCATTCAATTAATTCAAGTAAATTTTGTAGGATTATATTATTGTGTAGGAGAAACAACCCTTCCTCTATTTCACAGTTTAAGAGGATCCTTTCTGGCTCATCCAGTGCAAAATTAAGGTCACAGGGAAAGGAATGAAAGATTGGGCACTTTGAGCTTGTTATTGTTCAGAAAAAGACCTCTGAAGTAAATATAATGTGAAGTTCCAGTAAGTGATAAATTTGGTCTTAGGCTGATGTCATTCAGCCTTTTCTCCTTGCTGCTTAGTCAGGAGTATCTCACCACATAGTTTAAGTGTCGCCCCTCACATTTTCTGGATGTGGTTATTCCTGAGGAGAGTATTCACAGAGACCAGCTTAAACCAGAGCCCAGAGATGTCAGGAAAACCCACAGCACAATCTGTGAATTCCAAATAGCTTAACCTTGATCACATATGAGAGCAAAATCTGCCTTGATCCCTTATTCAGAAATAATTAATTAAGACAATATTTGCCTTTACCCAGAGCGCTGAGTCCAAATATGAATGAATGAATGAAACTGTTCTTATAATCACTGAATTCTCATTACAATCAGCAGGAGGATCTGGCTTCTCTGAACATCAGAAAACCGGAGTATTTATTTATTTATCAGATGCAGACTTAAAACCCTGATTTGAAGTGATTATATTTTGTAATAGCTTGTGATACAGCTCACTGATAGAGGAATCCAACCACACTAAAGGTGTTAAACATTCCTTGACTTTAAAAAGGTGCAGAAAAATCTTTTTATCCTGTTCTAGTTCTTCTGTTATTCTGTTCATTACCAGACTGGAAGGCAATGAGGAGCCCGATTTCCTATACCTATGCAGATGGAAAATCTGGAAATTCCCTGGACAAATTCATGCCTTCATTTTGTCCTGCTTTTGGAAGCCCTTTTGACTATGGATGATGATATCCAATATCAAAATATTATTTTATTTAACAACACATACTGTGAATGCCAAAATGCCATGTTTACACCAGCTAAATGCTGAGGCAGCTGCTTTTTGACAGACAAAATCATAAGAGCAACTCATAAAGCCAAGAGATTTTTCATGTTTGCAGTGTCATTCAAGCTGCAGAGATAAGGACAAACCAGCTCATTACTCCTGTGGTGAATCTGGATCCACAATTAGACGTACACAGACAAAAAATGTGTCCTTTCTGGCAGGCTATTTCTTTTTCAGCTGAAAGTTCTTAACATGTTGTGATTCACATCGTGAACATGTTCTTGTATGCACCCAGCAGAGAACATCCTGAGTCATAAATAGGATTTCTGATAGCTAAAATAATAATCATAAACATGTGGCAATAAAGCCACAAAAAAGCATCCTGATAACTGGGCCTAGAGCAAGACATCAGCATCTTACTGAATATTAATCACTAGGAAATGTGTGCTCATCTCTGCCTTAAACTTTCCTTGTTTAAAACAATTAATCATCCCACTCTGCCTGTGTCAAGCATTGCTTCACTTTCTTATTTTTGTCACTTTTAAAAGAAACCCTTCTGCCTGAGGATATGTCCTAAACCAAAACTGGTGTTCAGAAGTCAATCCCACTTCCATTGGAAAGGGCATAACTGTGATACCAGGGATATCATACAAATGTATCTTCAAGATCAATCAAATATTTCCACAAAAGGGAATATGTAATTTAAAAAAAAAAAAAAAGGAGAAATCTGCGAATCGAGGGAAAATATTTTTATTAACATTCACAAAGCTTGCTCGCATTTACATTTTACTTGTACTGAATCACTAAAAGGATTAGGAGGGCAGTCAATCAGCGAGGAGGAAAAGCAAAGTTTATGCAGAGACTATTTTTAGATTTGCAAGCCCCGTCACGAGGAAGCTCCCAGCCCTGGGCACAGCCAGGAAAGCGCCGGGCTTTTGCAGACGAGCCGCGATGCAGATATATTTTTTCCAGGATGGCTACTTCTCCCCAGCTTTGTGGGGAAAATCAATATCTTGTTTTCAGATGTGCAAATGCAGTCGTCTCTCCAAAGTGCCCCGGTCAGTTTACCACACGTTCAGCAGCTGCTTCTTTCCAGGCTATCCCACGATTCCCAGCCTATGAGGATTGACAAGGCTATGATAAACTAATGTGCCCCCTCAGCTCTGTGCTCAGCCCATTGTTCAGGCAGCTGAGACCCTCTGCTTCTATTTGCTTTCTCCCACATACATTATTCAACAGCCCAGGAAAAGGCCAAGAACCTCTTTCATTCAGGAATTCTGTATTAAAATAATCAATTTTGAACTGAAGCGGGGAAGGGAGGCTTGCTACAGGCCAGGCCTGTTAAATAAGCCACCAGCCCCTGCCATTTGCATTGGAATCGTGCTATCATCAGGCAATATATTATTATATTTCTTATCCACAGAAGGAAGAAGAAACCTCAGAATACTTTTCTCTCTTTCTCTGCAAGAGCACTAATTATAGCAGCACCTTCCTGATGGCCTATTTTGGCACTATTTCCATTTATGACGGTCTATATAACAGGCTACATAGGCTGCAACTTGATTTAGAAGTTCTTAAGGAGGGAAGGGGATTCATAGTTCAACAACAGAGGTGAACAACATAGTTTAATATCTAGAGAAGCTGGATGTTGAAATTAACTTATAACACTTTTTTTTTTATGTTCCAACAGAGGGTCAAAGGCCTGTTGTTCTGTGAAATGTTTTCCAGGCATTAGAACATATTTGGCTGTGCTAGAAGATGCCCAACTCTGTTAAGTCACCAACCACAAGACTTCCAAGTGCAGCATTTCTCCTACCAGAAAGGGAACACAGGGCAAGTCATCATTGTTGTGATGCCTTAAGTTTTAGCTTTTACATTTTTCAGATTCTGTGCTGTTTTACTGTGTAGTTCTGGGTTGGGAAGCTCTCTCCACAGAGTAGGGAGATAAAATAATTCCTTTCTAGCTTGGCACCAAGGACAAATTTTAGGCCCAAGTGTGGAAACAACAGTGAAGGGGAAGAGAGAGAACAAGGAGGATGGAGCTTCATCACCTGGAGCTGGAATTAGACAATTCACTCCAATGTGCTGATGGACCAAAACCTATCAAAGTGTGAGGCCTTGTGACTGGGGATCCATTTTGTGCCCATTTGTGGGTTTGACTTGGGTGCAGCACCAAGGGGGTCCTGCACTGCCCAAGCTGGATCCTTTCAATAAATCCCTTTTTATCCTTTTATTCTACCTAGTCTCTCTTTCCAGGTCAGCCTTTCCAGGCATCAATTCCATGTCATGTTGGGTTTTTTTACTATGACACATTAAGGGAAAAAAAGACCACCACCTTCAGAAAAAGGCCAACGTGTCACTTCTACAGCCAAAGAGCAGCAACCTCCTGCAAAAAAAACCTGAACAGAGGCACTGCTTTTCATGGCACTGATTTGGTCTGTTTATCAGGGCCAGTTCTGCTCACTCACCTCTTCCCACTGCACTGCCGAGTTCTCAGCTTGACTTTTCCTCTCACATTTCTGGAGTCATGCACATTATTGCCAGCAGTGCTTTTGATTACCTCGCACTTGCCATCCTGCAGGTCAATAACAGAAAAGAAACACTGATGTCAACAAATAAGAAAGTGTGAAAACCCGAGGCCCATGGCTGAGGGAGGTAATGGGAGGCCTCTCACTGCCTACAAATGGAATTGATCATTGATCCCTTCTGTGACTGTGTTTTCCCTCCTATTTATTTGGGATATCACAATAGCTCCTTGTTATGAATATTCCACCCACTCTTTGACATTTCTGCTAGCCACGGATTGTCACGTTGTTTAAAAATGATTGATGGTTAGACTTTAGTGAGTAAAAAACTTCGGTGAGTAAATTTTATATCTATTTTACCAGTAACATCATCAGCCTGGTAAGCACAGGGGTGGTGAATAACTAATTAAAGCTGGTGGTGAACAAGCTCTGCTCAACTTCATTAAAGAGGAAAAGCTGCACTAAAACCCCCCAAAATTTTCTGCCCTATGTCGTGGCTGTGAAAGCAAACTAAATATAACAGTTTAGGTGCTGTTTTCAAAAGTCTGAGCAGGCATCTCAGTGGAGGATAGAAAACAAAGGTATTTTCCCCATTCTGATATCAGACAGAGGATTTTCTACCCGTCTGTGCTGATGCTGGCACCAAATCTACACATTTAGAGGTTGCTATTCTGACAGGAAAATCCAACAAATGTTTGATGCTGGAAACGCACAACCTAAAGTGAAAAAGGCTAAATGTACTGGGATTTGTGCTCATGAGTCACTTCCACGGCTCAAAATGCTCAGTGAGTGAATAAAACATTCCAGAAAGTGCCGTGGACAGCATGAGGCATCCAGCCTCAGCGAGCTGATGATTTTTTGCCAGCCGATGAGCAGGGCCACATAACTATTCAGACTTTTGTTGTGCACTCTGGAGAGTTTGGTTTCATAACTCTGCAAGAGATGTGCATGAGACTCACCTAGAGATGAGCCAGTAAAGCATTTCATTGTGTCCAGATTTTCCATGGGCTGAGCATACCAAGCCCTCCCATTTCCACTGTGCAAAACAAATCAATCCCTGCTGTTGGCACCAGCAGTTCTGAGGGCAGGAAATCATTGCTGTGACAGTGAGGAGTAAGAGAGGAGAATTTACATCTCACACAAACTTTGCACAAACTATTCACTTGGTAGAGCTGAGAGGAGCTTGGAAGGACAGAGAAGAACCAATTTAGGACAAGATAAAGAATATTTCAGTCCTTTCTCCTGCCAGGCCATGGTTCCAGTGAGGAGGAAATTTGGAAGCAGCAGCAGCAAGACTTGTGCCAAACTGACCCAAACTGTGCAGGTCAAGAGGTTCAATCCTGGGAGTTACACACTTTTGTTACAAAGCTCTACTTCTTAACATAGTCACCCATTACCATGAAATCTCTAAAATAAATTCAGATTATCTAAAATATAGAGGTGACCCAAAACGTTTCTAATTTAAACAGCACAGCTGTCCCAAGATGCACAAGCAGTTTCTAAGAAAAGCAAGCTTGCATTTCTTCCATACTGAGTTTGCAGGCTAGAAAGCCTCCAAATTAAACCAACCAGGGTAATAATACAATTGGGGCTAGAAAAAAATGTTAGAAGTGAGACTTTCTTGTACAACTCAATGTTTAAAAGAGTGAGATATCTCATGATGTGCCAAAATCTTGTGGCCACTGTAACCAAACTCTATCTTTCATTCTCTTCTAATGAACTGATTCAAAATCACATTAATACAAAAAAGAATGGAGTTCAAGAATCTATACAGGCAAACTACAGAGTTCTTCTTTGTGGTTATGTTTACCTTTTATAAGTGTCTCACTAAGCTAAATGCTTTAGCAACTGTGGGCAGCTTCAGTTGCTCATTATTAGATCTTTGAAGTAATTCTTCTCCAGCATTCAGCACGTGAATTTATTCTGCAATTTGCACTCAATGCCTGCAGTAAGCCCAACTTGTACAAAGACAAAATGCTGTCAACATTTATCTGCTGCTTTACACATGCCTGGAGCAGAGCAAAGGGAAAGTGGCAAGCATTTCTATTCCTTGACTCAAAACAAGCTGCATTCAGTAAACGCAGGATAAAAGGCAGAGTACAGAGATGAAAAAGTAAAGGGGAAGGGACAGAGTAAGGAAAAAAATAAGAGAAAGAAAAACTATGGAAAAAAACATTCAAAAGAGACAGAATGCTAAAATCAAATACATGATCAAGGAGAGAAAGGAATCTAATTTGTAAAAATAAACTCAGATTTGTGACCGGCTCCCAGGAGCAAGCAGAGCTCCCCATAACTGCTCAGAGGAGTGGCAGCAAGATCTGACCGCTGCCTGCCTGGGTGACAACAGCCACCACCAGTGCCACACCAGTGCCACACCAGTGCCAGCAGGCAGGAATCCACCAAACCCAGCACAAGCCTCAGCTCCATCCTGAGCAACAGAGCAAGAAAGGATTGGCTGCAAATGGGCAGGAACAAACTTACACAGAGACAGAAATGTCATATCAAACCTCTGAAAACTCACCAAATTGCAGAGAAAATGTCTTGATATCTCTACAGGATAATGAAAAACATTATTCTGGTGCAGTTAGGAGGGAGAGCCTCACAGAATGAGTAATTCAAAGATAAGCCACATGGGTCCTGTGCAATTATGGCTGCTTCAAAGCACATTTTTTAATTGGAAATTGATGTCCATACTAAAAATCCTAATGAGGATGTATAGGTTCCTTTTGTTTTTCTGAAAAAATTGTCAAAACATGCTATTTCTGTAAGGTAAAAGCAAATATGTGTTTTTAGAAAATCTCACCATTCCAAATTCCAAGACTATAACTTTCTGTTATGCGCAGTGACAAAGGCTTTGGACTCTCAGAATTTTTGCACTAGCAGGGAATCCATTTTTATTGCTATCCCATTCCCTCCTTCCTTTCTTAAACAGATTTGGAAGAAAGAGAGGAAGAGAAATAAACCCTGCTATGCACTGTGCTTGCAGATGAGCTGAATGGTTAATTACATCTCACAGGCCAGTCCCGGGAGGTGCCAAATCCCACTGGAGTCATCCAGCAGTACCAGGACTGGACGGTGCCCAGCACTTTGCTGGGAAGATCCTTGGCAGGACTGGCATGAGCTGTGCTGTGCTAGCCCAGAGCTGCTCCAGAGGAGGGCTGAGCATCCTCAGTGCTGATTCCTTCTCATGGGGAACGGAGAGCACTTGGCAGGGTGCAGCCTCAGAGCTGCCTGCCACAGTGTCCTGTTGTGTGGGGTGAGTGATTCCAGCACAGCTGGGGAGAGGGGCTGCACCCCCAGAGCACTGTCCTGTTCTGTGGGGTGAGTGATTCCAGCAGGGCTGGTGTGAGGGGCTGCACACCCAGAGCACTGTCCTGTTCTGTGGGGTGAGTGATTCCTGCAGCTCCTGTTGGTGAGAGGGGCTGCACCCCCAGAGCAGGGAGGGAGAAAACAGGGCAGTGCTGCTGTCCCTGAGATCCCACCCACGCCCCCATGGGCACGGTTGGAGCCCCCATTATCACCGGGGGGAGGGGGGGATGGAGTCTGGACGTGTTTTCTGTGCTAATCTGAGAGCTGGCCCAAATCCCAGCACTTGGGTCACTGGTACACAGGGTTCTCATTGTGAGCTGGGGGGGAAATGGCAGCCTCGCAGTTGGGCTTTGAAACTATGCATTTTTTAAAACTTGTGTATGCATAAGCCTCTTATTTAATGAATGACTCCCTTTGTATTTACATGTTCCACCATCCACAGGACAAATAGGGTTTAGTGGTTTGAGAATGAAAACTTCTCATCCTCAAGGGAGGGGGGGAAAAATAACTGCAGCTATTTTGTGGAAGTGGTAAAAAATCAATTAGCCTCTTAGTTGTAGATCTTACCTGATCTTCAGGGTGTTCTGTGGACATAAACATATTCTTTCTTGAGTTGCATATTCTTTCTTAAATTATAAATTCCACAGCTTCAATGAGAAAAAATTCTGATATAAATATAACTGAAACACATTGGTTTCAATGCAGCTGAATTCAGATCAAAAAGTGGTCAGAAAAGTTATTTTAGGCTGTTCCAGATCATTATCCTAAATTAGAAGGGTCTTACCAAACCTGAAGGCTTCTTAATCTTACACCTTTTTTTTAGCCCTCCCTTTAAATTCAGCTGATAAATGGAACATGTGAAATAATAAATAAATATAAAATATACGGCAGAAATAATTTCAAAGGATTTAGCAGCTAAGATAGGAATGCACAGAAAGCAGCATTTTAAGTTGTCTTGATTTCCAAAAGGAAATAGTTATAAATTAGTTCTAGGGCACTCTGATTCATTTATAAGAGTGGTTCAAGAAACTCTTCAATATTAATTAGTAGCCTGTGAATTCAGCCTATGCAATTATGATGAGACAGTTCTTTGGGTATGAAAGAGCTAACTTATCATATTTTTGAATTCGCCATCTCTAAGCTTGAATATTTTTGTATTTCCATATTTCTCAAGTAGCACTTAATTTAATCTTATCCCCATTTCTTTCAATAAACCATTGTTGCGTCTCTTAAGCAGCACAGCTTCCTCCTCTAACTCATCTCCCCGTGAAATTGGTTTAATGAAGCAGAAAGGTATGAAGCATTAACAACACTGGAATTCATGTGGTAGCACTTCATTTTTCAGAGGCACTCACATTTCCTACCTAATTTATAAAATCAGCACACAAATGATTTTTATCACAGCCATTACATCAGTATAAATTACTGCCTTTTCTATAACACGGCAGTTAGTCAAACTGTTGAAATTATATCTATTAGTCATAGAGAGGAGGAGGGAGAAAGAAGAACTTGTAGGAAAGATTTAGTGTAGAATAAGGACTGATAGCAGCCTTATTGAAACACTAATAATAATTTACCAAATGAGCCCAAAGTGCAGCTATTTTGCAAAGGAAAATTAAAAATACACAAAGTGAAGCAAATGGGTCAATTTGTAAGGAGCCAAAAAGGAAACTCAGCAAACAAACCAGGCTGTGTCAGAGGCATTCAGAAATGCAGTTAGGGAGAAATTCCTCACATCCAAGAAGGTAGCACACGCCTCACCTCACGGCATTGCCCCACGTTCCTCCCAAGCTTTCCCATTTACCCCCTTGCTCTGGCACTGGTTGTGCTTTTGTGCATGGCAGCTCCTCCAAAATCATCCTTATCCTCCTCACTTCTTCCACTGTCACCCACTCCTACCCTGGCTGTTCCTTTCCAGATGGGTGGGAATCAGACCCTACCACCCAATTTTCGCCACACAGCAATAATTCCTGTTGAGAAAATCTTTGTGTCCTCCCCTTCCCCAGGGAGTATAACCTGCTTTTCCAGGACCTACATCCCAATTTCCAAAATTCAGCCTGTAAGAAAATAACTGTTCAGTCTGCAGAGGCATCACACACTTGTGAAGACTTCAATGTGCTCTGCTCTGTAAACTACACCTGTCTCCATCTGATCTGCTGCTGGGATTTCAAGTTGGTCCTGGGTTTCCCTTCCTAATTGCTGCTCCCCAAGCACGACCAAGCACAATTCCTTCCAGAGCTGTTCTGTAAACTCGCTGTCACCTGCCCTGTCAGACCACTGAGACCCGAGAGGGGCACGGCAAAACCTCACCAGGAAATACTCTTTCACATACAGGAAGATGCTCTCCCTGTAACTTTTATTCCCCTCTCTCTTTTCCAATGATTTCCCCTTGATGTGCTTCCTGCCTTGGATCAGATGGGAAGCCTCAGAGGGGCCACGCCTTCTGATTTGTGCTCTCCCAGCAGCCAGCACAATGGGACACAGGGCTGCACCGACACTGCTCCATGCCACTGTCATTAGGGGCAAGAAGGATTAAAAGCAGTTTGACAAAAAAAACAAAATCTGAACTGATGAGATTGTCAGTGCAGCAGCAAAAAACCTGCAAGGGACACAGAGGTCCAGCTGTCTGTCCTTGCTGTGTTTTCCTTTGTGTTTTGATCTCCTTCTGCTTATAGTTTTTATTATTAGCTTTTCCCTCTCTGTAGCATCAGGGCTTTTTTGCCTGGCTTTCTCTGTCTCCAGCCCCGGGAATGCTGCTGTAGAAGTGTCTACTGATGGCACCTTGTGGCTGACCCAGAGAAGTGCTTGGGAATAGGAAGGAGCGTGAAGTAAACCAGGAAAACATCAAGAAGAGGAGAGCAAATCGCTCCTGCCACAGTGAGGGCTGCAAAAAATGGTGCAACTCTGCAGACACTTCCTTACCAAGGCGGGCACAACCTCTGCCTCTGGCCCCCCAGTCCCTCAGAGAGTCCTGGGGTGCAAACAGGAGCGCTGGCCCCAAACCTCCTCCCAGCAGGAGGCAGAAGGGGACAGGGGCGGCAAATCCATCTAATCCCCGGTGTGAGGGGTGGGAAGGAGCCAGGCCTGAGCTGCTACCAAGAGCCCCTGAGAGCAGGGCCAGCTTTGCTGCGTGCTGCCCCTGTCCGCAGAGGAGAAGGTCAGCCTGAGCCCAGGGGTCAGATTCTGCTCTGCACTGGTCAGTCAGAGCACTGACCTCCAGAGCAGCCCTCCCTGCAGCCCTTTCCAGAGGCTCTGCAGGCCCTGGTGTCACCAGCTGGGATGAGCCTGCTCTGCAGAGCCCATGGTGTTGGGGACACCACAAATGGCTGCTGCCACTGCTCCTGGAGGTGTGCTGGAGTCACTCCACATCCTCCCCTATGAGCCCAAGTGTGGGTGGCAGGTCCCAAATGGCCCCAGACTTGCCAGGCACCTGCTGGTTTGCAGTAGTGGCCAGGCCCTGGCATGGTGTCACTGCAGAGAGGCGGCCAGGTTACCTCCTTGCCCAGGACAGCCACCAGGGAGGCACAGCCACAGCTCAGCATGGACCAGCTCTGTGGTACGGATGAAATCATGTCCCCACACACAGAATTCCCTGACAGGATTCCCATAATGCTGGGATTAACAGGCAACAAAGGGCATGGGACCCAAGCTGCAGATAAAGGACATTTGGCACCGAGCAGAATCACGTGAGATGGGTCCTAGGAGCAACAAACCACAGACACAGGGGGTACCTAAGGCAGCCAAAGGTCTCCTCAGAAATCCTGTGATCACATGAAGAAGACAGGACTTTGTCCAGAACATTAAGCAATAAACAAAGCAGTTTTAAAAGAGGGCTGACTGTCATTTAATGTGTTTTCCCAACTTTGGTTCAGTCCAATCAGTTATCTCCAAGTACCTATCCTGCATGTATTTCTAGGTTTCACTCTGGTTTGTATTATCTTAAATATGTCATTATCAGAATTCCCAAAAGTTTTTAAGTTTTTCTACGAGCTAGCTCCAGGTTTCTGCCCCCAACAATGTTCAGTGTAAGTAAGAAGCACGCTTGGAAAGGAAAACAGGAGTCCAAGATGACCCAAGAGACCAGATCTGCATTCCAGAGACAGGAACATATAATTATGAGATGTAAATACAAGTTCTCACTCTAGAGGAAAACCTCTATGATGGAAAATCAGAGAGGTTCATTTCAAGTGTGAAGGACTGGAAACAAATCATGCTACAGCTGGATATATGAATTAATGAAAGAATCAGAGAAAAAATAATAGATTTCTCTTTATAGATCCTCAGCAGACTAACATCTGCAGACCTAATCAAGTATCATGTCAAATAAACAGCTCTACAAGCCTTACCCAAGCACCCAGGGCAGAAGAAATTACCCTCACTGTCCTTCCAGGGATAGGTGCATCCTTATTAGAAGGCAAATCTCAGCAATCAGTGTTTCCAAGCAGCAGTATAAAATCAAGAGAGAGCCTCTCTGTGCCAGATCTCACCTGCAGCCCTATCAAGACACTGCGCCCATTTTTCACGGCCTAACTCAGTGATTCTCACAGCTCTGTGCACACAGGTTTTGCATACAACCATACAAAACTTTCCTGTGAGGAGCATTTTGTGCTTCCCAGTCCAGCAGAGGTAGAAGAATCCTCTTTTACTGATTAAAAACAAATAATAGCTCAAGGAAAAAAAAAAAACATGCTGTGATATCAAAAACAAAACTGCAGACTAAGAGAGGAGATTCAGCCATAGCTGAAAATTTAGGGGATTTTAGAAAACCTTTTCTTCCCCCTTTCCTACAAAAGCATCTTCTCCATAAAATCGCTCTTGCAACTTTAGTGTCACTTTTTGTCCTAACTCTACTTAATCTTAGAAGAAAATTAACACCAATAGATAAAGAATAAAAGCCTCACATTAAGGGCAACCCTTACCTGGAAAAGAAAGAAGAGTGAGACATTCAATGAAGACCACAAAAGCCTTCACTATTCCATATTACCTGGAAGATGATCAGATACCACTGTGATAAGCAGCCTCACAAAAACTTGGGAAAGGTTGATGGCTGAAATTGGAATAATTTTTTTTTTTTTTCCTAAAGGAGATGTTTTACTGCTTTTTTGCAACAGTAAAGCTAAAGGCTCCTCTTTACCTTTCTGTGTAAATAACTTCCTTTCCCTGGGGTGTTCATCATCGGTTTGACCTTAAAATGCATGGCGGTGTTCTTAGCAATATTCAATCAATGGCAGGATTAAAGGTGAAATCAGTTACACAGAGGAAGCCTACTGCTGTTTCACCAGTGTGGTGGCTCTAATCTCCCTCTGAGAGACTAAAGATCATAACTGATTTACTTCTCCTCCCTGGGGAACAATTTTCTGTAGCCTGAAGCAATCAGGAAACAGACTGAATTGGCTTTAATATCCATCTGCCTTTGGCAGGGAGACTGGGAAAAGCTACCAGGTTGTTTCTTCTTCATACTTGTAATTAAATAAACTATGACAAATTTGACAGGCAGAATTTCTAGCAGTACCAGTTGTCTTCAAACTTCCTACTCCATGTGTAATTGATATATAGCAGCCATTCCCAAGCAGTGCTGGAGACTGTTTAAACATTAAAATCAGTGATCTTCACTCCATTCCATGATTTAACCTATTGACAACATACCTCTAATTTTCACACCTATCAAGACTGTGGGACATGTTTAAGCACAAGGAAACAGGGTTTACTTTGATTTTTTTTTTTTGTTTGGTTGGTTGTTTGGTTTGGTTTTGGTTTTTTTTAGCTTAACTGTGATCTTTCTATTAGTTCCAGAATGCCAGGCACATAAATGAGATGGTGTTGATACAAGAGAAACAAATCTTAGAAGTGGTATTAGAGAGGGAAAATCTGGGAGCATTAAAGCATTTTCATACAGATTGATAACAAAGTACACATCACTAACACCTTAAGCATAAACTTCTGTTAGTACTCCATTTCAAAACAGTGCCAGAGGCAAACAAGATGAAAATGTATTTCCCTGAAAAACTTCCTGCAATTCAAAACATTTATTAGAGTTGTCATAATATAATACTAATAATAATAATAATTCATAAAAAGAACAAGGTTTCTACTTGTCTAGAAAGCACAGAAGAGATACCAGGGTTGGTGTAAGTACAGTCATTTCAAATATGCTGATATCTGCCTTTCTCATCTGTATTCCCCAGCATGAGACAGGTTTAAATACCCCACAGGGAAGGGAACTCCTGATTTTTCAGTTTACAGGGCTAGCACCAGAGACACGTTTTTTTCACATAAGCTCAGCTGAGACAATTTAAAGCCACAGGCAATTCCATTTTTTTCATAATTATTTAACTAATTTTAGGTTTGTTTGTATGTTACTACAGGAAGGCTTAAGGATTTAAGAAATGCATTGGCTTCTCTGCTCAGAGCTATTGCCAGCTGAGGCCAAACATCCTGGCATAGAATCCCAGAATGGTTTAGGTTGGAAGGGATCTTAAATCTCATCTCATTCCACCCCCTGCCATGGGCAGAGACACCTTCCACTGTCCCAGGGTGCTCCAAAGCCTGTCCAAGCTGGCCTTGGACACTGCCAGGGATGGGGAGTCCTCAGGCTGAGGGCAACCTGAGCACTCAGAGGTGAAAGAAATGCTGCTGCACCTGCAGAGTGTTTCCAAAGCCCAGAGTGCCGAGCGTGGCACTGCTCACGCCTCTTTCACATGGAAACACAGACATGGAAATGCACCAGGGAGAAACAGGGTATCTTAACGAGGAGCTGGAAAAGAGAGAGGGAGAAGAAGGAAGACGCCTACACTGATACAGTTAAAATGGCGAAATCCTGTTTATTTGTTGTGTACATTTCTTATGTATGATAAAATAGTTTGCATTCCACTTCTTACTAAGATTCTGCCTAATTGGTTCATTCCTTCAACCTGTCTCTAACGTACTCTATAATTGGTATACTCCGTAAAAACATAGATTAGACTATTTTCAGCTGCGTCACAAACTCAGGCCTTTACAGGCCTCTGCAGGCCTCAATTAGGCCATAATTTGGACAAGGCTGGATTGTCCAACCTCTGCAAAAGCACTCCGTGTCCCCGCTCAAGGAGGAATTCCTCTACACCAGGGGGTTTTAGAAAACTCACATTGATATTCTTGCCCAGCTTGAGGTAACTCAGCCTCCCAACAACTGCCCAAAACCTGGGCATGACGCCTTGGAAGAATAACCCACACCAGCTGAGCCATGCTTGCAAAAACCAGCATTCCTGGAGAGTTTGCATGTGGAAACATTTTAATCTTTCATAGGGCTGCTGATGAGAAGCTGAATTATCTTTATGAGTGTCACAGGGCCCTAAAGAATTCCCACCTCCCCTTTGGCCCACAGTGCCTGCTGCATCCAGGTGCTGTGTCAGGGAATACAGGGATGACTGTGATCATCAACTCTCTAAAACAGATTTACAGGAATTAAACAGTCATCTATCACAACAAACCCACCCAAGTCTGCTCACAGATCTGAAGTTAGAATTGCTCTCCATGAGGATACACAGACTGCTGCTCCTAAATAGATTTTAAAAAAAAATCAATCAAAATGCAATTACAGACTCTCAACAGCAACTTACACAACTATCTGAAATTTTGTGCTGCAGCACAGGACAGATGCTGCAAAAGAATCTTTTATACTTCTCTGGTGCCTGAAAAGCTGTGCAGACATCTGAGGGGCACCACTCCTGAGCTTGTAATTAATTCCCAGTGCTATTCTGCTGAGTTCTTCCCAGCAAGGAGATAAAGGAGCTTAAATAAAACAAACAGCAAACAGGAGTTGAATGAGAAGCTAAACACATAAAGCCAAGCATCTCAAGGATTTTTATTTTGCCAAATTGATAGCAGGGAGAATTGGTGAATGCATTTCCATGTTCAACTCTGAACTTAGTTTTAATACTGTTCTTCAAAAGCAAATTATGATTTAGAACATGGCAAGTGTTTAAATTGAGTATTGTTTCTTATTATTTGGTTAAAAAATCATTAATATTTAGCTACAAGCACCTAAGACAGGTGAGTCATTTTCCTAAGAGCTAAAAATTTACCTGTGTGGGATTAAGAGAGATACAAACACCCAAGAGTGACTGCTAAAAATCTACTTCATGCTAAGATTGCTGAAAAAGTAAATTATGCTGCAGACAAAATCTATTTTGTCAGTTCTGTACTGAGATTTGAAGAATTCAAACGTATCCCAAGTCTTACAGTTAGTTTTTAAAAAATGAGTATTAATATATTAAAAAAAAGTGGAATTTTTAAAAACCTTCCCATTCCCCCTATTTCTCCTCTGCACCTGCTTTTTATTGCAATAGCCACAGGCTGTAATGAGACAGCAGTGTGACTTCAAGCACTGACACAAAGGAAGCTCTGTCTGAGCCAGTTACTCATCCACATGACATGATAGCTCCCATTTCCTCCTCAGTGCTGCTTTCCCAGAGCAGTGACAGAAACCACATTGCAGAACTGTCAAGATCCTAAAACCTGATTGCTAAATGTCAATTACCTCGATTAGGTTTCCTTAAAAAAAAAAAAAAAAAGGGAAAAAAAGAGTGAGAGATGTGAACCAAAGATTTACCTGCTCTGCTCCAAGTTGGTAAACTGGAACTTAAACATATCTTGTCTGCCCACAGACCCATAGATCTAAAAACAAAGCTGATTCTCTTCACTAGGAAATCAACTTAAAATGAATCACTTAAAATGAACTTTCCTGTTCTTTCAAACAGTGGTTTGAAGGTCATGTTTCTCTTCAGAGAGTTATCCATAGGAGCAGATGTAAAGATATCTGGAGGTATTCAAAATTTCCCAAGGAAGAAACAGCAACCATTTGAGGGAGAAATGTAAAATCTGTCTAAAACTCAGCCAAAAGAAGAGGCAGACGGCGATGGGGCTGTTGGGTCTCTGAAGCTCACAGGAACAGGGGATATTCAGCATTTAGGAAGACCAAGCACAAGTTTTTGAGCATAGAATCAGAAATTCAGCTGATAGCCCAAAGTAGCTGTGCCATTGGATAAACAATTGTAGCACATATTTCAAACAACAAATTCAGCTCTAGCACTAATTACAATTATACAGCACAGAAAGTACAAATTATCTTGTCTTTCACATCAGTTTGCCTCTCCTGACCCTCTAATTCTTCCTCTTCTTTTAATTAATCACCTTTTTTGTGTCCCCCTCGTCCATCTGTGCAACGATGCTATGAATGAGCCAGAACCTTTTACTCTTGCAAAAAGAAAAGGAACATTCATAATTTTTATTTACCTCTGTTACATGGCTCATCATTGAACACAAAAAATCTTTTTCTACAAAGCAGTTTCTGGCTCTTCAACTGAGAATTATCTAATTATTTTTCCTTCAATTACATATAAAATATTATTTTTAAGAGGCCTCACAGCCACATTATCACCCACACAGCTCCAGCTGTGTGTCAGAAGGTAGCAGACCAACAGCTGGAGATTTCTGTACTCACTGCCAAGCTGCCTCAGAGACAGCTCCAGCACAGAAAACCACCTGAGTGGATGTGAAACCCGAGTGGTTTGCTGGAAAAAATACATGCAAGTACTTTGGCACCAGGTCAAAACTTCTCCCATCCTCACCCCCCAGGAATGACACCTGGATATTGCAATATACCAAAGATAGCTCAGACTGGAAAAATCTCCAGCTGATCTGATCAGGGATCTTGCTGAGGAGCTGCTTTGGTGCTCCAAACCTCCAGCCTTTGGAGCAGGAGTGTGAGAAATCTGAGTCTGAATCGTGGCCCTGGCATCCAGCAATGACCTGACATCGAGGGCTGTGTGGATCAGTCATTATCTCACCTGAACTACTGGGTTTATTCAGTGCAACAAAGATTTTTGTAGGGTTTGAACAAGGGAAAAATCATACAGAAGATGTGAATCGACAAAATTTATAGTTTCAAACCCTTTTTCCTTCTTCAAAAAAAAAAAAACCTGTCAAAAATAATGCCACAGTAACTTTAAAACAGATATTAATGGAGTTGAATATCAGGATTCATAGCTTTTCCAAGGAGAGGACAAGCTTCTAAACTGCAGCTCTGTACTGTGGAGAAAAAAAAGTTTAATTTTGCCTCCTTAAAATCTTTAAAACATCATTCAGTCCTTGCAGTGGTGTGTCTCTATTTAAATGGTTAAGGTTGCAAAAACTCAGATATTTTCCCCAGTTCCCCCTACCTGTGGCAGATAAAACAGGGAGATAAGGAAGTTGTGATGTTCTTTTGACCTTCTGCCAAAGGTAAGGACCACCTGTCGATCTGAATTTCCCTTGCAAATCTGCTGGAGCTGCACTACTGAACCTGCACTGCTGGTGCCTGCTTTATCTCTGATTAGCCATCATTTGGGACAACTGTTCAACTGATGGAGCAAATGGCTGCCCTGAGCTGGCATTTCCTACCTCCCCAGCACCCTTCTGCTTAGAATAATATCTCACTGCAACTGAAATGCACTTTTATTTCTCCTCCCTCGTCCCATCTCAGAAGAATGAGAAAAAAACTTTGTGCAGGGATTTATTTTGATCCTGTTGGAGGAGGGTATTGAATACTCTGATGAGCAACGCTAGGACTGGGGTGGTCTCAAAGGGGAGTTTGTGGCTTGGGACACACCAACAATGCTCAGAGAGGATGTTTCTCTCCAAAAGGCACAGTGCTGCCCAGAAATATCATCTTAGTGGCAGGATTTCTCAGGGGTTTCCTGTACAGCTGTCAAACCCAGCCCTGCTGCTGTGTGTGAAATATCCCTGGCACTCCCCAGTTCTCCCAGAGGTGGCTGGCTGAGTTTTCCCTGCTGGACACAGCAACACCGGGGTGGTGCTGCCATCCCTGGCTCAGGTTACTGCAGTGATTACAGCAATTCCTCATCTCTCCTTGGCTTTATTCCCCTCTTTCACCAGAATATGGCAGCTGAAAATGCACCTGATATTTTATTTACTGCCCAAGTAAATATTATTTTTTTTAGTGCACCAGCCTCACTGTGTGAGTGCTTACATGGGTCTGGCTCTTCTGCTGCCCCCACTAAGGTCAGATTTTCCTTTCTGCCATAAATTCCTTCATTTCCCTGCCCATCTTCTTTGCTGGGAAAGCAAATGGAAGTCTGGGGTGCTTTGGATTAATTATCTGCTCCTGTTTTGTCAGTATAGGAAGCTGGCCAGTCTGGGAGGGTGTGCAGAAAAATTGGAGTGAACTGGAGCAGAGATGGCAAGGGCTGATCCAAAGGGTCAAAAACCTGGATACAGCATTGCTTCCCTTTGCTCCCTGAGCAGATGTAGAACTGTGAGCTACAATGCCATAAAATAGTCAAATATCATTTAATAAAATTCTACAAGTGTCTGTGTTTAATAGAGACATTAATTTAGCAAAGGTTTCTCCAGCTGATTCTCATCCCTTATTAGAAATATTCTCATCACATTAGAAATATGCAGGGATTATTTTGTTTGCCACATTCATGGTATTCAAATCTGCCTGAGACTTCCATTCATTTAGGTTAAAATAAAAGATTTTCTTCTTAAAACATGATATATCAAACAAACTAACTATGAAAAAGCCTTTTTGAGAGGGGAAAAAAAAAGCATTTCTGGTGTTTTGAAATCACCTGATCTACATTTTGGTTTATCAGTCACCTTCTCTTCCAACTTCCAACTTGTAAATAAATTAAATGTGTTGAAACCATGAGGCCATGCCAGTGTTTGCAAATACATATTTGACTGACAAGCCAACATCCTCTTTCAAAAAAATGTCCTTGTACATTTAAAAAAGAAAGAAGTATAGTTTATAGGGTTCTGATTTAAGAATTAAATAGCAGCTATTTAAATAAAATCTCCATGGAAACTTGCATTTCACAAGATAAGCCTTTGAAGGAAAGGGGCAATGACAGCTTAAGAAGAGAAAATAATACTAACAGATATAATCTTCTATAAAAATTCTTTGAGACAAAATGAATGAAAAATTCCTCTTAGAAAGCTGGAGCAAACAGCTATTCTCTGCAAATATTTTGCCAGAAATGAGTTACTTTTAAAATAGACTGAACCAGCAGCAGTTTGGGCACATGGTGGGGTAGAAAACCCCAACCCAAGCTGCAAAATGAAAGTTGGTTTTCTGCAGAAGTAAAGAGGATGCCACCTGGATTTTAAAAAGTTCTCTTTCAGAGCTGCAGTAGCTAGGCATGAACACATCTGAGGTACCCAAATAAAAAAGCTGAATTTTGGGGCACTGAATGGCAGGAGCCCAGCTGGGGCTTGACTGTCAGATTCATCATTTTTAATGTTTTCAGAAATAATAATAATCATGATAACAATGGCTGCTGCTTCCTTCCCCTTGGAAAATTCACTCTGTCCCCAAAACTTTACTCCTTGTTGTATTCCCACAAGCAGTATCCAATATTCTGGAAGCTGTCCTCAGCTAGCTGGTCACAGTTTTTTGGCCAAATCCCAAAGCTCCTTAGACAGAATAAAAAGTTCACACTGTAGGAACTTAACTTCATTTCTGGTTTCCAGCACAGAAGACAGGAGTGTGAATGAAAAATAAGTGGAGGAGAATTCATGGGACTCAAAGAGGGAACACAGCTCTTCACGACACCCTCAGTGCAAAAATTGGTAGGAAAAAATCCTAATTAATGGCAAGCCTTAATCCACAGTCCCAAATGTGTATCACAGTCTGGGCATACACAAGACCTACCCACTTATTCAGGAATAAAGTATTTTCTTCTACCAAAATGAAAGCCTGAGAACATTATTATAGCCTAAAACATATCAAGAATCCTTATATCGATGTTAAAAAATAAATCTGGCTTTCCTGTTGAGGCAAATTTCCTAAATTACCCAAAATCCCAGATAAAAATATTGCTCATGCTCACAATGCACACACAAACTTCTGGAGCCCTACAAATTACCAGTGTCAGGTGTTTGAGGAAGCTGCTGGTAATTATTTAAAGCTAAGTTATCACAAATAAAATGGAGCAGCTCTCCAGCACTGCCAAAATTGTTACGGCACCACTGGAGAGGATGATGTGGCTTTCAAACATTTTCTTGGAAGGGGGAAAGTGCAGTTCTTTGACCCATGTCTGCAAAACCTTGTTTCATTTCTGGATGACCACAATTGGTCAATCTCAAACATGATATTAAGGAAGAAATTAAGTGTGAAAAAGTGCCAGAGAACTCCTCTAAACTTTGGTGACTGTTCTACATCAGACATGGTCCATAAACAGTGAAATATAGTGAAATTATGTAAAGTAAATGGATTCCCTCTGAGGCTGCAGAGATTGATCATATTTTCCATCAGACTTCTAAAAGAAAGAGAGGAGAGTCACTCTCCACCACATTTTCCCCTGATTTCAATAGTTAAAATTACTTAGCTCTGTTCTCACAGCTCATCACAGATGATGGTGAATTTCCCTCATCTTTTTCTTCTCTAAAGAGGAAAAAGCCACTGAACTGTGGGCCACAGTTAACAGCTAACACCAGGATGAGGCTGAGGACTTCAAACATGGTATCTGTGAATGACACGTGATATCTTAATTATTACAGCCCTTTACCATAAACTAGAAATTACCAGTGCAATTCTAATTGTTATCTGATACTCTTTGGTAATTTTAGATCATTAGGAAATATCCTCTTCCATTTCATCCAACACAATTCAAACTAGTAATGCTATGCACCTGTTTGTTTAGTTTTTTCTAGAAGATGACACCAAGCAGCTAAAATCACTGTTGTGTTCATGTTACTTTTCCTACTGAAAGAACTCCTAGAACTCCTTCTATGTCTTGGTCTTAACTTTTTTTTCCTCACCCTAGAATTGGTCTATAACAATGTTTGAATGAGGAATTAATTCCCAAATAAAAACCGGATTCAGACCAGTTGAAAGTCAAGCTTTGATCCCAGATCTCTGGCTTAGTCACGTGGGATTTTGGGTAATTTTTATTGCTTTGTCATGGCCTGCAGATTTGAATGTTGCTTTACAGGATAGGTATTTTCCAAAAGGGTTTGTTGGAGCATTTTGTTTTATGGATGTAGATTCATTCCCAGACTCAGATTCAGCACTTAAACTTTGGGCTTCTTGAGATCTCCTTGGGTACTTTTATTACCCCATTCCACTTGCACTCAAATGCTTTAGAAACACCTCTAAACTGAAACAAAGACACCATTTTCTCTTTACTAATAGGAATATCTGGGGCAGATTTTAATTTTTTTTCACCGTGCCTATATGTACATGAGCAAAAGAGGGAGCCCAAGAAAAAAATGCTTAGGAAAATCCATTTACACACAACAGGAGCCCTGAAATTCCTCCAGAGGATTCCCTGTCACCTCCTGTTTTATCGGCAGGGCTGTCCTGGGGGAATGACCAAGCCAAGGGCTGGGAGAGTTGAGGCAGAGACCTTGAACTGCACTTTGCGTTCAGCTCTGGTGCTGGGAGCAGGACACCAGGCTGATGTGCTGATTGTTGCTAAGCGAGGGGAGCTGATCGCTGCCTTTTGTGCTGGACTTTTCGGGATGTGTGGCCCGGCTGAATGGCCGGGAGGTCAGGAATGCACAGGTCACCCTGGGCAGAGCCGCCCCCCGGAACGGGCACCTCCGGAGCAGATGGAAGGGGAAATTCCCTGTCGTGCTTTTAGGCATCTACAGCAGCCAGGGCTCCAAACGGAGCACGGAGCCCTGCCCCAGACCCAGGCTTCCCCACCCGAACCTCACATTTACCTCCCAAAAGTCCTCAGCAGAGCCACGTCCTGGCTTACTCCAGCCCCAAATCAGATTTAGCATCAGGGCAGCCGAGAAATCCTGCTGCGAACGGGTGACACAGTGGAGGCAGTAAATTCATGTAGCTCGGGAGTTGCTGGCTCTTTGTCTTTATTTGTTTCACCAATTCTCCCTCTCTTCACACCTGAGAGAAATATGATTACGCAGAAGACGGCCAAAGACGGCCGAGCCAATCCGAGCCCTACTGGTCCTGTATCCCAAAATCCCTGTTCCTATTCTCTCTCACAGCCAGCCCCCATCATCCGTGCTCGTTATTATGCTCATGTTCAGAAAACTGTTAATTCAGTAACCCCCTGCCTTTTGGTGCATTACTTTTGTCCCCAAGGCAGCCCCCATGGGGTCAGCAAGTGCCGGGACTGCGGAGCTGCAAGCACAGAATAAAAATCAAGGCTTCCTCTTACACCGAGGCTGGGAGTTTAAACGGTGCTTGTGCCCTCGGAAAAAGCTCGACTCTGAGCATCAGCCTGAGCTGGGGAGGGCTGGCCCTGCTCAGCCTAAGCAAGGAGGACTGACCCACTTCAGGACGCTTCCCTTAGGCCGCCGCAGCTCTGGGAAATAGGACAGACGAGCGGGCACAGGGATCGATAACAGCCAAGT
Organism: Phainopepla nitens; assembly: GCA_013400175.1. Lineage (NCBI taxonomy): Eukaryota > Metazoa > Chordata > Aves > Passeriformes > Bombycillidae > Phainopepla > Phainopepla nitens. The sequence continues at coordinate 479,440 of VXBQ01003597.1, forward strand.
GCTGCACTCAGTCCATTAGGATCAGCCCATCCATCAGGGCTCCAAGAGCTCTTTCCACGCCTGGCAGTAGCCTGGGGCTTGGCTGAGGGAATGTGGCACCACCCCAGCTCCTGCCCGGCCTGCTCAGAAAAGGCAGCTCCTGGCACAAGTGTCCAAGGCACAGCACCAGTTTTCAGCCTTTGCTCCTGGGATCTTGCAGTGCCTTAGGATCAGTGCCCTACAGCAAAACATAGCCCAGAAATACTAAAAGATCTGCACAGGACCGTAGTTCTTCTGTCCTTTTTAGCAAAGGAATTGCGTAGGGTGTTCCTGGAGTAGAGGAGGCATCTTTTTCTTTTTTGGGGGGAACTGGAGAAGAAGTGGTTTGAGTTCAGCACCTGAGGACTCCAGGTATGATCTGCTCAACCACATTAGGATTTTGAAGACCCCCCTTTGGGAGACCTATGAACAGTGAGAAGGGAGCCCTGTAGGAATTCATCACCTGCCCAAATGCCAAATTCTTCAAGTGATGCATTACTCCACAGTTTCATCTAATGGAGCATCTCTGGTGACTTTGGGTGTAATGTGGCAAGACAACATCAGCCAGTCTTTCCCTCAGAGCTACATTTCTCCAGCAGTTTTGGGGAGCCATTCAATTCCTGGGTTTGTTCAATGTGTGCTCACACTCATTGGGGGGCAGGGTGTGAACTGCATTGCCTGCACTGCTGCTCCCAGGTTAACATGAATAAATACAGGTTTATTCTCCCATGGACTTGACCTTTTTCATGGGCAGTGACTTTAAAGAATGCAGGTAATGAAGAATCTGTTCTGCAACTGAGTTACTTCATTGATCTTCACTATTAAAGAAGTGCAGTCTTGATGAGCATTTCTCACTTCAAGACTTAGGTATGATCTACTCCAAAGCATTGAGCAAATGGGAAATATCACAGAGAATGGGTTTTTTTTGTTTGTTTTAGAGGGAGATAATACCGGACATAGAATCTATAACACTGTATTTGTAATAAGCCTTACAGTTAAATAAAATAAAATAAAACTAAGCACACACATTTTTAATGCTAATTATTAGGGCAAGCAAAATAATTGCACCAGTGCTACCCAAACTTCTACAAATTGCATGTGACCAGTTTTCTTCTTGCTCAGAATGCTGAAACACAGCAGGACAACAGCAGGAAAGAAAGGCAGGCACACATGTGCTGTCTTCTAGAAGACTGTTTCCAGGGAAATCCGCAGAGTTAGAGATTCTTGCAAAGTCAGAGTTCAGAATAAAGTAGGAAGACTGTGCTCATCAGAACAACAATTTGTATTTGTGCAAATCATAAGCCAGAGGTGAGGGGAAGATAAATAGGTTAATCTGTTGTAAACTGATTTTGACCCTGAAGGTGATCACAGGTACACAGCATTACGGCACTTTAAACTGTTTTATGCAAAGCTTAAAAAAGACCCAGCAACAAACAAAGCTTTTTTTGTGTTTGCTAAACAAAGCATGAAAGAATAGTGACAAAAGTAGGAGGAGCCGAGTTTGTCCGGACAAAGCCAGGAGGAGGAGCCCTCATGCAATGGAAATGCAGTTCAGTGGTCCTGGATTGATATGCTCATCCTTTAAACCCCCAGGGCTGGGAGATCACAGGGCCTGAAAGTCCATCAAAGAGCACTTCTCTGCATTGATCCAGTCTGGAGCGGAAGGCTGGTGGGGGTCTGCTCTTCTCTATAAGACTGCCTCCGAAGATAATCAGCTTTTCTTCTTGGAAATTGGGGAATCCCAAACATCAATAAAGTGTTATTTCAAGTAAAACATCAGTCTAAACCTGCTGAGGCCTGAACGTGTGTGTGACTCTCTTGTGGTGTTGCATTGCTGTTTTGTTTTTGTTTTGTTTTGTTTTGTTTTGTTTTGTTTTGTTTTGTTTTGTTTTGTTTTGTTTTGTTTTGTTTTGAAAAAAAATAAAACCCCTAGTATGTAAAATCACAGGAGGGAAAATATTTTACCTTGAAAGTATAATCTTAATGCCTGGGCTGTTCTTTGCAACTTGTCAACAGCAGAATCTCCTGTAGAGGTCTTTACAGCAGCCTTACAAACTTTCCTCGGTGTGTCTGGATGCTCAAGCAGCACAGCAGCGCATGACCTACAAAGAAAATTTTTTTTAAAGTTTAAAAAATCATGATGTCCTTTAGTTAAGCTTGCATGTAGGGCAGGCAGGCAGTCCCAGGCCAGTCCAGCTCCTCGGGTTGAAACACTTCAGGTCAGAGGAAAGGGGAATTGGGAGCCTGGGGAATGTTTAATTAACACTGACCACTGGCACGGACTCAGGCCACCTTATCTGGAGCTTCCAGGTGACCAGCGATGAGGCTGGGGAGCCCCTGATCTCCCTCCACAGCTCTGGGTTTGATTTGTTCAAATTATAGATAGAACATTCATATTTTAAAGGGCTGAACATGCATAAAGCAGGAGGAGATCAGGCAATCCAGCACTCTCTGATGTAACCAGAGCCTGAAAGTCATTAATCAGCCATCAGTTTGACACTGGGAACTGCTAGGATATTTTATTTATTCAAGGGGAGAGGTGTTGAGCAGACAGAGGTTGATACAAGCTATTCCATCCCAGCACATGTAATGTGACTTGTTAAAACTTAGGAATATTTCAATACCATTAAACAGCTGAGTTTGAGTAACATAAATCAGTTGGCTGAACAAATCTCAGTGCCCTGGAGATCCTGGTAATTACAAAATCTGATATCTTGGTGCTTGAAACTATTTCAGGTGACCACAAACATTGCAGAGAAATGTGGTAAGAATTCCCTCTGAGCACCGTCTGTGAGTGTAACAGAGGGGAGAGAGAGCAGCAACTCATTCCTCACAAATAGTCCATTTCACGATTTTGGGGACAAGAAGGGGTGGCAAAGGATGTGACTGCTTCCAAAACACTTGGCTCTGGTGTAGGGATGGTGTCACTGGGATTAGCAGGCCACCAATCTCAGGGCTTTGGCAATCAGGCACACACAAAGTACTTTTGCTGAGCACGTTTCAACCAAATTCTGTGTGAGCCAGCAAATCCCTGCCACGCTAGAGTTCTAAAAATTGGATAGTACAGATCAGAGCAATCTCTTGCCCTCAAAATGCAGTTGTTGATCATTTCCCTTTCACTCAGCTCCCCTCGTTGCCCACAAAAAATCACACTACTGAGAATTAGAAAAGTTTCCGTTATATACCCACAGCCTAGCTCTTAAGTGCTTTTTAAGAATATTATTTGTAGAAGATTTTCTTCTCCTGCACAGGTAGAGAGTGGATTAGTCAACATTATTAATTATTTTTTTGACCTCAAGATCTGCAGCCCTCAGAAGGTTTACAGATCCAATCAGTGTGTATAGAGTAGAAAACAGCTTCTGCCTCAAGAGACTGGCAATCTGTGCTTTCTTTTGCAGAGGGAATTTTAAAAGTAGAATTTTGCCATAAAAATTATACTGATTTGTGTACTAAGGACCCAATCACTCATGCAGCAGTAGCAATCTAAACTGAAAAAATTAAAAAAAAATATTCTTTTTGTGGTGTAAACATATCCAGGCAAGAAATCATGCTCTACATGACAATTTCATGGAAAAGGTTGCTGCTCATCAGCCTGCCCTCAAGCATCTCTGCAACACCATCTGCCAAAGGTCAGCACCCCTCAGCCCCAGCAGCACCACTCACATCTGCCTCCAAGGACGCTCCAGCCGGAACAAACCAGGTTCCCTGGAAGGGTTTAAACACTCCCAAGGCTTGCTTAACCTAAAGCTAACCTGGAGGTGCTCCTGTGAGCAGCTCTGCTGGTGAATCGGGGCACTGGTGATCTCTGCAGAGTTATAAATGCGTGGGAGCACCTCGTACTGGAGACAGGCACACTGAACCCTAATCAAAGCTGGAGAGATGTGGGTAGGTTCCCTAAAACACAGATACCTGCAGAGCCAGGTGAGGCTGCAGGAAAACCAAGGCAGGTGAGCATCAGCAATTGCCATTGTTTCCCTCTGGGACCGTTTTCTTGTGGCAGTTTTGGAGCCATCAGTGCAGGACAGGTGAGCACAGAGACGGTTCTGCAGCCCGGTGTGGGGATGGTGTTGCACACCCAAGGACTCGTCTGGAAGACAATAGCAGAGCTTCGGGAGAAGCTGAGCTTGCAGGGGGTGAGGAAAGGCAGGGGGTCAGCTGCTTGCACGGGAGAATATGGAAAAGGCTCTGATGCGAGTCGTTAGAACAGTGGTTAAAGAAGGCAAAGCTGAGACAAGAATTTGGACTTCCCGACAATCAGTGCAGAAAATTAAAGCAAAGCATGTTACAGGGTGAAAGCAGAAACAGAAACTGCTCTCCAAGGATTTGAATAGAAAGAAATACTAAAGAAAATGAAAAAAAAAAAACAATGACTACTCTGAAAGACTTGCAATGTCCGATGCACTCAGCTCAGTTTGGCAGAGAGCTCGGTGTGAATTACTGTGCTCGTATGCAGAAGCGCTCACAGGTGTCAGGAGACAGCGATAAACACCGAGATATTTGATAGTCCTGAACCGAAGGAAACTTCCTCGGTGGGACAAACCACGGGAAAGATGGTCCCAACAAAAACAGCTGCTGGAGCTTTCACTGGACAGCTATCAGCAGCGGGGATTTGTTTGGAGCAGCAGCATGGCAGGCAGCACGCTCTGCTCCCCTTTTGTTCAGCACAGCTCTGGAGCTGGGATTCCAGCAGGAATTTCCCTTCTTGTCTAAGGCTGCAAAGGGAACCTGCTGCATCTGTAATCAGGAAAATAACCCTCGGCAGAGGCCGTCCCTCCCAGCAGCGTGTTTGGCTCATTACACCTCTGCACCGATTTCACCATTTACAGAACAAAACCGGGGCTTGTTTGTGTTTAGCGCTTCTGGCAAACAGTCCTGTCAAAACCCCGCGGCAACGCTCTGAAAAGAGGACGAGGAACCTCATCGTCTGTAGTCCTGGGAGGTTTCTTGCAGCAATTTTCCCATTTTCCGACTGCCCGTGGCAGTAAGTGGGGGCTCCGTGGTTCGGTTCCATTACTGAGGAGGGCAGGAGCTCAGCACTTCCCAAAGCAGGCCTGGCAGGCTCAGACTCCAACAAAAACTGACCTTTCCATCAGGCTGCTGCCATCCAGCCCCACACTTTCTGTGAGGGAGCGATTCCCAGCCCTGGGCAACACAAAGATTTCGAGAATACACAGTAGCTACAGAGAAGCAAAAAAAAAAAAAAAAAAGAAGGGACTTCCCCATTTAAATGCAAGTAAAAGTGAAAGTACTAGGTTTTTTTCTAAAGAAATATTGTATTCTAGGCAGCCAAGTCACAGCTGCCATGCCCACAAGGGGACAAACGGGTGCACTGAACTTTTATTACTTCAAATGACATTACAGGGTTTAGTTGTACCCAAGGACAGGCCCAAACTTTGGAAGTTTAACCTTAGGCTGAGCATGCAGCCAGCATCCCCTCTCTTCTGCACCACTTTAGACATTCATGAAGCCTGTGATGCGAAGTACTTTTCATTTTTGCCATGCTTGGTAAATTAGCCAGCAGGCAGGGAGCAGACAATAATAGCAGATTCCTCTTCGATGGCTGGATTTGATTTGCTGCATCTCGCAGTGTTTTGATCATTTGGACTGGAGATAAGTCGCACACAATTTGGGGGCTGGCAAAGTGGGATTTAATAAGTCTCCTGTAAAACACAGCATGTATGCAAACAGCCCAGAGGATTAGACCCCGCTTGCTTAGTTTGGAACTTGGTGCAGCCAACCTGAATAATCAAATGGAGGAACAAAAGTTGTGAATCCCCTCAATGCTCTGCTTCATTAGGATCTCCTTACAAAAAAAGAAAATGGGGCTCATCTGATCAGCCAGATTTTATGGCATCTGATTAGACCACCATTTTCTCAGCAGGTCCCCTTTCTTTAAACTGTTGACTATGGATGGCCTGCTGAATAGGATGAACTTTGGACCGCTAAATTGCAGCATTATGGTTATTTAGTGTAATTTATGAAAAAGAGAGAAGTCATGATCACCTACTTCATATTGCTAATGATATCTCCATTTATCAGAACAGCTATGAGTTTGGATCATCATTTTTGCCTCACAGTCACAGAACACTGTACAATTAGATAAAAAAAATTTCAAATATGGGCTGTATGAATACTAAATTAAGATTTAATAATCCTTACATAATCATTTATTACTGTTGACTCTTTGCTGCCTTGCATTAAGTTCCCCATAATCTCAGCGGGTTTGCTTCAAAGTTTCCCTATTCATTCTGTATTTCCTATTTGCATTTTACAGTGAGTAATCTAAAAAGAAAAATAAAGAGGGGAAAAAAATCTGAACTTGATTTTACTGCTCTGCAGTGTTTCATCTAAACAGCAATTAAACCCATAACAAATTACAAAGATGCTGTGAGAATTAAATGACAGTGATTTCAGCATGAAAGTGCCCTTACCCCGAATGAAAAGAGATTTCCAATTACAGAAATTATCACTTTGTCTTTTTTTTTTCCCCAACAAACAAGACAGCCAAACACTTTCCTTAGAGGCAAATTTCTAAATTGCTGATTATTACAGGTAATGATCTATTCACTGTGTCAGCTTCCCAGCCTTCCTTAGGAGCTGGAGTTCTGCAAGGTAACAATGAGCCATCAGGGAGGGGAGGAACAGCAGCGAGTGATGCTGCCAGGCAGGAGCCAGTTCCTCAGGCGTGGCAGGAGCAGAGGACACAAGGACTGAACGTCTGTCCTGCCTCACGTCCCCACACGAACCCCTGGATGATGATCTTACCCGCAGCCCACTCGCAGATAATTATGGATTTCCAGCTGTGTCAGAGCTGAGCAGCTCTGTCCTGGGGGCACAAACCCCCAGCAGGAGCTGGTGTGGTCGCTTCCACCCAGCCCTGATGGATGGCTCAGGTGGGCACAAGCCCTACAAACAGTGCTGTGGTGGTATTTTTCTAGATGAAGTGGGGAAGTGATGAAGTTTCTCCAGCACAGGCAAACTGATTTGTCACTCTGTTTCCTGGTTTTTACTCAGTGTAGTGCTGATATTCCAGCTGGGAACCTCTTCTGAAGCACACTGAATTGTGTCAAAGAGTGTCTGAAGGCAGCAGCACTTATTCAACCACTTATTCAACCCAGCCTTCAGCCCAGCCATGTAATTAGACTGCCAGAAGTTTGGGTAGACCAATCTTGGACAGTTTGCACACCCCCATGGGCAGAGCAGAGGGGATCACTGGTTCACAGCAGGGCATCCTGTGTGATCATCACAACTCAGCCTGCAGCAGCTCTGCCCAGAGCCTGATTCTGGTTCCAACCTCAGCAAACACATTCTTCTTGCCACTGCTTAATAAATGGCCATGGATTGTTCTGGAAGGCCTAGGAGCTAAATGCACAATAATTATTCCAGCACCACTTCTGGGCCAACAGTGCAAACACTTCTGGTTTGAGTTCCCTCTGGAACTGTGAGTCTGCTCATGCAGTCCTTCAAAAATCAGGATCTACTTTGTCAGCTTCAGGCTGCATGGCTGGTGTGGTGCCTGCTCTGCAGAATTTTCTGCTATCCCAATTCACATTCAGCATCCTCCACCAAGTGAAGTTTTTACATGGATACTCCCCAAGAGTCAGCGGGAGGTCTCTGCTCTCCAGAATGTTTTATTAGCATGCTGACCATTTCTGAAAGAGAACAGTAGGATTTTCCTGTGGGTCAGAGTTCATACTTGCTGTCACTTGAAATCACTGTAGGCTGATAAATGCTCTAAGGTTCTGGATTTTTGTTATTAGAATCAAACATAGCAAATACTGGGAAAGGTGAGGAGAAAAGACAGCACCAAGTGAGGCAATGTCTCTCTACCCCACCCCAAAACATGACCCCTCAGAGACAATTTATGGCAGTGAATGAAGACCTTGAACATCTGAGAACCTCTACTTATTTCCCATCCACAACTGCAACTTCTCAGCCATCCAAGGAGATCTCGCTGCTGCATTACTCCCAGGAAAAAGGTTCCTCTTAGATTTGTTACCTTTTGGCTCCATGAAGCCATTAGTTGTTAACCAGCTGTAAAATTATCAGCACAGCTCCAGCTACACAAAATTGTCTTGGGTTTGGTACCCAAGAAAGGCCTTAACTTGTTCTCCTTCTTTCAGTAGGAAAATAGACAGAAATCAAGGACAGCTCTTGGGCAAGATGAGCAGGCAGCACACAGACCTTCACATCACATGGCAGGAAATTTGGCTCTGAAAAAGCTCTCCAAGCCTCCTGACTTTCCATTATTTGTGTGTTGTTGTTAAACATCAGCACTGCCCTGGGTACAGCACAGAGAAAATGGTGAGAAAGATTTCTAAAAGCCTTCTGTTGAACCTTCTCTTGGGTTCAGTGGAAGAAACCTTCCCTCTCTGTAATTTCCTGCTTGTGCTGCACTGTTGGAACCCTCAACAAGCCCAGCAACCCCTCCAAGGGATCTCTGCACAGGCAAGATGGTCCTGGTGGTACTGAACAGCACAAATGTGAGGCTGAAAAGCGAGGTTTGGAGCTGATTCATTCTCCTGGTGTGCTGGTTTTGGCCGGGCAGAGTTAATTTCCTTCACAGCAGCTGCTGTGGGGCTGGGTTTTGGCTCTGTGCAGGAAACAGGGTTGATAAGCCAGGGATGTGTGAGTTATCCCTGAGCAGGGATTGCACACAGCCAGGGCCTCTCCTGCTCCTCACCCTCACCTGTGAGGAGCCTGGGGGGCACAAGGACCCGGGGGACACAGCCAGGACAGCTGAGCCCAGGGACATCCCAGACCTCATGGCATCACCCTCAGCACATAAAGCTGGGGGAGAAGGAGGAAGGGGGGACATTCTGGGTTTGTCTTCCCAAGTCACTGTGACACTGATGGAGCCCTGCCTGCCTGCCTGGAACACCTGCCTGCCATGGGAGGGGATGAATTCCTTGTTTTGCTCTGCTTGCATACACGACTTTTGCTTTAGTTATTAAACCGTCTTTATCTCAACCCATGAGCTGTTTCACCATCACCCTTCCAGTCCTCTCCCCATCCCACCAGGGGACAGTGACTGACCAGTGGAGCTGAGTGGTCAGCTGGGGTTAAACCACACCACCAGGGTTGGTTTTTTCAGGAGTCAGGTTATATGAGAGCGTGATTGTTTCTGGAAAACTTCTGTCGCTGTAGGAATCCAGCAGTACCACCAAACAAAAAATATAAACAGCACCTTTGGGCAGTTCTCACCTCCTCTTTGGGCAGTATTTTCCACAGAACACAGAAAAAGAAGCTCAAGTACTTAGAGATGATCTTTGCTCCTGAAATAGATTTTGAGTTGTATCATTTTTACAGTACTGGTAAATACTATGACCGTCTTTTAAAGAGCAGCTTTTCAAAACTGACTCAGATACGTTTCAGTGAGACTTCTTTTCGCCCCTGTGGAAAAATGCAATGTGTATTCTAACAATTATTACACCTTTATTCTGTGCATCAACTCTGTTTCTAAATGTCTGAACTGACAGCATGTCTGGTCACATGAGTCCAGTTGACAAATTTAGCTAACGGTAACGCTTTAGGACAAAATTATGAAAAAAATGACAAATTAGCAATGGCACCTAATCAATAAATGACACAATAAGGAATCCATGAAGCTGATAATGCAACCTCACAATTCTCTCATTTCATAAAACAAATTACCAGGGCCAAACATGTGCTAGATGATGTCTCATTTCCAGTTAGATTTCCCCCAACCAATAATAAATTTATCTGTAATTATATAGATGATAGTCCCAAAATGATCAGCAACACGCAAATTTCAGAACCTGGCTACTTTTAACCCTAAACCAGCCATGAATAAGTGGTTTCCTCAGTGCTGCTGCCTTGAGACACTCTTTGACACAATACAGTGTGCTTCAGAAGAGGTTCCCAGCTGGAATATCAGCACTACACTGAGTAAAAACCAGGAAACAGAGTGACAAATCAGTTTGCCTGTGCTGGAGAAACTTCATCACTTCCCCACTTCATCTAGAAAGATACCACCAGCACTGTCACTCCTAGAACTCTCAAAATATTTCAAGATTTAACTATCTTCCAGATAAATTTTCTGTCGTTGCAGCCAAATGTTATTTTACTTTAACATAACACAGTAATACTGCAGGCTCTGAAATTATTTACCTTTATTCTTACAAGTAGCCTTAGTGATTTATCTAACTTCTGCAGGCTGGCATTTCCCATGATATGGTTTGCACAAAAAAAAAACAATTCTTAAAAAAATCCTGAAGAAAATCTCTTTTGTGATTTTGAAATTACCACAGAGCAAGCTGAGTTCATCACAGCAGAGAAATGACATTCAAGCATCCCCCTTCTGCTATTTTCTGGTAATTCAGAGCAAATCTAGATACAAGGAGCTCAGATCAGCCCTGTCCATCACACCCTGAGGGAAAGGTGCTTTGTCCATTTTCTTATCTGGAGAGGTGCTGAACCAACTCCAGCAGGGTGGCAGCAACTGGAGGGCTCCAAAATAAATTCCTTAAACAGTTTTAAAGAGAAGTTTGCAAAAATCAAGCAGCCCAGTGAAAATGCCCTACACAGCAGATCAGAGGCACAGAAAAAGCAGATTTTAAAGGTGCAAAGGCCAGGCTGGACTGGGCTCTGAGAAACCTGCTCTGGTGGAGATGTCCCTGCTCAGGGGTGGAACTGGGTGGTTTTAATCTCTTCCAACCCAGCTATTCCCTGACTCCCTGAAAATGGAACTAAGAACTCATGTAAATCACACCATGCATTATTTCCCAGAAATTAGAGGAAGTTGTCTCTGATTTGTCCCTTCCCAGGCCATTCTCCTCCTCTGGAGATTGCAACCATCACCCCCAATCTTTGGAAGGAGAAAGAAGAAGCAAAGTTTCCAGCTCTCACAGCAATTCAGAGCTGCCTATCACTGTATTTTCTTGTGGGAACCAGCCCATCCTTTTGCATGGAAGGTGTTTTCCATTCCAGGTGGATGAAAAACAATGACAGAGTGCAGAGTCCTATATTGCCAACAGACATGAGTGTTGGTTTTGGTGCAGAATTTAAAACTTTGCTGTCCTGAATACAGCAGCAATAAATACAAGTCTATTTTTCAATTCATTTAAAAGGACAGAGGAAGCCTTTTGTTTGAGGAAAAAGACATGACAAAATAAATAAATAAATAGAAATTATGTCTTCCAAAGCTATTTAAACCCTGAGAGACTTTGAAAACAGAGCAGTCTGCTAAAAACTAATTATTTATTATCCTGAAAAAGTCAAAAAGAAATTATGTTAACTCACGTAGCCCAGACAGACCTGTTTGCAGCAAGGACTGTGCTTAGCCCCAGTATGAAAATCTTTATGCATATTCATGTCTTTATTGTACTCATCTCCCAAAGGAACAGAAAAAGGCACAGAAAACAAACAGGTGAATGAAAGATACTCCTCTGTTTGTCTGGAAAAACCGGCCAACACACACATTGATATATTTTTATTTAAATCCCTTTTTTTTCTCTCTCACACGTGGCCCCGAAGCAGAGTATCACAAATTGCCCAGCCACACCTACAGACAGCATTTCACTGCTTTCAATCTCTGCCTCACCGAAACACTTCACGCCACATTCCTTGCTCACAGCCACTCTCCTCTTGTACTGGCAATTTGAAAGAGTTGATCCAGCTGAAAAAAAAAAAAAATTCTGGAAGAAAAATCTTAGTTGGCAGCGTCAGATTGATAATCCAGGTGACCAAAAGAGCTTCAACCCTAGTCCATGGCAGCACCTTTGGCTACAGATTTAGCAGGAAACTGTACCCCAAGGTCTGTGGGCACTGCCATGGCGTGAGCATTAAGCCTATAAAATAGCATATATAATTAACAAAATGCCAGCCAAGCATTTGGCAGGAAGATCTCATTCCTTCATGCTTGGGCTCATACTGCCCAACATGTGCAATGATCTCCAAGTTAAGTAGCTGTCCTGTGTTTTGGGTCAATTTGCACACATCTCTGCACAGAACCTAAAAAAAAAAAATCAAACGTCTTTTAATTTACTATCACCTGAAAAAAAAAAAAAAAAAGAAAGAAAAAAAATAGAAATTTAAGTGGATTGCAAAAAATGCCTATTCAGTATGTGCCAATCCAAATGCAAAGAAAAAATCTTCATCCTTGGCAGAGATAGGTAAAAATTGGCCCAAGTCACCATGGAAAATGAGATGTTACAAATACCTCAGCGCTAAATACTCTGAAGAATATTTCCGTTTTTCCCATATGCTCTTCCTCCAGCTATCCAAATTGCTCCTCTCCGAACAGTGACATGTTTGTGTATGACTGGGAGAAAACATTTTAAATATGATTCCAGATCCTTTGGGAATGGAAACTCTCAATAATGTAAACAGTTATTTTCCAAGCCTCAGGAGCGGGGATCTCCAGCCCAGCACCCAGAACAATGGGAGGTGCAGAATATACCCCTAATCTGTATTCATTACAGTGAAACGTGTCTCTGTCACCTCCGGTCACCCTAATGAAGGGTTAATTTAAACATCTAATTGGGAGCGAAATGTACTGATGATATGAAGCGGGCTGACTGCACAGACACAAAATACCTGCAAAAAGTGGTGGGCTGGACCCTCACCTCCTGATGGGGCTGGCTTAGCTCTGCTAAAATAAGCTCACCTACACCCTTTTTTCCACCCATAAACCCTTTAAAAAACCCCAACGTTGTTACAAAAGGCCAAAGATAAGAAATTTAGGCAAAAAATGGGGGAGTGTGGGGAGGGGAAGCCAAACGTTGTTTGAATCAGATATAATGATCCTCTAGAAATGGATTCAAGTACTTGTGAAAAGGCCTAAACTTACAGCTGGATATCAGGCAGGACAACCACACTGATCAAAAAGCTGACCCCACGTTTTAACAGGTTAAAATTTTCAGCTGATCTTAAAAATAAGCTCTTTTCCACCTTTAGTATAATTTGCACACACGGAGTCCTTTGCTCATCCATCTAGTGCCGCACTACGATCAGAGCTACAGCCTTTGCTTCTAGACAGCCCCATCGTCCTTTTCCACATCACTTTTAGAAATTTTGCTCCTTATGTTTTACTGCTTGCATAGATCTTACAGCTTGACCAGTTTTGGCAATCCGATCGGTTTTTGAGAGGGTCTGTTTTGTTTTTCTCGTGCCTGGGCGAAATTTCGTTTTTAAACTGAGGTACAGCAGGAGGCACCGCTGTGGTGAGACAATGTCCCCGCTCCAAGGAAGCGAACCGTCGCCGAGCAGCACTTTGCAGAAGTCCAGGCTGCCACAAGGGGTTTTCTGATGCAGTTCAGGGCAAAATTAACCCTGATCAGCGCCAATACAACCCTCAGCATCTCTTTTTTCTGTATACCAGGCATACGTGTACTCATCCTGGGTAGAGGGTGAAGATGAAGGGAGGGGAAAGTTGTTGGAGGGTTGCCTGGACGTCGTCTGCTTATCAGCAGGGCAGATGAAAGCAAACAGCCCGTGCTCCACCCCTGGGTGGAAGGAGCGGAGGAATGCAGTCCCCTCCCAGCACCGGGATGAGCCTCCAGCTCCATTCACGGCGACTTCACAGCTCCGGGTACAGCGCCCCGCTGCTGATGGCCCGATAGCATCCGTGCCAAGCACGGCCGAGGATGGCTTTAGGGCTCGGTAATGGGTTTGTCACACCTGGAAGTCTCAGGTTTGAGAGAGGACCGTGGATGCTCTGGTGTCACCCCGTGGACTCGGCCCCGGCTGCCGTTGTTCAGCTAGGGCGGCTTAAAAAGGTGCCATTAATACCATTAAAATAATAATAATAATAATAATAAATAATAAAGAAGCACAATAAGAAATTATCTTTCCAAACTGAACCATCCAGAGGCTAGATCTTCCTATTACCAGGATACAATTGTCAGACTTTGTAAGAACAGATTCAAGACAGAATGAACCTGATGATTACACATTAGCTATTATTATTATATTCTCTATTATTATTTTAAATNAAATGTGCCATTAATACGGGATCATTCTCAAAACCTGACTTTTCCCAGCCGCGTTTCTGCGTGGCAGAAATTCATTATTCCGCTCGCTCGTTAGCAGCCCCTGGAACTCTCCAGAGCAGCCTCGGGGGCTCTGAGTGGGAAATGGGTGCCCCGGCCACGATCAAAGCTGAGCCCTTGAGCCGCACTTTTTACGGCCAGTGAAGTCACCCCTTTTCCCTCTGCAACGCCCCTCCAGCAGCGGAGCCCCCCGAGGTCGGGCAGGGTGTGCAGGCCTGGGGGCCGTGCCCGCGGATCCGCCGGCAATCCCTCCCCTCCCACGGCCAGCAGCGTGCCCCGCTCCTCCGCACCCTGCCCCATCCCTCCGAGCGGGGACACTGGGGTCCGGCCGTGCCTGAGCCCCATTTGCGCTTGGGTGTATCAGGGTGAGACTTCAGCGCCTTCCTGCGCGGCCATCGCCAGCCCGGGAATTCCTCTGCTCCGGCTGCCCCGGGGCTGCTCCGGGGGACAAGGCACCCACCCTGCCCGTCCTCACTGTCCAGAACCGCCCTGGGCTCCTCCGGCCCAAACCTCCTGGTCCTTAAAATCGGAATTACCAAACTAACTGCCTCCTTGAAAGGCACTCCACGAGACCGAGAGTTTAAGCGCACGAGGGTTGTGTCCTGTGGCACTCGAGATGACAATTTTTGGTTGTTTTAACTTTGCGACAAGCAGGAATTAAACCAGATTTGCACCCAACTCTTTTTCTCAGCACAAAGCACAAATATGCACATGCTCTGCTGCCTCGAGTTCTAAAAACTGCCACTCTGCGCTGTTCATTTAGGGCCCGGAAAAGGCGCTGCAAATCCCCGGTGCACAATTCCCGCTGGATTCAGCCGCGGAAGCTCCGGAGATGCTTCCTTCAGGTGCTGTGTAAATACACCGGGAGCAGCGCAGCAGCTCCAATGATGGGTGATGCTAACGAGCCGAGCTGTGAAGTGCAGCAGGTCAGGAGCAATCCCTGCCGCGCTTCAGCTCTAGGCAACAGGTAATCTCGAGCAGAGGGGCAGGAAAAGCAGCCGGATCGTTCAGGCTGCCCAGGAGGGGTTCCTGATGCCCCAAACTGAGCTCAGCGAGCTGCCAGAGAGGGCTGTAGGCTGCATCTATGGCTTGGCATCACGGAGAATCAGCGCACGTACTCAGTATTTGTGAATTAATTGCAATGGCTCCTCGCTTAAAGTGTCACAGCGTAGTAACGCCTTCATGGTTTTCATTAAAATGTCTAAATTTCACTTTCTGCGGAAATGTCATTGTTTAGAGGACGTAAAAATGAGGAAAAAATACAAACCCAACTTGAACGATTTTTCGAAGCCAAGCAGGGTTAGTTTATTGTACAAAATAATAAACAATGCTGCTCCAGTTCAGCCTTGTGGTTTAATGTAAAGATTTTTGTAAGATGAGCTTTAAAATTACATAAATCAGCTCGGCTGAGGGGTGCCTCAATCAGTTGCCCAGCTGTCAAGAAAAACAAAACAAAACAAACAAACAAAAACAAACCACCAAACCAACAACCAACCAACAAACAAACATACAACAAACTTGTAGAAAGAGAAAGCAATTGAATTACTATCTCTTTTTGCGGGGAAAAAGACCCAAACAAACACAAAACAACAAAAAGATGGTCTGTCACAGAAGTTTAATAAAGTGAAATTTATCAGAAGTTGTTCAGTAAAGTCCTAAACTAAGTCACCTTCTGTGCCTGAAGCCACCCTGTCCTTGTGCAGTTGGACTCTGGTGTTTTGTCTGCATGATCTGTCATTCTATGCAAAATCATCCATTTTTAATCACCAGGGATCTCCCATCGGGCCCAGGTGTGCTCTAGGACTGCAAGGACCCCAGGGAGGGCAGGGACCATGGCTGGGCTGGCCGAAGTCTGCCCGGTGCTTTGGGGCGACTCCCTGTGCTTTGGGGCCATTCTCGGTGCTTTGGGATCATTCCCGGCACTTTGGGGTCACTCCCAGCACTTTAGGATCACTCTCGGTGCTTTGGGGTCACTCCCGGTGCTTTGGGATCATTCCTGGTGCTTTGGGGCTATTCCCGGTGCTTTGGGGTGACTCCCTGAGCTTTGGGGCCATTCCCAGCTCTTTGGGGCCATTCCCTGCTCTTTGGGGTTCCCGGCTGGAACGCCAGGCGGGGAAGCAGAGCCCGTTAAGATCCGAATGCAGATGCAGGGTGCCACCCTGCCCTGCCGCTGATGGGGCACTCTGGCATCCCCGAGCTCGATGCGGTGATAATCACAGCCCTGAGCACTTGCTGCCCCTCCTGGGAGTTCCCACTTGACCTCAAAAATGCAGAAAATTCACCAGAGGGGGTGAAATGCAGCGAGCCGGTGAGTTCTGTTATGAGCCCACCTCATGCTGCAGCTGAGCTTCTCTGTGCCATGAACCAGGATGTCCAGAAGCTGTGCTAGGATTGAAAAAACTGTTCGAAAATTAAAAAAAAAAAAAAAAAAAAAAAAAAAAAAAAAAAAAAAAAAAAAAAAAAAAGCTGAGGTCTCGATTTCCTCCAACAACAAAAAGCAAAGCTCTTTCTTGCCCCTCGTCGTTACCCTACCACGTAGCTCCCATTGCTCGCAGGGACACTGGCAAGGCTTCTTTTTCTGAATAACCACCAAAACCACATTTTACCCCCTCCAAATATCAGTCAACAACTGGAATAGCACGAGCTTTACTGCTCTGGGAAAAAAAAAAAATCAGTTCAGGGAAAAAAAACTCACTTCAATAATAAGATTTTTTTCAATTAAAGTTTTTAATAACAGAGTATTTTAAGGCACCTTCCCCCCCCCTTCTTTCCTGAAACAACCTACCACTGTAATTCTCACATGTAAAAGGCACTTTAGGTGATTTTGCAGAGTTATCCCAGGTGACACTGCAGCTCTACTCCTGCCACACCGACGGCCCTTGGAAGTGAAACCTACAGTAAATTTTGATTTCAGCCACAGCTTTGTAAAACTAGTTTTTCCCTGCCCAAATATATAACAGAGATCAAAATCTTCACCATTAGTGCCAGAAGCAACAATTCTTTTGCCAGTGATAACCTCTGGGTAGGCTCCCAGCTGTGCCCCAGGTAAAGCTGTCTTACTAAACCACGCACACTGAAAATATTGCATTTCAGTTCCAGCACATGGGCTTGGGAGAAATCTAAACAACAACACGAAAACTATTCCCCACCAATGTCTATCAGAGCAGCAGCTGATCTTCCCCTGGCAACCTTTTCCAGGCAAATCCCCACTCCAGGGCCGGGACAGGATGGAGAGATAAGCACCCAGTGCTGCATTCCTCCCACACCCACAGCTCCCAGCCAGAGGGCGGATAAAGGGGAGGCAGCTGCTCCCAGGAGCGGTGTTTGAAACTCCCCAAACAGCGCTGCTGACTGATTCAATCACGGCCTTTAAGGCTTTTTCAGGATGGAGGCTGAGGTGGTGCTTGGCTGTTTGTCCCTCCGTGCTCGTGTCTGTTCCTGATGGCCCGTTCAGTGACCGGCGTGCAGAAATATCTGATGGACTCCAAAGCAGACACAGAGAGCGAATCCAGTGCCCCGTGCTCACAAAGGCCCAGTTCGCCGTATTTTAAAGTCACTTTGCAGACTCTCAGCTTCAACAGTGATGCCAACAAGCAGGCAGGCACTAATATGGTATTTTATCTCGCTGTATATGCAAGGAAAATGGGTTTGAAACTGCGAGCCGTTCACTCAGAGTGCACAGCAGCAAGGCACAGAATTTAACCAGGAGGATTTTGGTAGGATGCTGTACGGAAGGGTCACATAGAATGAAAAGGCTGAATAAATCCCATGGCCAATTACATGGTCACTGAATCATGAAAAGGCCAGGCTCCTGGAATTTTGCAGCTGCTAGTAGATTCAACGGATGCATCAAACCAGCAGCAAACTCAGCTACAAGTTACCCCAGCACAGAATTGATTTGAAACAAAATGAACTTAGAGCAAACCCCCATCATGCAGAAAGTTTTGAGGGAACACTGATTGAGTTTAATTCCCATTATCTTTCCTTGTCTTCAGTATACTTTACTACAAGATACATAAATTGCCTTTTCTGTTTAATGAGAAGTACGAAAAACTTCGTAGAGGTTTTGTTTTTACTGAAATTAAGCCAAATATCTAGGTGTGGTTATTTACTGGGGGCAGGAAAAGCACCTTTAAATTAAGTTTGACTCTCCCTGAATAAGCTGTGACAGCCTGCACTGGGGAAAAATGGAAAACAAGTATATGAGTGTTTACTGTCCCTCTGCCAGAGTGACAAAGCCATATGGGACAGGAAGATTGCCAGCCCTCTGGCAGAAGTAGCCCCGAGTATCTGAAACCTTGATTGCTTTGAGGCAGGATGCAGGAGCTGGCATAGAAACTCTTCCCTTTCTAAGGCCAGGAGCCCTTAGCAGAGGTGCAAGGAGAAAATCGGGAGGAATTCCCTCCAGGGCTGCTGGAGCTGCACCATCAGCACAAGGAAATGCTGCAGACAGGGCCCATTTGGAAAATTCCATTCCAAACAGTGGGCAGAGCATCCCTCTGAGACCAGGGATCACTGCTGGCTCTGCCCCTGCCTGACTGGACCTTTTTCCTTATGTAACTCAGTTGCACTGATTCCTTTGCAAAGTTTTGAGATCTCACAGGAAAAAAAAAAAACACCCAAAGTTAAGAATCATCATCAAACCACAAGCTCTCTCCTAGTATTGCACTCACAGGCTTCCAAGACATCGAGGAACACACCTGATCAGGGATGTTTGAATCAGAGAAAATAAATTCTTTTACAAATGAACATGAAGGACAGCCATGAAACACTGATCTCCCCTTCTTCCTACACAGGATTCTTCTCTACAGCTCACAGCTGTTTTATCCAATCCTGCTTCAACAGGAGAGAAAAACTGCTTGAAAACTCCTGGAGAGAACATTGCACATCTGCCTTTTATTTTGCTGACATGAAATCCTCCCATTTTTCCTGGTTGTGTCACAGGGCACCACCCAGCAGAACGAGTTTTTCTTTTTGCATCCTTCTGGTGTTATGCAGACTTCTTACTCCCTTCAGTAGTCATCCCACAATCCTTCATATATCCACCTTTGTACCCACCTCTTTATTTGCTTCTTGAGAATGTCTTTTAGACCTCTTCAGTGATTTTCTTAGCTGAGGTCTCAATTTTCTCCACCTGCTCTCTCTGGGTGACAAGTTGGTCCAGACCTGGGAAGACTCCATCAACATCCTGCTCCCCTTCCCTTTCTCTGATGAATTTTCCTTCATTAAAAAGCACAGATCCATCCTGTATCTCTGCACAGTGCCTCTGCCACAGCCAGGACATTTGAGAGATCCTTTCAGAGCAAAATGACAAATGATCCATGAATTGTAAAAAAAAAAAAAAAAAATCTGAAGATTGAAATCTGATATTGAAATCTGTCATCTTCTCTACCTGCCAGCAAGGGCAGAAATCCACCGGTCCCAATGATCTCAGATGTGCACAGACATTTCCAAGTGGTCTGAACTTTCATGATAAAAGCACTTTTCCTGTCTGCTGGTTCTAAAGCAACCTCATCTAGTCCTGCAATGCTCAGTCATCACCAGAATCCTCACCACCAAAGAGTTTTCTCTTCTTTTTCTCTCTCGCCTCAGAAGCCTCTAAATGTTGAGGGCACTTAAGCCCACTGAAATAGAAATGTTTCAGACATTTAACAGCTGATCCTACCCACAAATACTCCAGCCTGGAGATGACTTCACTGGGCCCAGGGAAGGAGAATTTGCTCAGACAAGTGTCTCAGGTGAAAATGTTGTTATTTTAGGATTAGTCTGATTTTACCTGAAAGCTATCACTAAATTCCCTCTTCAGACTAAGTTTAGCAATGAATATGAACAATGCTATTAAATAGTGAGGCTATGGCAGCACCATCTCTGGAATAACATGCAGACCTGATGGTAAACATTTTTTTTTCTCTAATACTTGATGCAGCAACTATTAAACAAGTTTTTATGCCCTATACTTCAGGAAAAGTTATTGCAGGGATACAAGGGAATGTAGAGGGAATTCATTGACTGCACACTGGATACAATCCTGATATACACCTGGATATTTTTAAATACTTCTGTACTTTAAGGTCAGAAGGCACCATTATGATCCTCTGCCCTAAACCCTCGAGGCACAGCCAAGACTATTAAATTTTACCCAGCAGTTCCTGGAGAGGAGAGAATTATTCTCTCCTGCTGCATAAGTGAACTCTACCGAGCCCAACAGCTTTGTTATTCATACTCCAAGGCAAGCAGCACCTACCACAATTTGAGTGATGAGATAAATAATAATGCAGCCAACCAGAATGGGAGACAAACTAGAAAAATCCTCATCGAAATTCAGCAGATCTGGGCTAGCTCCCTCTCAAAGCTCCCCCATCCATCCTCCCCTTCACACAGAGATTTTAGGGACAAATGCCAGTAGATCTCTATTGTTCCTGCTCAGTCATTAGCTACAACTGCTTTTTCTGTTGAGCTCACACTTTAAGGTAAGGATAAGATTCTGG
Source organism: Phainopepla nitens (assembly GCA_013400175.1). Lineage (NCBI taxonomy): Eukaryota > Metazoa > Chordata > Aves > Passeriformes > Bombycillidae > Phainopepla > Phainopepla nitens. Next base: position 499,958 of record VXBQ01003597.1, read on the forward strand.
CCACATTGTGCATGTTGAAAAAGTAACTGTGTGACACAGAAAATGTAGATTATTTTAAATGCAAAATAACATTGCATTGTTTCCTTCACAGTTTTAAGTAATTCTCAGAAGCAAAACATACATGTTTCAAGGTGATAAACTCCTTTCATCCCATTACCTTTGGACTTTCCCCTTCCATCTCCACTAGTTGTATCATTCTCCTTTTTTACATCTTGCCCCCTTCACTGAATGGACTCAGAAAAACCCCTCTTGGCACTGTTTGTCACAATGCCATTTTCTGCACCTGTAATTCCCATGTCTGCAGCGAGGGAATATTTCTGATTAAATCATAAAAGCCTGGTTTTAAATTGCTGCCCCTTCTCTAGTCCCCCTTTCCACATGCACCAGTGCAGCTCATGAGCTGCCTTCTAAGGCTTCAAAGGGGAGCAGAGGGTCTCAGTTTGGCTGGAACAATGCATTTCCCAGAGCCACAGCTTTCACTTGCCTCCCATGCTGGGGGTTACTATTTGCTTTCCCACACTTCCCTTTGGGCTGCTCCAGCCTTTGGAGCTGGAATTAAGGCAGGCACAAACTGTGGTTAAACCTGCTTAGGTATATGAATGTGATCATCAAAATCACACCTAAAGCTTCAGCAGCTGGGGAAAATAAATTCTGTTCCCCTGAAAAGTTCCCAACCTAAAACATATCAAAATTTAAAGAACTCGAGGGTTATCTTTACGACAAATTTTATGATGCAGTTTGTTGAAGTCACCTGCTCCCCTTTGCAAGTGGGTTTTCTTTCATTAAGTAGACAAGGTAAACCCAAATCCTCTCCCTCACACCTGAGCTGCTCAGAACCCTGCTTAGAACCCTGGCCTTTTTTATGACTTTCTTATCTCTCTGACAATAAAGGTCTGTCCTGTCTGCTTTTTCTCTCCCCAGTCCTTCTGTGGGCAACCCAGTCTCAAAACCTGTGGCTGACAGTGGTTCTTACTGGGAGCTGTTCAGGGAATTCTCCTGTGGAGGGACAGCAAGCTCAGCCATCCCAGCTTGGAAAGCCACCAAGGAGGTGACCCTGTGGGCTGCTTCTCACCCAAGGACCACAGGCAGCCACTTCCTTGTCACAAATTAAACAGAGAATCTGCTGCTGTAACCACACAGCTCTTTAGAGACAGTTAATTTGTCCTTATTTAAGCATCACACTGTCCTTGCTCTGCTTCCCATCCTGACACAGAATCTCTGCCTTCACCTAATGCTGCCTTACCCACAAGTGGATCCAGACAAAAACCCCTACTTTTAGGCTGTACTGTATATTTGTAGGCTGCTACTCACCTATTTGCACTGAAGATGAAGCAGACCAAGCACCAAAAGTCTGCCAGTGCATTCATAACTCCCCTCCTGGAGAGAATTTCTCTTAGTTCCTCCTTCCTTCCCTTGCAGTCCTACCTGAGCAAGGCACAGAGATGCTCAGCACCCAGCTCTGGCAATATCCTCCAGCCTTGTCAGGAGCAACAAAATTCTGCTGTGAAGCTGTTAGAAACTCCAATTTGATAGAAGCTAGAGGTAAGTAGTTCTGCTTGGAAAGAAGGGGTGAAACCTCAGTGGGAGGAGAAATGAACTTTCTGGAGGTTGTGTGTGTCAAAACATACACAGGGCTCTTTCACTGGGCTGGCATTCTGACAGTCCAGTGAAAATGTTTTCACCCCAAAAAAAGATAGGGCTGTGTGGTCAGTGCCCCCTGGGCTGTGTTCACAGCCAGTTTCTGAACCTTGGCAGGAAGGAGGAGGGAGGTGCAGCCAAGCAGAACCCAAGCCCAGGCACAGGACTGCAAAACCTCATCAAATAATTGTTCAGTTCAGTTTAGGCTGGCCTAAATTCTAGTCCTCTCTTGAATAATTAAAAAGGAAACGATTGTGGGAAAAAGTTCATGTAACAGGAAGTCCAAAGGATGTGCCAGATTTTGGCAGGTCCATGCTTCTCTGTGCAGCTCACAAGCCCCATCCTGTCATTAGCTGGCCTGTCAGTCACTGAAAACAAAATAACTCCAGGGCACAGATGGACAGCCCTGTGCTAGAGGCCAAAACAATCGAGTTTCCTACTCCAGAACCTTCAGGAGATCTGCCAGTGCCACCACAGTTGACACTCTTCAGTAATCTTTTTGTTTTACTGCTGTCTAAACAAAAAAAAAAAAAAA
>VXBQ01003597.1:523265-560663 GCA_013400175.1 Phainopepla nitens
AAAAAAAAAAAAAAAAAAAAAAAGATTTTAAAGTAATAATTGAGATCAAGCAGCAAACAAACAATAACTAATCTGAAATTTGGCAGTGCTTGCATGTGCAGTGTAGTTAAAACTAATATATACAAATGAAGTTAAAATGCCAGAAGTGTTTCAGGGGAAGTTGACACACAGCCTCCAGGAGCTCAGGGCAATGTGGGGAGGTGGGAAGCTCCTCGAGATATTTTACTGTAGCAGCAGGCTACACAAGGGAACTCAGGATAGGTGGAATTATACACACTCAGTTCTGAACAAGAGAATAATTGCCATTTGAATTTTTACTGCTTTTCAACAGCTTACTGCTTCCTAATTAATTTCACTCTTGAACTGAGTATTTATTTTACATTTTGTGTCTCTCAACTAACCCAGCTCAGGGTCTTGCTCTGCTGTTCTGAGGGTTAAATTTCTCTAAGTAACTGGATGCTAATTATGTTTTTGTTGTAGGTGTCATATAACCAGTACTTTGAAAAGCAGTCATCTTTATTTTTATTATTTAGTTGGCTGCTGAGTTTATCTTAAAGAAGAGACTTCTCTCTGCTCACATAGTCTGCAGTATATTCCTATTGCTCTGTCACAAGTGAATTTAACATTCCTGGCCTTACAGCATCTGTTTGCTTAAAAATATTTACAGATCTTTATTTCTGCTAACAGGACACCAAGTGGCAGACCAAGAGCATTCTGATCTGAGTGTCAATCCAGTGCCACAGTGGGACTGGTGCTGAGTTAACCCACAGTTTTCTCTGAAATTCAACCAGAAACTGGAATCTCTTTTCACTTTCAATTGGATCCTGATTTTCACTAAGAATATTTATTAAAACTATAGGATTTAAGTCAGGGGGTTTTAGATATGAGTCAGAATCAACAGCAAATTTTCAACCAGGAATTTCCAGACTTGTAATTTAAAAAAATCTAGCCCAGGCAATGCAGGTGTGTGGGGAAGAGGAGAGTTTTCCCCAAATTTACCCTGCAGAGACAGAGAGAGCTCCCAGCTCTGCTCCTACTCCTCTCCAGGCAGACTCAAGCTCTGGTAATATAAATACTAAATGTGTTACTGAAGGATCAGACCCTTAGATCTGTTATTATGAGTTGATTAAAAAAAATAAATTGCCTTTAAGAAAAAAAAAAAATTCTCAATCATCCTTTTTACACCAAGCTGCAAAGAGTAAAATCTGATTATAAAAGGGAAAGTTGTACTTTGTTTTCCTCGGGAGTTACTCACAGTCATTTTAAAGTCAGTTCACTCCCTAAAGCCACTGTTATCTATATGAAAAGAGTAACTAAATTGTAGATGTTTCTTTATTCCACCATAAATTGACATGTTCTAACAAGACAGTCTGTTTGCTTTTATTGTTCAAAAGTCCCTAAGTCTTTACTGTCTGCTTCTCCACTTGTCTTAAATGTTTGATTAAGCACTGTGAGAATTGTCAGTATTGATAAACTTCTTTCCAGTACATTAAGCACTCTAATCCTTTACATTCCTACTCTATCTCTATTGCCAAGTCACTCGGCTTCCTTAGCATTTGATTTTAGGCCAATATTTGCATTAGAAATGGCCTATAAATAAAAATCACTGTAAGAGCAGGAAAATCTGTTTTTCTGCATCTGAAGATTTCTGACAGGAACAGTATGTGAAAGGCTCTGCTTGTTCCTCTGTAATCACAGCAACTAAAGAGCTGTCTAGTGAGCTAATTAAAAGGGGTAATTAGGCTCAGCGTTTTTTCCCAGTTTTTCTAAAAATCTTAATTTTGAGGAGTGACAATGCTATTTATCTTGCCTTCAGGAGCCTGAACGAAGCAGGAGGGTTTTGGTGTCCGTGCTGTATTTCAGATTAAACTGCATGTTTACTGGGATAATTCCATATTAGGGCTGTTCACAACTCAGGATGAACTCTGCCAATTTCTGGCACTGTTAGGGTCAGCATTTTGGTTTCATTTTTTATTGCATTCTCTTCTCCATACCACTCCAAGACTGAAATTCCCATGTCAAATACGGAACGTGTCAAAATCTATTTCTCAGTGCTTAAGATTTCAGATTTAGAATGAAATATTTTATAATTTGATTATTTTTCCTTTATTTTGGCTTTCTCTATGGATTTCACTCAGGTGAGTTCTGGGGATAGCAGGACATTCCAGGGCAGCAGGGACATGCTGGGAATTCTATCCATCCCTGGATTACATCCCTCTCAGGATTATACAAACATAACACTGGCAAAAAACTTTAATATCCCCTTTTCCATATTTTGTGAAAGTAAAACTGTAAACCCAGATAATTTGGACGCCACAATTATTTGGTATTTCAACACTAGCACCAGTATATTAGGAAAGATGTGAACACAAGCTCAATCATGTCACAAGGGGTACAGAACTCTGCCACTTCCAGATGAAACCCTGCACCTGTTCTTACCAAAATCTGGCCAAGGTGAGTGCAGTACTTGGGTTTTTCCCTCTTTAAAAGATGATTTGGGCACGGCACATGCAGCACAGAACAAATATCAGTGCTTATCCAGGGTAAAAGTGCATTTCCCAGGTCCTAACCCTGTAATCTTGGCATAGACTTTGTTTCCAGGCACAGCAATATTTTGCCTGAGTAAAGGCAAGGAAGATCAGGCTCCACAGTGCAATTTCATATGAAAATGAAGGGGATGAGATACTTCTACCAGGCTCATTTGAAATAAAATAGGAGGGCTGCCTTTTTGTCTGCGCTGCTAATAAGAAAAAAAATGCTAGAATAGAAGGTAATTGTAATAAGGTATGTCCCTATTTTTCTCAATTTTGCCCAGTTTTCTTTGATACTATTATGGATGTCATATATAAATGGTATTCCTTCAGGGCGGAGTCATTAATTTTGGAGATGTACATTCTTCTAGTACCTAAGTAAGAATTGATCATTTATACACAGGGGAGGAGAAAGGGTAGAAGACCCACAGAAAACAGAAGGTGTAGCAGAGAACATCGTGCCAGCTGCATTCTTCATAAATAACACGAATCATACAGAATTGCCAGAGATTATTTTAATGGCTGCACCCTTGTGCTGTTATGGCAATTATTTAGGGAGTTTGAAGCCCCTCCATCAGGAAATTCTGCATCAAAATAGTAAAATTTTGTAATGAACCTCAACTGTTATTCAAAACTCTTTATTAGAACTTCTGGGATTAATAGTTGCACTACTTTTTTTCCTTCTGGAGAACCACAAACAGGGCTTTAAAAAGCCAGCAGAAAACAGGCAGGGTATCTAAAATTGATGCAACTCCTATTGATTTCAGTGAAACGGGTGTGACTTCCCCCGAATGAATTCCTGGCTAATCTCTCCTAAATGTGGGGAGAGAACAACTCGGATGAGAGGCTCCTGCACAGGCAGGGACACACCTCAAGGACACTTAAATCCATTTAAACGTGAAGTTCATCTGCTGGGTTAGGGAATAATTAAGTTTGGATATGTGCAGAGTTTCTCAGTCTGCCCTTTCTCTCCTGTGGAAATCCTGCCCAGGGAGAATCTGTGGGATCAGAATCTTTGTCTCTGATTTCTGCCCACCCAGCACCAGGTCAGAGAGGGACCTGAGGCATCCTGTGCCTGAGCACTGATTCCTGCCTGGGGAACCACGGGCAGATCTTTATGTCAGTGGTGAGTCACAAAGCCATTGGGAATCCTCTGCTTCAGAGTGAGGCGCTGAGCAACAGGTTTTCAGTATTATTTTGACCTTCTAATCTTCTGCCACTGGGCTGAAGGAGTAGAAGCAGCAACTGTTGCCTCTGGTGTTGCTCCACCAGCACAGAGCTTGCCCTCACTACCAAAGGCTAAACTCACTGAAAAGTCTTTTTTTTTCCTCAATTAGTAACTAACTGCAATGCATCCCATTCATTTCTGCACAAAACCTCAGTGCTGTGAGTCAGAGGGGGACAGGATCTGGCTCTGCAGAGCTGAACACAAAGAATTAAAGGGTCTGTGTGCAGAGCAGGTGTGCTGCAGCAAGGTGCTCTCTGTGGGCTGACTGGAGGTGCACATTTTCCATGAGACAATGAGGCATTGCCTACTTGTGGATTTGGTGCCTCCTAGATTCACACTGCAGCTTAATGCTCCCTTGCTGCCCCTTCCAGACAAGCCCCAAGATAATTGTTTCTATTAAAAAAGCTGTTCTTCCTTCAGCACGAATCTCCTCTCTCTAAAGGAGTGTATTAGGGAGAGATTAAAGGGAAACCCTCAAAAGCTGCTCATCAGTTGTAAACAAACCCACCAGGGTTATTAGGCACATGAAAATAATGATACAAGAATTTTCCAAGCATGATAACATCACTCTTTGTATCACACTAAATTAATAACATCTCTCAAGCACCTGCCTAAACCAGAAGTCTTTCCAAGAGACTAAGCACAACCTCTCTCATTAAATCTGCATTCAGGGAGCTAACTAGCAGATGCTGCTGACATGAACCCAAATGTAATCTCTTTAACCTTGTCCTGTGGGGAGCAGACAAGTCATGACCGAGTAATTCCAACTAAATTAGATTTTATGTGAAAGTGTATAATCTAAATTAAATTTGATTAAAATGATTCACTGATTTGTGTTTGCTTTTAAAGGTCCTAATGTAGCCAAGGTGACCAGTTTTCAGTAATCTGTGTAATCACATTAATCTGTTTTTACATGGTTGGATCAAGATTTTTTTTTTTTTATCCCATAGATTTTTCTATATTAATCACATTGCTTGAATATCCATGGATAGATCAGGTGTTTTCTATTCAGATAGAGGCTCGCCATAATTCAATTTTCACTGTGGTAATGAAATCTAATTTCATAGATTGTGGTGACTATAAAGATGTGTGATGTAAAGTATCTCAAACTATCTGCAAGGAGAGAAGGATCAGGTCATTGATGCCAAATGCAAAATGTGAAACAATCCTATCCCCAAAATTTCCTTCAGTGGCAGACGTTGCTCAGCACAGAATCAGGGCAGCACTAGGGCTGGAATTGTGCAGCTGCCTGTTTGTGCAGTGATAAATTTCCTGGGCTTAACCCCTTCACATCCTCTTCCCCTACTGGGAATTGGTGCAAGTGGGATGAATCTTGGGCACTGCCTTAATTACATCTTGAAATCTTAATTGAATACCGCCGGTGCTGATGAGTGGCTGCATTCTCAACACTAATCACAGTCTGCAATCAGCAAACAACATAAAGCTACTAATTAAGAGTTATTAAGTTAAAATGACAATTTTATCCAATATATGAAGTCAGGGGTTGCTCTGTGCTGGATGTGGCTGCTTTAATGGCAAAAGAAAAAGATTTGGGCTCCAGGCAAAAATTTCTGTCATTTTTTATAAGATGCTGGTGTCACTTTTTCAGATATAGTTTCTCTGTTTCTTTCTGGTATCTGATGGGTTTTTTTTAATTTGGATTTTTTCTCTTCCTCTTTTGGGCATCACAGATTTCCCAGTGTGACAGCCCTGCTGGAAATCCACAGGTCTGCAGGGAACAGGATTTAGCAGAGGGTTACAGGTCACCTCTGGAGCTTTAGCAGATCTGAAGTGGTGCCTGCTTCTGTCAGCAGGAAAAGGCTCACGGCTGCAGGAGCAAAGCAAGGTGCACTCTTGGTGATGTCACCCAGGTGATTGTGCTGTACAATCCTCAGGTTAAACACAGAAAAAACTGCCAACTACTTGGTGTTACTATGGCAGAATATTAGAATACATGAGGGGATAAAGCGTTCAGGGTTTACCTGGCACTTTGTTGCTTTAGGCTGTTCCTTTCCCACCCTTAATTACCACAACTTCAGCTCCTTGTTCGTTTTTTCCTTATCACACCAACAAATCCTGTGTAGACCAGCTAGTTCCCTAAGCCTGTTCCCTGCCTGTGGAACAAAACCCTTCAGCTCATGTTGAATTTCAGCTGTGGGGATATCTTCAGATTCTTCAGAGGCTTAAATTTCATGAGTTTCTGCTCTCTTCTGAAGGGGAGCAGAGGAAACGTCCCTCTTCCTCAAAGACTGTGCCTGAAATCTTCTCTGGAGTGTCCAACAATTGTGTAATATGTTCTTCCTCATGACAACACCTCTGGTGTTAGAACCTTTGTGAAGGGAATAAAAGCATGAGTCAGAGAACTGCCCCCTTCTCTTCATTCTCCCCTGGGAACAAAGCAAAGCTATTCCTCCTCAGCACTGCCCTGGTTCTGAGCCAAGAGCTTCCTTTGTCCTGCTTGTTTTTATTGAGTGGGAGAGCAGAAAACAACAGAAATTGTTTCCCTGTTCTAGAGGATCACTCCTCAATTTCTTCTTTAGTGTAATAAAAAAAAAAGTGCACCGTGCTTCACTTCTACTTTTTAAGCTTTGTGTTGTCTTCCTAAATACAAATTTACCTCAGTGAGTGGAGCTTAGCCAGGAGTGAAGGCACTGGAGCAGTTCTGCTTTTGAAAGTGAGATAGAAAAGCTCTGTGGTGAGTTGGGAAACAAGATCAGCTGAGTGTTGTTCCAAGGAGGGCTATAAAATCCCTTCAATCACTTTCTTTCTCTACATTTTGCATTTGACAAATGCTCTTCCACCAAATCTTGATAACTGCCCCAAAAAATAGTGAAGAAGAGAGAACCTGTAGCTCCTGAAAAGCAAGTATAGGCCAACCTAATAATCTCACTTATGTTCATTCATATTTAAACTACGGTTTTATGTTTGGGAAGTTTGTGACCAGAAAAGTGAAGTGCTTTGCAAGATTGTCTTAAATTTAAAAAAAAAAATTATCAGTCATTGTTACTGTAAAGAATAGCTCCTTATTTTTCATATCTAAAAGATTGAGGCCTTCACAATGATTAATAAAGTCTGGTTGTTATCTACTTTTGTCATAAAAAATGATATGCAAAAGAAACAGTCTGAAAAAACACAAAGGTAAAATGCCAGCACGAACATTTGTACCAACACTGCTAATTAAAAGACAACTTATTAGTCTTTAAGTAGCAAAAAAAGAGAGAAACAAACAAGTATAATTTGGCAGATTAATTTTATGTTCTGTTCTATTTAATCAAACTATACCTATAGTGAAAATGACAAATCTGAGTTGTCAGACTATGGATGATAAGAAAGATAAAGGTCATATATTTTAATGTCATAGAAGGTCTTATTAAAGGAACCCTAATTACATTAGGTGTCCATGAAACATTAATTAAATACTGTCTGAAATAATTAGGTCCAAGTTACTGATGATTTAATTAAACTCAGTTTTTTATTTTATAAGAAAACTACAGGTCCAGTATCAGTCTGTTGGCAGGGTAATTGATAATGTGTCAGAAGAGCAAAACAGTAACCTTGACCAGCTGCATGGGAAGGACATTTTGGGGAGCAGGGTGTCCTGCTCCCCACCCCTGCTGGGCAGGAGCTCGTGGGCTGTGCTTGGGGTGCTCCAGAGGGAGCAGAATCCAGAAACAGAAAGGTTTGGGGTTGTGTTCTCACCTGGTGTGAATGTTACAGCACCTGAGGGGCTCATGCCTGACCTCTCAGCTCAAATTCTGGGGAAGGTCTTTGCTTTACCAAGCAGTTGGACTTCTCCAGCACAAGGCACACCCAAAATTCTGGGTTTGTATTGTCCACCACACACCCCCACAAGGTTCCAAACCCTTCTCCTCTTCCCCTCTACAAAGAGACAGTGATGGAGTAAACAGCTAAAAATTCCTCTGCATACAGGAGGCTGTGCCAGCTCCACAGTTAGGGATGGATAAAGAAATTGTGACTGGAGCAGCTGGGCTGGCAAAATGCTTCCCTGATGTTTGAGGATGAGGGAAATATTGCAGGAGTAAAGCATCATCCCCTGCTTAAAACTGTCACAGAATATATGCGAGATTATCCAGGGAAAAGTAAAAAAGATAATCAGAAAGGTGAGAAATATGCATTTGTATGTGGAGTGAGGCAGTGAAGGAATTTTGAGGGGAAAAGAGCATTTTCCTGTCTGTTCCAGTGAGAACACAGACTTTGTGGCACGCCAGGGATGGACTCTGTGACTGGGTTCTGACATCCCAGCTCAACTGGCAAGGTTTAAAATCTACCTCTTCTCCCAAGCTGCCTGGCTGATCTCAGACCAACAAACCTCACACTTCAATTTCTCCTCTTGTAGAATGAAAAGGAACATTCTTAGTGCTTCATAATTATGAGTCCTGCTTGATGACAGTGAGGGTTAACTCTACAGAACAACGCTACTGAAATGTGAAATATTGACCTGAGAGTTCTAAAAAGCAGAGGCAACCTCTGGCTGCAGTGAGAGCCTCCCTTCCCTGAGATCAGCAGCCACCAAGGGTCCCACAGCCAGCCCAAACATCGTCCTTGCCACACCTGGACAGTGCCTCACCAAGGAAAAGGTTCCAGGACATCCTCTGCACAATTAGCACTGCCCATGGAGGCTTCTGGGTGAAGACAACAGGAGAATCAATTTGTGATGAAAAGCTGTGTGCCTCCTAAACATCCACTTCCACAGAGACCCTTCTGTTTTTGAAGAGAGTTAACCTTTTGCTACAGAACCAAAAAGATTTTTAAAAATTAAAAAACCGGACTAAAAACATCCCACAGTTTGTATTGTGCAGAGTAAAGCAGATTCCACAAAGGAACACCCATTTTATCCTCTTGCTAAAGCTCTGTGAGTTCAGGAATCCACTGATATAAAAAGATCCCTATTATTTCACTATGGAAAAGTAATAAATTCCTAAAACCAGAAAAGTTCACCACAATTATCACTGGCAGGATGTTCTGGGATTTTAAACCAGAGTTGTCATTATAATACTTAACAAATTCCTGTATTTCACAAGAGATATGTGAATGATTCCAAAGGCTAAGGAAATGTTAAGGTATTGACTCAGTAACTGGTAAAGTCTCTTAATTAAACACAGAAAGACGATTTTGCAATAAATATAACAATTGTCTGATCAGCTGGGCAGTTCTGGGGAGATGGGATGTGCTCCATACACATGTGTGTAAAACATTCCAGCTGCACGGGGCACAAATATACAAATATAAAACACAAAGTACCTTTGTGTTTGTTGCTGCTTTCCCATCTTCCTCCAGAGGTTCATGAAACTTTTCTCTCAGACTTTTTCAGTTGTGAATCTCCTCTCATTAAAGATGAAGACTGAAATATAAAGAAAGACTGGTTTTAAAGGGTAATGGAATTTTCTTTGGTGTTAAAGAAAGCTTTCTTTGAGTAATTCAAAAGACAAAACCAGATAAAGTTTTGTTCTTTTTCTCTGCAGACTCTGCATGACATCAGTTCCTAATTTATGATGTCAAAAAGTCCTACATTTTACCCTGCCTGAGCCCTTGTGCCATCTGTGTAGTGCTGCCTACACAAAACTCCTTAACTCCTTCAGGCAAAAATAAAATTTTAATATTAAATTTGTCATTAAATCCCCTTACTTTGACTGTTACAGTAATCATTATAACAACAGCAGGAATTAGCATGTGTACAACGTTTCAAAACAAGTAAAGCTATAAACATAGGAGGTACCAATGAACGATTTAGCAAGCAAACCTTTATTATTAATGTGCTGTCCCCAAATAATCTGTTGCCACTATTTAGTATCAGAGTGCCTGAATAAAAATGGCATTTTTTCCTAAAGTTTGAATTTTCACTGAAATAAATTGCCTTTTAAACTGTTTTGATGCACTTCTCAAAACACAGAAACCTTCCATGTATTTGGAAGGTTTATATTTATAATTGAGTAAATATCCCCTAAATAAGGAGCACTCTGTAGGTCTGCTGCAATTTAAACCAATGTGTTCTATGGTGGGTTTTTTGCTGAGGCACGCAAACACAGAGTGCAAGGTACTGGAGGGGCATTGTCTGCCCGCAGACAGGACCAGACAAAGCAGAGCCAGCCCTGAAAGGACTCGGGGCTCTGGGACAAAGGGACAGAGATGAATTAATGGCAAACTGATAACAGGGTGTCAAACAGGACCCTGCTCAATACCTACAAATTCCATCCAGCAGGGAACTCCCCAGCCAAGGTTTGGGTGGTTTTGATATAACTCCAGCCCTACTGCAGCACTCAGTCCCTGCAGGCAGATATTTAAGGTCTTTTCTCAAATTCAGTCTCATCAATTTGCTCATGACCAGTCAGAGTCAGAACTGCTGGAGCCCTTACTGATATTTGCTGCCTTTGGGAATTTGTCTTTTCCTTCTCTTTAGAGTAAAAACCTAAAAGATCTAAGTCAATACTATTAAATATGATACATGGTGAAGGCATTAATTAATTTTTTATATACAGGCTGATGAGCTGGATCCTGCTCTTCTAACCTAAGCAAAACACAAACTGCAAATGAAATTCTGCTTCATTTACTTAACTGGATCAAGTCCTGGTACAGCAGGATCCCTTTGTGGCACTGTAGCAATTAAATAATTTAGGAAAACGACCTCTCAAAAGAATTCTTTCCAAAGTAACATTTAGTGTCGGCAAAATAGGTGGAGAAGGAAAGGAAAACAGCTGCTTGTGTTTTACTTGTTCAGCCACCTGTTAACTGAAATGAATGAATAAACTACCACTGCTGGGGAATCCTTGGATTTCCTGGAGAGTGCCCAGAAAATCAGCTCCCATTAGAAGACACATTGGTGGCTGATTTATACAAGTTAAATTACAATTATATCCTATTCAAAATAAAAATACATCAGACTGTGAAGGCTAAAAACCACTTAAAAAAATAAAAAAAACTTTAAGCAGTGCTAGTACCCTAAATGCTAGACAGAAACAAGCTTGAGCATTGACAATAACATTGGCAACATCTCTTATTTGAAAAACCCACAAGCTGTGCACACATTTGCAACATTTCCCCCTCACCCAAGATATTTCTAAATATTGCCTTCAGACTTTAACAGCAGTGCAGATCCAGTACAAATTCCTTTGTGTGAGCAAAGATGTTCTGCCAGAGATGTGCACATGCTAGAGATGTGGCACACAGCTCCCCATGAAATCCTGAAAGTCTGCAAAGCAACATGGCAGAGGCAGATCTACAACTAACAAACAAAATTTGACAAGGCAGTTGCTGGATCTGTACCTATTTTTACATTACAAGCACTTACCTGACGTCTTGTGCAATGTGTTATAAAGATATTTCCTAAAAGATTTTGGCAAATGAATTATGTAGCTGAAATGTAATAACGAAGGTAGAAATTTGTCCTGTTATCAGTCACACACATTCAAGCAGAAGCCCAGTGCAGCACAGTAGATAGAACTATAAGCTCTGGGATCTTCTCATTCAACCAAGATTGCTTCATACAAAAGTTGACAATACACTAGTGAAAGCCATTGTTGATATTCAACATTTTTTAAATAGCTGAACAGAATAGACAATAAGGCATGAAGGAAAACTTGGATAGGAGGCTGGCCTGGAGTCTGGGTTCAGAAAGGGAAAAAAAAAGCATTAAAAATGGACAATAAATATGTGATTCTCATTTTTGCCCTGAATGTGTCAATTAACTGATCTGTACTGTGCTGAGATTCTGCCGGTTTTAAAGAGAGAATAAAATATAAACCATAATTTCGTAATTTAATCTGTTTAAATCTAGGTGCAGTTTGAAATACTGGCACTGGGAAAGACAAACGTTTTTGTGGTTCACGTTCACCACCAACTAATGTAAATTAAGGACTTTGCAAAATCACTGAAAGATCCTCCCATTAATTATCAGAACCACCTGCCCAGACTGAGATCATACATTTCAGTCTTTATATCAGAAAAAGGATTCCTGTGAAATACTTCTTTTAATGTGAAAAATCCAGTGTTTAAATTTCCTGTTATTGTGTCTGAGCTCTCGATTTCCTCAATAAAAAGATATAATTTGAAGGAGTGCATAACATTTGAGAGCTCTTGCACATGGCAGACAATGGCTTATTTTAACAACTGTTTGTATTTGGTTTTTTTTGCCCCAGATTTCAGTGCCACTAGGGGAATATCCCACCTGTCCAACTCTGAAAATCTGCATCAGCACAAACACATCCTATTTTCTCTACTGGCACACCTGAAACACCTTGTGTAGACCATACTAAAACCAGCAAAGGATGAGTTTAAACAATTTTATTTATTGATAATTTAGATATGACAGCAGAGCTTTCTACTTTACTCTTACTCAGAACTGTGTTATTTCTCCAGCTCTGCCTTGGTTTTCACTGTATGCTGCTTCACCCATGCAGCATATATTCACTATTGCTTTCTCCAATTTTTTAATTTTTAATTTCTTTTATAGGAGAAAAGGTTATTTCAAGGTAGACCAAGCAGTTTATGATGAATGTTGGTAGAGTAATTTAGCATGGGAGAATTTTTGTTTGTTTGTTAACCTGGTTGTATTATCCACTGATTCTGCTCCTGAGTTGAGAACATGGAATGAAACTGCATTTCAGTGTGCATTTTCCCCTCTTATTTTCAGTCCTGTTAGGTATGTGACTAGACTTGAGACATCACCTACATTTTTTAGCCTTTCTTGAAGAAAGGACATTACTTGATTTGTCTGTGCTCTGGGTGTGCTGCTCTTCCAGCAAATATCTGGAAATCCAGGTGTGTCCGAAACTTGGCACCGAGTACAGACATTTTTGTCAAATCCAGATTTGCCACTGATGTGATGAGTGCAAGGATTGATCAGCAGCTGACTCCAAGCAGAGTGTCAGGGAAGGAATTCTGAGCAGGGAAGGGTGGCCTTGATTACATCTTCCTAAATGGCTGCTACCTTAGTCCCCCTAAAAACATTTCCCCTAAAGGCAAGGATTGAAACCAGCTGAGGATCCTTTGCACTGCTGCAAAGCACAATGGCTGCAACCATTTCCATTTCCATTTCCATTTCCACTTCCACTTCCATTTCCATTTCCATTTCCATTTCCATTTCCATTTCCATTTCCATTTCCATTTCCAATTAGTTTTCCATTTCCAATTAGTTTTCCATTTCCCTTTCCATTTTCACTTCCACTTCCATTTTCATTTCCCTTTCCACTTAGTTTTACATTTTCCATTTCCACTTTCCTTTCCATTCCCACTTCCATTTCCATTTTCCTTTCCACTTCCATTTCCATTTTCCTTTCCACTTCCATTTTCCTTTCCATTTCCATCTCCATGTTCAGAGGCCCCTCTAGGAATTCCTAGGAAACTTTCCCCATTTTAGTTGTACTTGCCAATCCTGGCTTTGGCTGGAAGTCACCCTCAGACAGCAGAGTGGAAGTGGATTGAACTGAAGCCACTTTGCTCCAGGGTCCATTTTTCCAGATTTTCTCTGACCTTGGGAACAGAAGCTGTGAGCAGAAGTGGTCAAATCACCCAAGCCAGGAGAGCTGGAAGGAAAACAACTGATCTTTCCATCCCTGCAGCTGGAAGTGCCTCACAGCAGCTCATCCATACCCTCGGATGTTGGAATTTACACAGAGCAGGTACAATTGCACTAATATTTGCAAAGCTGACTCTTACCAGAGTCAAACCCTGTAAATTGTCCATCCCATCATGAAATATATTTTCCAGGCTAAAAAACAAGCAAGTTTGGTGCTTCCATTCATGTCAGGAAGAAGTCAAACAAGTACAGGGCATTTTGCTTTGAAATGGCCTTTATGTCTAAGTCATGCAATGATACTTCCAGCTCTTTCATTGAAATTAATTGCATTGATTTTCAATTAGTTCATTGGTGTTGGTGGACATTTTCACATGTCAGAGGGTTGGGTCTAAGCCAGCTAGAGACATGAAATCTATATGGAACACTATTCCCTTTTCTCTTGTTCCTATGAGATTATAAAACAACTTTCCACAAGAAATCAAAACAGTCTGCAATACCTTTTCCTTCTTGACACTTAGACTGAATCATTTTCACTGTGATTTGCAATCTAAACAATTACATAAACTTCTGGGTTTCATCAGGGCAGGAAATCTAAATAGCTGTGCAAGATCTTTTTATGCAGCAGCACTCCTAGGAAAAACCTGGTTCTAAATGCAATTTTGACTGTACTCCAAAGCTACGTGAGAAGAAATCAGAATATGAACCTGAGCTCTTTCTACATCTTATCCAAAGCTGTGAATATTCCACAGAGCACCTCAGCTTTCAAACAGGCAGAAGATTTAAATAAGGAAAGGAATCCACCACTGCTTTTCTGGGTCAGGTTCCTCCTGTGTTATTACACAGATGCTATAGATACACTGTCTGTTCAAAATTTGCCTCTTCTTAAAAGGATGAGAAATTCTGTTCTTAAGCCCCCAGTGTTTCACCCAGTGGAATTCTAAAATTGTCAGTAATAATTCTGTAAATTATGTCTACAGGAAAATTGCAGTTCTGTCCTTCTGAAGGAAAGGATTATTTTACCACACAGCTCCGCGTTCAGCTCTGAAAATCACTTATTAGGCTGCCCTTGGCAAATTCACAAACTGCAGTTGTCAGGACCATCATAAAGTTGTATGCAACATCAATTTAACGATAACATTACACTGGTTTTCTCTCCAGCCTTGCATGGAGCCTGTGAATTTGTGGGAAAGAGATATTCAATACCAATGGATCCCTGAACAATGCAGAAAATGACAGATCTGTGTTCTGAGGACATAACATGCACCTTGTCCACATTTCACTTGGGTCCTTTCAAGCAGCTGCCAATCCTGCTTCCAGATAAGTACAGAACATTACATGTATTCAGAAACTGTTTAAATTATTTTAAAGTTTTAGGTTACCACTTTAATTGCAAAGTCTGAATTTTCCTCTCTTCCTAAAGCCACGATATGAATTCTCCTCTCATTGTTATAATGTTCTGTGATATAAACCTGCTATAATTTAGCACTCAACTGCACTGAATCCCATTATGAAGTCTCATCTTATATCACACAGAGTATATCTGAGTATAAAACATAAAATGCTTAGCTTGTAAGGATAGGGAGCTTGTCATCTCTTTCATTTGATCACTAAAGTGGAATTTTGGATTAAAAAAAAAGTTGGACTATAATGGCAAGATAATGCTAAATACGGAGATTTTTAATATGACTGACACGCTGTGCATTGCAGAGATAGAGATATGTGTGACCTTCAGAGAAGTTAATTAAAATATGGACAAAAAAATCCAAACTGCTTTTTTCTTTTCTAGAAAGTGTGTATTTCAAATGTCCCTGGCCCTAAGCAATATATGGGGGAGTCCAGCATGTCTCCTATTTGCTATACAAGGTCCCCTTGAATAACTTCCCTCTGGAAATTGTCACTCTGTCATTCTGATACTTACATGTTTAAATTTAGGTAAAATTAAATTTATTTTAATTTATTTACATGTTTATCCTCTTCTGCTGGCCCACATGTGACATTTAGGCTTTGAACATTCAATCTGTTCTCAAAAAATCCTTAAATGGAACATTTGCATTGACCTTGTATAGAGTCATAAGAATGTCTAGGTTGGAAAAGCCCTTTAGGATAATTGAGTTAAATTGTTGTTACTATCTAATGATTTCTTTCTGTAATATAACTATCTTAAATTTGCAGTAATAAGGATATTTCAGTGATAATTATACAGACTTTCTGATTTACTGAATTCTTTTAGAGCAGTAAGAAAAAAGGTGTGAGAAATAAAGTAACACACAAAAAAATAATTATTTGCTTGATGAAATATTAGTCTGAAAACTCAGTGAGTGTCTTCAAGTAATATTTGAGCAATAGTCATGAAGAAGCTTAATAAATCAATGTTTGCTTGCTGTGGCTTTTCAAATTTGAGGCATATTACTTTTTGTACACTCAGTGCTCACTGACTGCTCAACAGCTGCAATAAGTTACTTGAAAATGTCCAGACCTCTGGGATACAAGGATTTGTGAGACCTGAACAGGGAAATAATGCCCTTATTTTATTATTGTATACTTTATTTTACTTATTTTATAGGTGTATTATAACACCTGTTCCATAAAGTGTTCCAGGATTGCCCCAGATTTCACATTCTGGGTTGGGGTGTAACAAACCTCAATTTTTCCCTCCTCTCCCCAGTCCCAGAACTGTGAATCCCATGGCAAAAGCTCTTACCTATGGCACAGAAGATTTAATTCAAGCCTTTGTTTTCTTGCTCTCTTCCACCTTTTTCACCATAATGACCAAGCAGTTTAAGAGATGGAATACTCCGCTATTTTTTATTGGAGCTGTTCTAGGTTGCAAATTAATTCAATATTGTTTGCACAAGAACTAGAACACCCCTAGGTCTGCTACAGCTCAAGAGAATGATCCAAGCACGGCAGAGGCCACGGAGCTCTCTGTGCTCTCCCAAATCTCATCTTCCCCTGGTTCTTGCCACACTGTTCATCCACAGATGTCTAATTTACGTGGATTATAAAGTGTTGCACACCCTCAACAGGGTTGGAGAAAGGAAATTTATGACCCAACCAGCAACAGCTTCATGGTCAGGTTGTGGTGGTTGTGGTGGTTGTGTTTGTTTTTATGGTTTGCTACAAGAGGGTCAGGTTGGAAATCCAAATATTCCAACAGTGTGGTGTTTGTGGAAAGTCACCTTAAACTTGAGAAGCCTTTTCCACTGAAAGTCTTTCCAAAGTGCTCTGATCCCGTCAGAAAGTTTTCATTTCAATGAACTGACATTTTCTGACAAAAAAAACCCTTTGTCTAAACATCCCTTGATAGCACTGATGGTAAATATGGGGGTGAAAAAAAAGATTTGCCACTGCCGGAAATAATATTTATAGAAATGATTGCAAACACAGGTTTCCATTGAGGAAAGGAAAAAGTGCTAACAATGACTGGCTAAATACTTGCTGCTCACATAAAGACACTTTTTTTTTCCCTAGCACAATCGTGGAGCATAAGACATGGAGGTGGGCTTGGGGGAAAAGATGCAATAAACAGTGGATTCCTCTTTTTTTACAATAAATTTTCATAAAAATATCTACAAAAAGGCCAAGTTAGCAGTGTTGGATATTACAATGTATTTGATTAATTTTTTTCTTTTTTAATATAAAATTGTCAGATAATCTTGTCCTGTAAAAATACTACATTTTAAAATTCACCATGGAGCTGTCAGGCTCCCACAGCCTCTTAGAGCTGGAGCTGGTACTGAGCTTGTGCTCCTTGTCAAAATTTAATGAGACTACCAGTTCTAAAATAATTGAATTTTCATATCAGAGCGAACCAGGATTACTCAGACAATAAAAATGCTGAGTCCTGTACTGTTACTGGCAAATACCTTTTGCTTTGCTCATGGAATCAGTATGTAAATGTTCAGGGTTTGTATTTAAGGCATCTTATGCATTTAGAGTTGTAGTGCTGGCAATAATTTCAAATGGTGCTGTTGATAAGTAGCTGGGATTTTTTTTTTTAATAATGTTCAAACTGTAATTTGTTTGGTGAATCAGGATAAGCATTTGGTTTATATTTTATATAAATGTTAATGCACTTGCAGTTTAATTATATTTCTTAACTTTCAGCATTTCAAAAGCAGAATTTGAAGGCCACTCCATCAGATTGTCTTGCTTCCATGGAATACTTATGAGTACAGTGCCACTGACTTTTGACTTTAAAAAGTGGAACTGTCCCCAAAGTTAATGCCAGCTCCAGAGGGTGAATATGTGTGCTGAGGCATGAAGAGCAGGACAATGCTGGATGTATTCCTCAGCTTGCAGGTTGAAAAGTCAGAGACAAAGGGTTCCCATCAGAAGTACAAAAGGATTAAAAACCAAACCAAAACCAAAACCCCACCCCTGACTGGGATTATTTACAGAAATGCTTCAAGAAACACTAAAATGTACTTCAGCAATGCAGGGGTGAGTGCTGCAGAAAGGGCTCGTGGAAATACTTGAAGGGGTTCTCAAGAAATCATTAGGCTGAACATTACCAACACCTTTATTTCCTTTTCTTGTTTTCCAGAGATTATTATGAGGTATAAAACTGCAGGAATAAGGACTGCTAAACTTTTCCAGCTGCCCAAATGTCTGTGACTGTCTTAGCATCAGAATTTTGCGTGACTGTGTGAAGCTGTGTTGAGTTTTTGATGTGTGGCAAGAACATATTTGATATAATTCACAAGGAAGGAGAGCTCCTAAACAACTCCCAGCACACACATAAATGGTCTTTGATGCATTTTTTTCATGAGGCTTCCCAGCCCATCTTCTTATAAAACACCCCAGTATTCTCAGCATTAACACTTAAGGGCAAGCTAATTAGCCACATAAAATTTTGTTGCCTTGAACACCTAATTTAACAGGTGTTCATGTGTAGCTGCCTCAGATATGCTACAGCAGATCCATAAAAGAAAGGGGAATTCAAAAAACACATTTCCAAACCCAAGAAGAGTCTGTGAGACAAATTCCAAACACTGACAAAAGATGAACTGGGAGGAGCCTGCACTGCTCGGTGGGAGATGTAGTTTAACCTGAACACTGAATTTAAAAAAGAAACAAATGCAGAAAAGAAGCAGTCTGAAAGGAAACTGATGCAGCTCCTGTGTTTTGGTCTTGTAAGACCTGTAGGGCCAAGTAAAGTTCTGGATTTTTTTTTGGTTGTTATTCCAATAATATTGGTTGGGAAAGTTATTATTCATAATGGCATTAAATGGAATTGGGTGGTCATGTGTATTTTTTCTAGTCTGCAATCTTAACCACTTCATGGTTACATAATTGATATTTCCATATTTTTTTTCTGCAGATAATCTGTAAATAACATGATCTCCCTCAGATGAGGCTTCTTTACATCTAGAGGTGGGCTCAAGTAATGTGGATATTGTTCCATGTTACTGCAAGTTAAGCAGTCATAAAATCACAGAATCACAGAATACTTGGGGTTGGAAAGGACCTAGAAATCAACCTGGGTAACTTCAGGCTGTCTCTGTCTTTTCTCACTTGCCTCACACTGTCATTTCCTCAGACTTTAAATTCAGCATTGTTTCTGATATCATGGCACCTGACTTCCCATATCCCATTGATCCTGAAGAGAGAATATCATATTTACCGGGAATTATATCCAATTTTTTCACTCTATTCCTCCTGAAAGCTTTCTTACTCAAGTATGACTTTAACAATACCTTACATATTTCTCTCTCCCAATTATGAACAGATTTTACACGCTGAAAATTGCTGCTGGCAGGAGCTGTGTATCAGTAATTAGGTGTCACCTCTGTGCCCTGGAAAATGCTCTTAAAGACAGCAACACTGAACACTGGACAGCTGCATCAGCTGACTCAAGAAATCAGCAGCTTATTATTTCCTGAAATTAACTGAAAAATGTTAGCTGTAAGAGACAAATAAGAAATAAAATCCTGTGACAGTTTCTTAAAGCCTGCAAAACATGGAAATATTGCACAGCGAGATTAAATTTTGTATTTCAAAACACGAGTTTCTGCCCAAATAATCACATGCAAGAAAATTGAATTGAAATACAGGTACAAGACTGAAACTTTTCAAGGAGATACAAAACAAGATAACTTGGAAAGGTCTCCGGTGTGAACAACTGAAAACAGCAGGTTCCAGAGCAGGAGGTTTTTCCCATTTTAGCCAAAGGATACTTCCTTGTGTCAGAAACAGTCTGTTTCTCATTTTTTGGATGGCCCTTTCCCAAATTTCCAGCAGGAAAAGCCACAGCAATAATGATGTTTGTGCAACTGAATATTACTGGAGGGGATTTTTTGGTGGTTTTGTTTGTTTGTTTGTTTTTATGGTTTGTTTGTTTGTTAGGGGGGTTGCTGCTGTTGTAGGTTTTTTTGCTTTTTTGAGTTTTTGTTTGGTTTTTTTTGGGTTTTGGGGGATTTTTTGAGATGGAATTTAAAGAAAACTTGATTTTGTGTTAAAACCCCAAGTGGAAGCAGTTAGCTGGATTCACTGGCTCTGCTGCAGGGCTGGCAAGATCCAGAACAGCCAGGGGAAGAGAAGCTGAGCCAGTTTTGAGTTACATTTATACCAACTGCACAGGGTGAGTGTCTTGGTTTGGGCAAATGGGGGAGACAACTTCTAAAGAGGTTCAACTAGAAAGGTAACTTAAGTGGTCCCTTCCTTAATTGGTCTGGGAAAAAAAGATTTCTTTAGAGAGAAGTGAAAAAAAATGGTTTATTCAATAGTCAAAGCACTCCCCAGCATGAAAATGAACCATATTAAATAACAAAACCTTTCACTGCTCTGAGGAGATGACAAATTTAGAAAAGTCTCTCTTGTGGGTTTAATAAAACTTGTGGGTTTAATTAAACTTCTGCAAAAATACTGAGTTCTATTAATGTACAAGAATGCATTCAGTGCACTGGCTTTTCAAAGGTTGCCTAAATTGTGATGCAGCAGCTGATAGAAGCCAGGTAAAGTTCATTAACCTTATTAAACAGTTGAAATTCTCTGGAGGTGAAGACTTTTCAGCCTGAACCTGAAACTCAGTGTTGCTGCAGTCAGGAATGATGCATCATTACACCTTCCCCTCCCCTTTTGCATTTACACTGGAGCAACTTCTCCTCAGAGCAATTGTGTAATAAAACATCATTTCTGTGTACAGTGGTGACCTCTGGGGGGGTTTGGTGAGGAAATGCTCATTTGTGTGTAATCAGCCCAAAAATGCATTTTGTCCCACGACTGAAAAAAGGTAAAAGAGTCACTAATGTGGTCTTTTAGCCCTAACAGACTGTAATACCCCGTTTCTTTATCTCAGATCAACTTATTATAATACAGTAATTACACAAGAAAAAAAAAAGGGATGATGATAATGTCAGGCACATTTAACCTCTCTCGGTGTCCCATGATCCTTCGCACTGAGGGCTCCAGGAAAGGCCTTCCTGACTTCCTGATAACTGGATGAGTGATTATCCCCCTTGTTAATGGGCAATGATAGAGCAGAGCCCTCCATCCGGGCAGAATATTCATGAGGGGGCTGCACCGGCCGAGATAAGGACAGAAGATGCCACAAGCAATCACTTATGAGAACACCAGGAGAGAAATATCCATGCTGAGCCACACTTGGGGGTTCTGGGTGAGGGTGGCAGGAGGACATGCCCATGGCTGTCATCTGGGGACAGGGACTGGCCCCAGGGCTGGGTTTTACCACTGCAGGCACCGTGTCCTTCGGGTGGGAGGTGGCCCTGTGCACCAGGCAGGGACTGGTGATCCCTAAGGTCCCCTCCAACCTATTGAATTTACCTCCCACACCAGGAGTTCCCTTACCGGGAATCCCCTGTGAAAAAGTCCGTGCCAGGGTCAGGAACCAGGAATGAGGCAAGCAGGACTTGCTGGCTTCGGTCTTCAGTTGTTCATTATTTCCTTATCACAGTTCAGAGCCTTAGGTGACAACAGGCCCTGCACACTTCAGTGACATGTGCCAACAAGTCACAAAATGGATGATTTCAAGGGTTTTTATACAGATACCTTATCCAATTAAGTTTTACAACGTCTCTAACATGCATTTATGTTTTTATTTTCCTACCAATTAATAATTATTCTTCAGTCATGTAACATCTGCATTGTGACTTTGTCCAACCAATCACTGTGCTACCAACATTGCAGAAAATGGAGTAGATGAAGAAGAAAGAAAAAGACTAAGTTGCCACCCAAAATCCTCCATCTCGTCTTTCATACCTTCCATACTAAAACCCAAGACCTACTTTTGCACCCTGTGACGAACTACAATATCATCTGCTATATACATTAACAAAAACTCAACTTCTCACAAAGTCCTGGAAGCTTTTTCTGTGGCCAAAGACTAAAAGCTGTGCTCTCCTGAGAAATAAAACCTCACAGGACAGGCACAGGAGATATTCCTGTGCCCTGGATTCCCACATCAACCCAAAGTGTTCCATAATTCCCTGATAATTTCAGCTGTCATGTGTCAGGGTGGGATTTACCTCCTGGAATCACAGCCCCAGATATGGTCACCCGAGGTAAAGCTCCTCGTGAAGGTCCAGGTGCACTGCAGTGGCTTCTTTGGGAGAAGAATTGTCCCCACTCTGAAGGGCTGCCCCTCATCAGAGACTCAGAGAATCTCTAGGTCAGGGTTTTCAAGAGAGGAATGGCATCACTCTCATTTTTTATTCTATTTCAACATTTTCTTCCCAAATGGGATGGATATTTTGACATTTGTAAATCTTCCCACAACAATAATCTGAAAAATATGCAATTTGCCAGTCAAAGGTTCTGAGGATTTTGAGATGTGCTATTTAATTTTTTAATATTTTTAAAAATTTCATTCTTTAGAAGGAGAAGTAAGTTATTACAAAAAGCAAATGTCACGTTGATAACTGTGAAATTTCTAAACTAAATTCATACATGTGAGGCACTCTCACTTTCTGTTTTTACAAATCAATGTCTTCTTAGACCAATCACACTTTGGAAAATAAACTGATGATCATGGTTCTTACTAAAGCATCTCTTCTGATCACACAGAACAAGACTCCAGCCCAGTAAACTTTTTAGAAAAGGTGTGAATTATGATGATGGGAGATGTAGTATCCATGTCATGGTTGGTGGCTCTTCCATTCTCTGCTGTGGTTCCTTCCCATTCAAAGTCCTTTTGAATAACAATATTTGCCCTGAAATAACTTGTGTAATATGATCAGCTCAGCCAGGACCAGTCATGATCCACACTGCTTTGAAAATAATCTCACTGCTTTGACACTGCTTTTAAGTGAAACATTAGTTTCTTATTACTCAGACTTCTGTTAGTAATTAAAAAACAAACATCTTTTTTTTTTCTATGGCAGATTTTTGATTTCATCAAAAAAACTGTTTACCATAAACTCTTCCTGGCAAACACATATATTTGAGGGAAAAAAAAACCTCAAACCAACCAACTAACCAAAACCTGACCTCCCAAAACCTTTCCTTTTTAATTCTATTCCAGTAAAATAAAGCACCAAAGCTGAATGCTTTTCTCCCAGCCTGGAAAGTACCAAAGCTGAGAGAGTTTCACCCCAACATAAAACTAAATCTGAACGGATTGACCTGAAGTTCTGTTGAACTCCTACCAACCTTAATCCAAGCAACTTCAGCCACCACCGAATCTGAAAGGATTTGTGTTCAAGCAGGTACAAATTGATGGAAATTCATCAGGTAACTCACATGGACAGGCAAAGCAACAGATTCTCACAGTGCAAGGCTGAAACCCAGATTGAAAAGTGTGTGGTCACTGAATTGGAAGGTTTTTGTCTTTTCCTCTGAGAGGAAAATCCTTCCTGGTGTAGAGGCAGCGCGGAGAGGCAGCTCCACCTGCACACCTCTTATTTCCTGTGCCTTCTTCTTCTGGCTCTGCCACCAGAAGCAGGCCAGAAATCAGAACAAAAACCTTGTAGGACTCATTTTTGTGCGTCCTGCAGCCCCTCTGGAGACGCTGTAATTCAGATACACACACACAGGGTGGGTCATGGAAGAGGCTGGGAGATTTCTCAGGATGCCAAGTCCTGAAGCCTGGAGGGGCTGGGCTGAGTGTGGCCACTCTGTGACACATTTCCAGAGGTTTCAGACCCACAGCTGAGGTGGAGCTGTGTCTGAGGGCTGGGCACGTCTACCTGCAGCACCAAGCAATATTTACCATTTCTTTACACACAGCAAATACGTTTTATTCTTTTTTTTTTTTTCTGTATCAATAGAAACAAATTTTTGTTATTTTGGAAAAAAAATGTACTAGATTTGAAAACTATTTCTGCAGAAGTCCTTTATCTGCCTCCCTTCAGAAGTGCAGCAAATCCTAATATGATTTATCGAAAGTCCTTGCTTCCAAAAGGCATTGTGGCCACTGAAATAATGAACTACTTGAAAGTCACATTTAATTTACTTCCAAAGAAACAAGCTAGCATTGCTCAAGGTTGCTGGGGAAACAGGAAAGCTGCTTTAGATCAGTTTGCACCAGAGAAGACTTGCTGATATTTTGCAATTTGTACACATTCACCATAACTTTAACAATCTCTTATTTTCAGAAACCCATTTCTGATTTTGTGCTAAATATTCATCTTCATTCCCACAGCATGGCCTTGTTTTCAGTTGTGGATTTAGATTCATAAATCTGACTTAAAAATAAGCAGGTTTATCACAACTGTGTACATGTTTCTTCTTTGGGGGCCCATTTATCAAAGAATGCATCCAATTTCAGCCCAAGAGAAACCCACAGTAGGCATAAAAATCTCATTTCTTGGGAATCTACAGTACCAACGTTGTTTGCAATTTCAGGTGATCAGACCCTTCCCAAAATCTTTTATTGGCTGCCCTTGGACTTGCCTGTTTTAAAGAAAAGTTCTAATAATTTCCAGAGTTGTAAAATTCGGTTACGGCACTCACTTAGTCCTCTGCCATGAAGAAAAAGAAAATCACATTTGAAAGCCACATGCACGAGTCGAGTTCTGCTAATCCTTCTCCTGGAGACAAATCAGGACCCCCTTTTCCATCAGCTGCAGTGCACAGACGTGATTTAACAGGTACACATCCAATTTTATTCTGATTTACTCAAAGTTGCAGTGGTGGAATGAATGGACCAACAGAGAAATGGGGAAGCCTGTCCTTGGCAGTAAGGGAAAATAAAACAGGTCTGCAATGTTCCTCCCTAGAAGAGTTTTCTCTCAATATTCACTTTTATCCAAGAGATCAATCTCCTAAAATCGTGTCAGACACATGAGTTTCATGTGTAGGAATAGAAGAATTACCTGTACATTGTTGTTTAATTATAACATTATTTATCTTTTGGAGTCCCAGGATTACAGCAAGCACAAATTAAGTTCAAAAGTGACAAAGGAAAATATTAACCAACATCAAAGTGCTTAAAATAATTGATGGTATTGAGTCCAGATTGCTGTCAGTCTCATGGAAACACAGTTTAGAAAATAGCCTAAAACAAGAGATAGAGAATATCTCTGATGTAGTTGCAGCTCATGTCTTGGTTTTTTACAGATGCTTAGGCAGTAGCTGATGTGTTTTGAAATATCCACCAGAAAACTCCCAGTTTTTCTACCAACACACTTTTAGTCCAGTTCTCAGACATAAAATTTCATCACTACCCCCTTTGCCACTTTTATTCATTAATTTTCCTCCATACATCTCATCAAAGTGCCTTTTATTTATTTTTTTCCCTATTTGTTGCCTAATCACACATTTTGAGACTCTGGGTGACATTCCATCAGATGCTTATTGAATTTTGCTCTAGTTTAAAATCACTGCATTCTTTAAGGTACCATAGTGACGTTTTTGACGGAACACTATATTTTATTTCTTTAAATCATGGTGCTTTTAGCCAGTAGGATGAACTGAAGAGAGAAGAAAGCAGAGGGATGCCAAAGGTAACTGGAAGTAAGAGTGGGGGTTTGGACCAGGTCAACTTTGAATACAACACGGACAATGAATAACAGAAACAAGGAGGGATTGAGAGGAAAAGTCTCTGAGAAACTGAAGATAAGGTAAAAAGGGCTTGTTGAAAAAAAAACTGATCTTAGAAGAGAAAGATTTACTTTCGGTGCCTGCTGTGCCTGGAAGGGTGTGAGCAGGAAATCTGCTCCTGCCCCAGGGCATGCATGCCTCCCTTGTGCTGGCAGGACAGGGGACTCCTGCTGCCCTGGAAATGTGCCCTGATCCCAGGGAATGCTGGAGACCCGCTCAGAGCTCACTGCCCATCCCCTCACACATGGAAATGTTGTGATGGAGGATAACATACCCGGTAAAACAGGAGTGGGGACCTGGGTGTGACCCTGAACGGGTCAGTCCTGCACCATCTGATAATGCTTTTTATATTCAGAATAGTTTTCACTGAAAAAAGGTGAAAGGTTTCAGAGCCGAGAATGTCCTTTCCAGATTTTCATCTACAGGGAGAGGCACAGAGCAGAGAGAGCTCTGGGATGGAGAAGAAAAATGGAGATGCAAAAGGATGGTTTAGGACCAAAAAAAAATCAAAGTTGCCAAGTATAACTTGGTTATTCACTGATTGCTAATTTGGAGCATAATCATCTACTCCAACCTGAAGAGTAAACCCCCAGGAGAGAGAGGAGTTCAGTGGGACTCAGGCACAAGGAACTGGCTTTTCCTGGGACAGTAATGGATTATCAAACATAAAGGATTCCAGGAAACGCCTTCTTCCATGTTCCTTGTGACAAAAGAGGTATTCCCGATATATTGCTACAAAAGTGGGTAGCCAGGGCAAATTTCAGAAAGAGCTCTTGATGGCCATTTACTGAACAATGATGATAAAATAGCAGCTAAAAGCAGCCTTGTAATCCTGGACCAGGAATGATTCGCTAATTAAAATTCATTTACAAAGTATTTCACAACGTAATTCACAACAGAATTATGTACTTTGTATTGTCACCCCTCTGGTGTTAAATCAATATATTCCTATGGTTTGATGGTATTCTTCACTGCTTAAAAATTACCTGAAATGTTATACCAGATTAATTAATGTAAAACAGACTTTCTGTGAGGGGAAAATAAAAAGACAGTTAATAAAAGAAAAAGATCAGGAGCTAATTAGGTCCAGTCAGTCCCCAAGTTGACTCACTGAGGATCAGTGCCACCATCCTTAGGTTTATTATACAGTAAAATTGATGTATTTTATATTGTTTGTGATTTTATTTGATGTATGTTACCTACTGTTAGGTAGTGCCCACTCTGACCACCTTATTACCTTAAAGCCTTATTAATAAGAGTAATGCAAAAATACTAGTTCCTTTTCTGGCCACAAAAGCGAGCAATTCCACCAAGAAAAGTCCTGCTCTGTCATCTTTAAGACAATTCATCAGATATCTGGATGATAACCTTGTTTTCTTCAGGGGAAACCTCTCACAGCTGCCGTTGTTCAGAATGCACCATCTGATAATACTTTTTATATTCAGAATAGTTTTCACCTAAAACTTTCAGAGCTGAGAACTTCCTTTCCAGATTTTCATCTACAGAAAGACACAGAACAGAGAGAGCTCTAGGAAGGAGAAGAAATAATGGAGATGCAAAAGGATGTTTTAGGACAAAAAAAAAAATCAAAGTTGCTAAGTATAACCTGGTTATTCAGTGATAGCTAATTTAGAGCATAATCATCTACTCCAACTTGAAGAGTAAACACATTATTGCTGGAAAACATCACCTACTGGAATAAATACAGGTATTTATAACAATATTAAGAGACTCTTAAGAGATTTCTGAGAAGTCTGAGTTTTATACCAGGAAAACTCCACTTATCTACTGTTAAATCAAATTTGTGAAATGCAGACTCCTCCGTGCCCGTAGCACTAAGAATTACACAACTGTGAATAATCACACTCAGAACAGGGCAAAAATGGGTAATTGCTATCTCCATATTGTGTTATTGTACAAATTAGTATATCCTGCAGCTCTTCGGGAGGAAAATGAGGCATATGTTTTTGTGCTGTGTTGTAGACCCAGCAAACAATAAACTGATCCCTCATGAGAACACAGCAATGCAAAGTGTTGCCTTGTGCCAACAGGAAAAAAAAAAAAAAAAGGAAGAAAAAAGAAGAAGGAGAAGGACAAAATTACCAGGGAAATTCAATAGAGAAAGTGATTTAATTGCACGGAAAAATAAAGTAATATTAATGTGGGGGAAAACATTCTTCTGTGAAATTAAGGGTGTCTAAAAAATAACAGAAAATATTTTGTTTTAAAAAAGCCATGAATTCTACTTGGTAATGTCAATTTAATTGAAAATGCTGCTAAATCTGCCCGTATTACATTAGTGTGCATGTTAAGATCGGTGTGTCCATAAAGGCACTCCAAGAGGAGCACACAATGCCATGCTAATAGGGTTAGGTGCTCAGAATATAAGGTAACATAAGTGCCATTTGATGCAAGAGTTGCTAGGGAAGGCTATTTTTTTTTCCCCCTGCCTGTTAATTAAGCGAATTTAGTGCTTTTGAAAGGTGCCAGATTGACAATCGCGGGGACTGAAGTCCTCTATTCATGGAGCCGGCAGAGCCCGGGCGAGGCTTCCTGAGGCTGCCCCTCAGCCTTGACCCGCAGGCCTCACCTCCGGCGATGCGCCGGGCCGGGCGGGCTCGGCGCTCTGGGGAGGCTCTCAGAAAGGTGCTAATTAGGGCCGATTGTCAGCCGGGGTTTTGTCCCCGAACACCTGTCCATTAAGGACCGAGCGGGGAACACCAGCTTTTCTCGCAGCCCCTAACGAGGGAGGGGATTTTCCAGCGCTCCGACCCAGGGCCAGCGCTGAGGGGTTGGGGACAGGAAAGGCAGCTCAAGGATTGCGCTGGGTCTCACCCAAGTTTGTTGGGTTTTTTTGGGGTTTTGTTTTTTTTTTTTAAGGGGGTAAATGGGAGAAATAATTTTTTAATTTGATGTCCATCCATCTGCCTTGATGACTCGTTTTCCAGAACTCCCCTTCTTCTTGACTTCTGCTTTTGAAATGGGAATTCTTTCATGCTGTTGTTCCATTTTCAGAGGACATGGGAGGCTCACGGCAAAACCAGAGAAAGGCAATAAATATTCCAGCCAAGCAACTCGTGCTAAGGCTGAATTAAACCTGGAGAATGAGGGTGGTGGCACAGCCCCCACTTCCCTCTGCCACCGAGAAAGGGTATCCATGTCCATTTGAGAAACAGAGCTGTGGGAAGGGTCTGCTGATGAATAAAACATCCCAAAGGACCAAAGCTGACTTCTGCTGGTCTTACGGGTTATCTGAGGGCAAAGCTTACAATACTGGTTCTGCCAGAACCACTCACAGCACCTAAGTTTTTGGATGATTGGATGCACATCATGATATGTCAGATACTTTCTTTTAATTCTACTTTGATGCAGCTTCTTTTCCCTGGTGATGATAACCATTATCAGTCTAGAAGCAAAAGCTCCCCGAAACCCTGAGCCTTTCTTAAGTTCCTGCCTTTACTTGATTTAGCAGAGGCAAGTCAAATAAAAATGCCCCTTTAAATAAGTGAAGAGCTGAGTTGATGAAACTACGCTGACTAATATAGCAGAGCTCACTTTGAAATAAAAAATTCTTTAAATGTGTATGTTTTGGGTTGGTTTTATTTTTTTTTTTTTTTTATCAGAAAGGGCTGACTCCAAAGGGCTGACTCCAATCTTTTATTCTTCTTCACCTCTGTAAAGGTGCAATAGACATACAGCAGCTCAGTGTTCTTGACATCAGCAAACAGGCTGAAGAAACATTATCAGGAGAGAGCCAATCTCCCATAGCAGTTGAATAGTACTCACCCTGGTGATAAAGGTTTGGGTGAAAGATGAAATGAAAAATGTGTCTGTAGCTGCTTGCAGCAAAACCTGCTTTTCTGGAGCACTTTTGCCCCCTGTCTTGAGTGTTCTATTGAATGAATAGTGGATGCTTTATGTCACTTTGTTGCTGAATGGAGCAGTCTACTTAGCATGAACTTTTTGATGGCCCTACCTTCAGAAATGATGTGCAGAGGTTTCATGGATTATGCATTAGTCTCATTTAACTTTCCACTTGAGGATAAGGTGGGCAGCAGCAGGTCCAATAGACTAAGTAGAGAGAGGCAAGCCAGCACCAAAACCTTGAAATTTTTGCTCACAGAAATAATTTCAGGTGTCCCCTGCATTAAAGTGCCTCACCTAATTGTGATCTATGACATCACATCTGATGGGACAGATATTTGGTGATGTTTCTTCAGTTTTACTCAATTCTCCTTTGAAAACTGGGAAATCGCCTCTTGGTCACTCCACAGTGTGTCTGCAACAGCTGTTGTACCTAAACATTCAAATAGTGAAAATCCTGCACTAGGTCCACTTGCTTTCTTAGCTGAGGTTTCAAAAGATGGGTGTGAGTTAGGAATCCCCTTAGAACTGTGGCAGCCAATAAAAATTGCTTTAAAATATGCCCAGCCTGCTCAGAATGCCACAAGAATAAGTGTTAAATCTTGTTTCTCTTCAGTCTTTTGCACTGAGGTCACACTGGGGCATCATTCCAGGTTTTTGTTTATTTCCATGGAGCAAATTTTTGAATATTTAAATTTAAACAAAAACCACAAAACCAACCAAACAAACAAAAAACTCCAAACCAACCAACCAAACAAAAAAAAATCCGAACAAATGATGGGACAGAAAGCCAAGAAAACATCAGTGTTTTCCAGAACTTAGAACTCAGGATTTGAATAATGAAATAAAGTATTCACCTTCCTGTTGCACAAAAGCAGTCCACCTCTTATCACTGGTGCTCATCCTAGGAATCATCTCATGGTATTTCCCCCCCACAATGTTCTAGGAATTTTATGGACATTCCTGGATCATGGGTTAAATTTTAGAATAAACTGACATGGAATTTTTAGGATGGTGCTGGGAAATAATGAAGTGTTCATCAGAGTAAATGATCTTCCAAGAAAGAGCTGAGTAGCCTGGTGACAATTAAGAGCTATAGTGAAAATTAAGAGAGGCATGAAAGGATATCAATCCTATGAATACTGACATGGATATTTCTGCTGCCAGCTGACAAAAACAAAGTAATTAATTGTTATAGTAAATAAGGTGATGAAGACACACACACACAGAGCCTGGAATGAAAAAGCAACACATGCAGGACATGTCCTCTCTTTAAAGAGTCATTCTCAATGCTAAAGCTGATTTGATGAGGACAAAAGGAATAGCGCAGATGAATCAAGGTCAGAAAGGTGAGTAAAAATAAGACAGTTATTATGTCTTTTCTGAAAGCAGAAGCAGATTAGAAAATAGGTCAGGGAGTGCAGGGAAAACGTTATTTGTATTCTGTCAATTTGCAAAGGACATGCATAACTGAATGCAGTGAATTTGTAGTAACCTCTTATTCTAGTCCTGGGGAGCGATGTATTCCATATTATTTCTTTTTATTACTGGTACTACATTACATTTTAAAAAACATTTTCCTGCCAAAATCAAAATCCTATGGTGATGAATGCTGCACAACCAAACAGTAGGAGAAAGTTTCTATTATGAAGACTGTGGGACACGAACAAAAAGTGGGAGCACTGGCAGGAGGAGGGGATGTGGCAAAGCAGGAAATAAAGCTTTCCTCCATTTCCCAAAGCAGTGCCATGCCCAGGAAAGATACAGGCACTGAACAGAGCCACTAAATATTGCTCCCCTGATGTATCAAAATGGTGGTCTGATAACAGACATTTCTTTAGTTTTTTAGAAATTGGTAATTCATTATTTCATCCACTTCCTGCTGTCTTGAGTTTAGCCTGCATTCCTCAAGAAATAAATCTAAAGTGTACTGAGGGAAGCTGTTTAGTCTAGAGAAGAGAAGTTGAAAGAGAATCTCATTAATACACATAAATATCTCCAAGGAGTGTCAGGGGATGGTGCCAGACTCTTTGCAGTGGTGCCCAGCAGCAGAATGAGGTGCAAGGTAATAAATAAAACACGAGAAGTTTCAGCTCAGCACGAGGATGAGCTCCTCTCCACAGAGGGTGGCCAAGCCCTGGAACAGCTGCCCAGGGAGTTGTGGCATCTCTGGATTCATCCAAATCCCACCTGGACGTGTCCCTGTGTCACCTGCTCTGGGTGACCCTGCCCTGGTGGGGGGGTCAGTCTGGACCCTCTCTGGGGGTCCCTTCCAGCCCCAGCTGCTCTGGGATTTTGTGCTGCACTCAGTTCACTCTCCGATCCCAAAGCTCAGACAAATCTCCCAGAACTGGCAGAATTCTCAGATGTTCCATCACTGAAAGTTTCCAGACTTTCAGTGATGAGGATAGCCCATGTAAAAAGCCCACATCCTCTTCCTCTCCAAGAGCCCAGTCATCATTTCCATCTCCCACCATCACTTCCATCTTTCACAGACATCCAGGATTTCCCCCATTTCTCACTGGAAATATCAGTAGACTTACCTCTACTGGAACTCCTTGTTCATAATAATTATTCCAACAGAAACAGCTGATTTACAGCTCATAAATAAGCCTTAAATGCAAATCTCCATTTAATGCAGGAGGAGATGGCTGGGGAGAATCAGCTGCAGTTACCAATATTCTTCCAAACTGATACAGAGGGCTGGGCAAATCCTAAAATCACTACTGCCCTTCCACACTGTTCATTGAGGAATGTGCTCCCAAAGCACTGCTGGCTCTGCTCTGCTTCTGAAAACCTTTATGCAGAAAATGGATGGACAGACAAACCCAAAACCTGCTGTTAAAGCTCCTAAAATTATACTCGTAACTATATTTTTTAGTGCAAAAACACCTTTTATATAAAAAGACTTTGTTAAAAAAACCCAAACAAACAAACAAAAGAACACCTGCTAATTTCAATTGTTGTAAATATTGACCCCACAATATATTTTTCTTAAAATGAAGTAATACATTTCAGGTAAACATGTAAAAAAAAAAAGAAAAATACATGTGTTTCAAGTAATATTTTTTTTCAAAAAATAATCATAGTGAATATATTTTAACTTGATTTGAATATCTGTGAGTTGGTTTTAGAAAGCAGAGCATTTCCACAGTAAGAGACGTTATCATGATCTGATTTTGAAAACAATGCAAGGTTGCCTTAAGATTGTATTTTTCTTCAATTATATAAAGAAAAGATAAATGCAAGTAATTTTTTACACACATAAAAAATGCTGTAAAAGTTATAGGAACTGTATTGTTTTGCTTTCAAAGACATTTAAAATTAGTTTTGCTTTTGAGAGCTTACTGCCTTTCCCACAGACTTCCTCCAAATTCCTGCAGCATGTACGGGAAATGCTCCCTAGAATGCAGATTTCCTGGTGGATGTGTGGATTATTTTTCCTTAATCTCAAGTATCAATGACTGGAATCTTATTCTAAATAAGGAGCTGACATGTGTAACTAATTTTCAAAAGAACTTTCTTTAAGCTTATTACCAAAGCAACTGCTTTCATTCTTAAGTTGTGGGCAATATAAGTAAAGGTAATTCCTTTATCACCCTGCATAAAGTCCTTTATTATGTTGTGTACTAGCAAAAAAAAGAGTAAATTCTGATATATTTACAAAAATTACTTCACTGTTTTATCACTTTATTTTTAGTTAGTATTTATTGTGGAATAATGCAGGAAAAAGTTTTCAGTGTGCCGCATTTGCCATTAGACATCTTCAAATGAACCGTTTCTATTCTCAAAATATTCAGCCACTGTCTAAGATGCAATAAAATATTAACATAGTTAAAAACCTAAATTTTTGAGTTTTGGCTGCGTGGATTTTGTATGTTTTAATTTTTATTGCTACCTTTGGCTTCTAACCTCTTCATGTGAGCTTTCAAAGGAGGGAATCATAGCAGAAGGGAACAAATCAAGATTGGAGCAGAACGAGAGCAGGAGCACTGTGTTTAGAATTTAACAAGCCCAGTGATTAAAAACTTCTGATTATACAAATATTTGTTTCCATGGGAGATACAGCTCTCTGGATCATTCTTTAATACCATAATTTATAATATTTCACATAGTTTTGAAATTAATTTTTCTCCCCTCAATACCTGTTGGTGTTTAATTTTCGCAGGACTGTTTTATTGAGCTGAGCCACGACAATGGCACTTCAGGAACTTTAAGGTGCCTTTCTCTGCACTGGTTTGCCCATAAATGCTGCAGAGAAATGCAAATAAGTTCTCTAAAATACAAACTTCTCCTGTACAATGAAGTTATTAAAATTGCAGCTACACAGCCCTCAGGTTAACTGCTCTATAATAACAGGAGCTGTATTCAGCAGCTACAAAGGCACAGCATAATTTTTTTAGGAGGCAAAGACATTCCTGGGTGGAAATGAGTGCAGAAAAATTCTCTGCTGTTAATTATTTTACTATGCATTCATTGGGCCAAAATTGGTGGAATTATGTATGAACATTCTTCATTTGACTCATCCTCTCAGCCTCTTGGAAGCAGTTCTGGCTGCTTCTGGAAGGAGTCAAGGTAAAGCTTGAGGGTTACATAACCCTTTAGGAAAAAAGTAGAAGATAATTTACCTTCTGCCCTTCCTTCTTTCCTTCCCTTCCTCCCTCCCTCTCCCTGAAAATTAAATTAGAATTGTTTACAATATCAGGCCAAAATATGAAAATACTCATCGTGAGTTGAGCTTCTGGAATCTTAATTAATCAAGAACATTGTGTATGAAAATTCTGTAAATGTTTCTTGCTGGGGACAGCCAGTGAAATTATCACTGCCATTTAGAAGGTTTTCGAGATATTTTAACTTTTGGTTTACAGAAAGAAGCAGCCGAAACCTCTGGATGTAGGAATCCACATGACCAGAAAAAACCTGAGGATTTTACCCCCTGCTCTCCCTCAAGGCTGAGGGATGGCAGACAGGAATTTACCTGAAAACTCACACCAGTCAGGGAGCTCCCCTTTCTGGTTGTTTCTTTGCAGGAACAGGACACTGAAGTACTGAAAAGTGGTAAAATGCCTTGAGATTCACTGGACAAGCAGCTGAGCAGTAACAAACAGGACCTGCATCAGTAGTTGTATTGTAGATTATTTTCTCAACCTAAATATATTTATGCAAACATGCTGAAGGCTGAATCCTCTCTTTTGTTGCTGGGCCACACATCAGTCTGGTACTGATTTAAAATGCATGGCTAAGTTTAAAACTTTAGTAAGGGCCAATCTCTGAATAATCCTTTAAGGATTATTGTAATTAAGGGACTAATCCTTAGATGCTTCTTAATTTGTGTCCGTTTTAAAATCGAGTGCCACTTCTTTCATCACAAAAGAGAGAAGAGGTGAGAATGACAAAGGTTTAAACATTAACAGCCTTTCCTGTCACCTCATGCAACACAAACAGGTAGAATATTTAAAACCAGGAGGTCATTAAAACCAAACCGAGCACAGAACTCAAAAAAGCACGACAGAAAACCAAGAGAGATTTTAAACCTGGAGATATGTTGATGGTGAGAAATATTCTGCATGCAGATAAGGCAAATACAGTTTAAGGACAGACATTTCAACTTGTTCTTTGCATGAAACCTCAAATGCTTGTTTGCATCAACTCTCCCCTTCTCCCCAGTAGAAGCCTGTTTGAAGAATACACCAGTGACAGCAGTTTTTCTAATCACCCCAGCATTTATATTTATCGTTTATCGTGGAAAGAGTGAATTGGGCAACCTAAGCTTGAAAATTCAGCAGAGAGGGAGTTGTTAAAGTAATTAAATTCTTGTCGCACATGAAGGAAGCTTCATGGTCTAATCTAAGGAAAGTTGAGGTTGAAGACAATCAGCTAAAGGAAGCCATGGGGTGGCATTGCTGGGCTGAAACACCTGCCAGCAGTGCACTGGCTGTCCCTGGGGATCAGCTGCCGCTGCTTAAAGGTGCTCATGAGCTCTGCTTGCAGCACTCCTGTGCTAGGCAGTGTTAAAAAGGAGGCAGGAAAACCAAGCAGTGCTACAAGGTTTGGAAACATCCTCTCTCCCCAGTTCCAATCTAGATCTGGGCAAGACACAGACCTGGATGCCTCTGTTCCTGCGCCTGTAAAACGAGAATGTTTATAAATATTTACAAAGGAAGAAAAAAAACCACCCTAGAGATTGTTATTATGAGCAGAAAGAGAGTGAGAAACAAGCAGCATCTCATGCTGTGTTACATTGGTGTGGATGTGCAGCAGTGGGAGCTGTGTGACTTGGAACAGGGGTGAGAAATCATTAGGAGATGTGGGAAAAGGCTCACTCCTGTTTATACCCCTTGGAAATAGCATATCTTATTTTTATTTCTCCCTGAAACACGTAAGTATTACAAAGATTCCATGCTGGATGTTTTGGCAGGCCTGCAGGGGCAGGTCCACGGGATCTATAAGGGTGATTGCTCCATGATACACATTTATCTTTAATATAGTTTACAGAGTTGGGGTTTTTGTTGTTGTTGTTATTTTTGTGGGTTTTTTCCCCTTTCTCTGTGACAAATTACATTGTGATTTATGGAAATGTAACATTTTGTATGAATGGCTAGCAGCAGCCATGTTGCATAGCAATGAGCGAGACAAAGTAGCTCCACTCTTATTTGCAACTGGCCCAGACCTTTCCATTAGCAAATTAAAATCTGTTCAAATTTATTTACTAATATATTAGGAGAAGCTTCAGGCTAACCCCTGTTGACCTGTATTATATAGCAAACAACTGTAGCAGTGAAAATAATTAATAGAATGTATTGCACCTCCTGCTTGTTTCTCCATCACAGCCTGGGGTCGGCTGCAGAGAGGGTTTGCAATCTGCATTCTGTTACAAGGCCACA
The DNA here is from genome assembly GCA_013400175.1 of Phainopepla nitens. NCBI lineage: Eukaryota > Metazoa > Chordata > Aves > Passeriformes > Bombycillidae > Phainopepla > Phainopepla nitens. Next base: position 559,305 of record VXBQ01003597.1, read on the forward strand.
TTTACTTAAAAATTATCAATTATATTCTAAAATTACTTCCTTTAATTGAACTCTCTCTATTCAAGGCATCCCCTGTTTCTAAAGCTTCTGAAAGCATGTACGTGAAAATGTTTTCCTTTTCAGAACTTAAGGGGAACTTGCTGAATTACCTGTGGATTCAAAAGGAGCGAATACATGACAGCAATTCCTGGTTACATCAGTTATTCATTTTCATTATTATTGGATCATACTTGTGTCATTAAGGTGGAAAGCATTGCAAGACATTTTTTTTATTCTGTATTTGCTAATATAACATTTTCCAGAGAAGCTGTGGCTGCCCCATCCCTGGAATTGTCCAAGGCTGGGTTGGACAGGGCTTGGAGCAAGCTGGGATAGTGGAAGATGGAACTGGATGAGTTTTAATGTCCCGTCCCAAACCACTGCCCTCACTCAGCCTTTTCACCCTGGAGAACAGCTAATTCTGAGATCTTCATCTAATTGTTAAAGGAGAAAGAGATTACAGACTGAAGTGTTGGTGCCAATAAAGTAAATGTTGGAGATGTGCAAATACTTCCTTTCTATGAACACACACAGCTACAATAAAAGCTGTCAGAGGGTGACCAGCTGGTAAGTCTTAGCCCTACACAGCAAATACAAGTTTTAAGAAGGAAGTCAAGGTGCCACTTTAACATCTCAGTGAAATATTTTTTTATATATGTATGTAGATATAGAATTAAATAGAATAAATATAGAATTACGCATATTAATGGCCATGGTGACAAATTTCACACAGTGAATGTAGGCCTATTTTATTATTATATGAACAAAACCAATCATGATCTCTGGAAAACATTCATTTCTAGACAATTTACTTAGTTTTTGATAACTGCCTTTCTCCATAAAGGCAAACTGATTAATTAATGAGTGCTAGATCATCACCCTTCAAATGTCTTTAGAAAAAGAGATTGTTAACAATCTTATTATTATTTCTATAAACAATAGAAGATCTTCTCTAAAATAACTAGAAAATCGAATCTGATTAGGTGTTCTTATTATGATGTATTTCATGTGTGGAAAGAAGGGTTATTAGCCATTACAGGTCGCTGTTGACCTCTTGTGGTCCCGTTCTGTGGTTACAGGAAAAGTGTAAGGCCAGCCAGGAGCTGGACATCGATGCTCCTTGTGGGCCCTTTCCAACTCAGGATATTCTATGATTCTGTAATTCTCTGATAGCCAGGAAATCCCTGGAATTCTCTCCTTAATCTTTAAAAGAAAAACACAATATTATTTATGCAGCATAAGACTGGAATATAAATCAAAATTCTCAACAACGGTGTTTAAATTCATTCAATACTAAAAAAAAAAAAAAAAAAAAAAAAA
>VXBQ01003597.1:563543-579489 GCA_013400175.1 Phainopepla nitens
CCTGGTTATTGAGGGGCTGGTGGGGGCCGTGCCAAGATGGCGGCCGGGCGGGGGAGCGGGGCTGGGGTGGGAGCCGCGCACCTCGCTCTCTCCTTCCCAGCCCTGGAGGAGGCGGGCAGCTCCGGCATCCTCCGCCTCACTGGGATGCAGCTGCTACACGAGCCCAGCCGCGACACCGCGGCAGCAGGTGAGGGCGCTCCGGCAGTGCCGGGGCTGCGGGGCCGCTGGGCACGGGCGGTGCGGGGGCCGTGAGGGGGGGCAGCGGGGTGACACGGGAGCGGGGCTGTGTGGGGACAGCGGGGGCTCTCCCTGCGGGCCGCGGGACGGGCTGTGGCGGATCTGGGGCTCCCCTGCGCCGCGTGTCAGGATGGGCATGGAAGCTGGGCGTGGAGCAGGGTGGGCAGCGTGAGGGGAGCTCCTGAGCTGGCGTTCGGGGGAATCAGAGCTCCGAGTGAGGTCGGGTTGGGCCTTCAGGGTGTGGATCCTCTCCAGTGAGGCTGTCCCGGTCCGTCCTTCTCAGCTCAGCAGGGACATGTTCCAGGTGCGGGTGCGAGGGGTGTGTGAGCGTGGCACACGGTAAAAGTAATCCTTGGGCAGAGAAAAGCCACCCCATACAGACCACTGCGCTAGTGGGAAAACCCAGATGAGCAAATCTCTTGATAGCATGCACGGAAAGAGCTCTTCACATAAGACCAAATGAAATTCTGGAAAAGGAGTCGTTCCTGAGTGCTAGCTATTTAAATAGGGTTTTTTTCCAAATATATTTCCCAACAGATGGACGTTTGTGGAGAAGGGAAACTGCCAGGGATGAGAAGATCACTGTTGAAGCAGGGCACACTGCAAATATGATGTGCTCTTTTCTGCTTGAAGCTGGATAAATCTCCCTATCTCAGAGATGGTAAGGGAAGCCCAGGCCTGGAGCAGTTCTGGTGGTTCCTGTGGTTAGTCCCCAGGTGATGCTCCCCACTCTTAAGAGTCTCATGGCACTTCTGGGCTTTGCTCTCTTTGTTTTGATGATCTCAGTACTACATTTTACACTGAAGTGTGGTCTAAGAGCCCTGGGGCAGCTCAGAATCCTGCTCCACCTTCACTGCTGGCATTTCTTGTCTGGACAGTTTGGTTTTCCTTGTTGCTTTGTGTTCAGATGCCATTCCTTACTCCTGCTCTTGCTGAGGACACTCAGTGGGTTGGGGCTGGGTCCTGCTTGGAGCAGAGAGGGATGGGGTTGCAAGGAGCTTCCTTCCAAACTGGGAAAACACAAGGACCCTGATGAGACAGGCACTGAGACTGTGCTCAGTGCCTGGCAGCCTGCCTTTGTCACAGCTCCAGGGCACAGTCTGCTCCTGCAGCCCCTCTCTCTGTGCCTACCCCCTGCCCCTGGGATCTGTATTTCCTGAAAATAAATGCAATTTCACCCTTCAAAAGTTTGCTTCAAAGTAACAGAGGAAAAGCTCAATAAAAATGCCAAGGTCCTGTTTTCCTTGCCTTCTAAAATAATAGGACAAATCCAATAACTGCATTATTAACTATGTGTGTGAGCTTGTTTTCTTTTTAGGGGCTTTCTCATTTACCTGGGGCTCTTTTTCAAGCCACTCCCAAGAGCCTATGGCCAGCAGCTCTCTAGGACCAGTAGTTATTTATTGTCTTGGCTAAAGATGCCTTCTCACTGCAGAAATAGTTGTGTGAATGTTCCTCTTTTCGCAAACACTGTATTTTGACAAATGCCTTTGTGTTTTGCAGAAAAATCACTTTGCAAAGGTCATTTATCATTTTGTTTTGAACTGGAGCAATCCTCAGGCTGAGCAGGGACAAGCAGGGTTTCTCTCAGCAACCCCACTGTCCTCACCTGCCATTGGCGCTCCAAGATAAGACTGCAAAGACACTGCTGAAAAAAAAAATCACTAAAAAGTCACTAAAATCTTTCAGGAGGTGATTTAGCAGCAATAATAATTTGAAATATTTTTTTTTTTAAAGTGAGTTTTGATGGAGATGGCATTTCATGCAACAGATGACTCTGGTTTGTAGGTAAAAGCTAGTGGAACAGGATGTGAGATCACTTGGTGTTAGAAAAAAAAAACTCAAAAATAGCATGTTTGGCAAAAGTGACAGATTAGCTGCAATAACTGAGCTATCAAAGACAGCTACTGATGGGGTAATTTGGGTTATTTAAGTCTGTTCTGGGAAAATGAGGATTAGGAAGAGGCATAATTAAAATATGCAAAGCCAAAGGGGAATAGAGAATAGATATTAAGTCACTTTAAATTAGTAATTCATGAGAGGGTGGAAGGGAGAGAAATGGATGAAATTACACTCTGAAAGGGCCCTGATATTCCATTGTTGCAGAAAGAAAAGCTATTGAGAGCCTGAGCACATCTTCTGTGCCCACAGAAATTGGAGAGGAGAAAGGATTGAAGGATTGTCTGTCCACTGAGGGAGCCCATCCTGCAGGGTTCCCTCCTGTCCCAGGGATGATGTTTTTGCAGGGGCATCAGAAGTTTTCCAAGCTCTGCTTTCTGTACATGGCCAGCAAGAGCTGCAGGAGCTCAACCAGGATAATCCTTAGCACCTCAGTGTTGAGAGAGTGAGAGGCAGAGTCTTTCCCCCACACTGCTAAAAATTAATTCTGTCAGGGTGGGGTTCATAATCAGACAGCAGAAATCATTTCAGTGAGATGTTTTTGTTACTGAGCAACAAAAGTCCAGTGCAGAGCTCCTGAAGGTACTGTTTTGTCCAGCATAGAGAAGAGTTTTGTTATGTGTTGGACCCCAGGGCACAGGAAATATTCCTCTGCCTGTCCTGAGAAGTCCTGACCCTCAGGAGAGCCCTGCTTTTAACCTTTGGCCATGGAGAAAGCTTCCAGGACTTTGGGATGAATTGAATTTTGTGAGTGTGTGAAATAGATGGAAGTGTAGTTTATCACAGGGTGAAAAACTTAGTTGTGAGGTTTTTTGTATGGAGGTGGATAGAAGACAAGATGGAGGATTTTGAGCATTGTCTGGTCTCCTTCTTGCTCTTTGTCCACTCCGTTTTCTGCAGTGTTAGTAGCACAGAGTGATTGGGTGAAAAAGTCCACAATGCAGTGTTACGTGGAGGACAAATAATTAGTTATTGGTAGTAATGTAGAAATAAAGTACATTCGAAGAGTTAATTGGATAAGATGGCTTTAAAAGACCTTGAAACTGGAGGTCTGGTGACTTTTCTGGTGCCTTTTCCTTGTGAATTGTAGATTAGAAATAATAAACAGCAAATCTGAAGATTCCAGAAGTCCCGTTCATCTCATTGAATCCCAGGATAGAACTGCCAGAGGTTTGCCTACCAGGGGGATCCTGGTGTTTCTCCAACTGCAATTCACACAGTTATGGAATCAAAGAATCACCAGAAAAACGAGTTAAGCCTTAAATCATCACTCCATGGAAGCCTAGGGTTGATTTCCAGATGAGTTTCATGCAGGAATAGCAGCTTTGCATCAGGAGGAAGGTTGACATCTCACTGCCATGAAGGGCTATCAGGCTCCAGAGTGAGTGAAATGGAACATCCAGCTGCACAAGCAGCAGCCTGGAGCATTCCAGAGTGTGACCCTGCAGCCACTGTGATGTCAGAAGCCCATCGGGGTGTCAGTGAAGGGTTGGCACGTCCCCACAGTGCCAACAGGACACTGCTGTTCCTGCAGTCCAGAACTCCTCAATGCCCCCCTTGCTGGCAATCCAGGAGGATCCTTCTCCTCCAGGAGTTCTTAGTGGGCTGCCTGCAGTCCAGCAAGGCTTTTATCTGACTCGTGGGTTCTGCTGCTCTGCACCTTCTAGCACAGCTCTGCAAAAATGATCCGGCAAATCGGTGCTGCAGCGTGTGATTTTCTGTCTGCCACAACTGCAATGTATTTTTGTCCAGATAAACCCTGGCTGGCCACAGCTCATCTGGGGAGTAAGTAGTGCTTTTCCCTAGGTGCAGCATATCTGGCTTTGGGGTCACTGTGCTTTTTATCCTCTTCCTTAGGAACTGAGCTGATTTTGGAACAAAAATGTCAGTAAGATGCCGTTGGTTTGGTAGAGCTCCTGTCAACAGCTTCTGCTAGAAGGGGTGTCTCAATGTGGGCAGCATTTGGAACGTGGGGAACCCTGTGGGGGTTCCATTCCCTATACAGAATGGTCTGGGGAGTCTGTCATTCCCTCACTCTGCTGCTTCAGCCAACTTCCAAAATGCAGACTGGAAGAGCCTTTTTTAGAACCACTGGAAGTGCTTCTAAAAGGTGCAGTTATCTTCAGAACTGAGGGAAAACATCTTTTTTTCCCCATAATGAGAGGGTTTGACTGACAACCTGTGCTAAAATAGTGATGACCTTCATGAGGAAATGTAACTTCCCAACAGTGTGTGCTCCTGAACCCAGGAGCAGTCCCTGTGCAGTGTCAGAATAGAATTCACATGGCTGAGGGAGATTTTGGGAAACCTCTTATAGGGAAACATTTTTAGCAAGCTAAAGATAACCAGCATACACAATTTATTAATAGGGAAAAAAAAAAGGGAAAAACTGCTTTAGCTCTTGGGCAGAGCAGAATTATTGACTATTAAAGAACAATTTACATATTCTTGGCTGAGTATCTATTTATTTACTGGTGAAACAGCACAAAAAATAGACAGAAAAATGTAGAAAAAATTAATCTGGTATTTTGTCCTGTTCTATTGCTTACCGTGGAAAAGAACTGTTGTTCCTGGAGGGATGTTGTGAAAGAGAAATGCTCTTTTATTTGGGCTGACTTGTTCTGTGGGGGGTTCCCCACAATAGGCAGTTTTCTAATAGCATCTGGTTCATCTTCTCTCTGCCCACTGCAGATCTGATCACCCAGTTATCCAGAGGTGGATACAGGGCAGCTCATTCTTCGGTGAGTGGGAAAGGAACCTTTGACATTCCTGGAGTTTAAGAACTGTGGAGCAAGCTGTGAGTGAACTTTGCCTGCTCCAACAGCCTGAAAAAAAATGCCCATGTCTGGTTTTGCAGTAGCAGCCAAGGGATCCCTGGCTGTTTCCTCAATTTCTCTTCAAAGCTTTTAAACAGATGAAAGTCTGGTTTTGCAAGGAGAAGATTGTGGGTATAGCCATGGTGGAATATCTAATTCACAGCCATTTTCAATACTGTGTAATTGCCCCATTTTAATTTTAACAACTTAAAATTCTCTTTCTCTCAAGTTTCATGATTTATTTTTAGTATAGCTGGAAATATAGCAGGACATAAATAAGGTTATAATTGATAATGTAACTCACTGGAACCATTAAAGGATGTTTTAAATAACAATCCATGCTAATAAATGTTGGGTTGCAATAACAATCCTAGAGAGAGGAATTACATCCACATTAATATTGGCCAAATTTATTAGGGTTAATGTTAAACATTTTAAATAGGTGTGAAGGTGCAGAATGGTGCCTTTGATTTGCTTCAGTTCTCTAAGTGGCCTTTGTGTCAGCTTTAAAGCAGTTGAGAAACAGCAGATTTGGGGCAACTTGAGTTAATTCTCTGCCCTGCAGAGCAGCAGCTGGGGTTGTTTCAATCCCCCATAACTTAGAGATATTTAAATTGTACTGTGACACGTGTAACAGAGAACTGAGGGACCACGTGCATGTCTAGATCAGTTTCTGATGTCAAAGCAGCTGAAAGTTGAGTGTAACTATCAAAGCTCCCAAGTGGCAGAATGGAGACTCACTCATGTTACTGACTGTCCCCAGGCCACAACACTGCCACCAGAACCTCAGCTGGCTCCTGCCCTGCCTGCAGAGGAGGAGGAGGACGAGGAACCTGCAACTGTTGCCTTAGCAGAATCAGTAAGTGCCAGCTTTGGTTACCATCGGTGCAATTCAGTTACCAATGGTAACTGATTTGGTTACCAATGGTGCAATTACTGGTACCAAAAAAATGGTAACTGGAACATTGGAGTTCTGGAACATTGGAACACTAGTGTTGCAGAAACACTGGTGCAAGTTTCTGGTCAGACAGCAGCTGCCATTCACAGCTGGAGGTGCTGAGGGCTGGAGTCCTGCCATGACATTGTGCTTCACCCCAGCCCCTGGCACCTGGAAAATTGCTTTTGAACTTCCCTTTTGTTCATCAGTTTCCCTTGCAGGATACAGGAGAAACTGTCTCCTGGATGTGCCTGCTCCTCTGCGCAGATTATTTGAGAAAATCCATGAAAATTGAACATAATGCTGGCCATGAACTTGTGTAAAACCAGCCTTTCATTCATTCAGTTTGTGATGTGGACAGCAAAAATCAGTTTAAGAGCCCTGGATGTGGCCAACAGCATCTTCCTGAGGGTTTGCACTTAGAATACGAGCTCAGGGGATCCCTGCAAGCTCCCTTCCTGACAAAAATTAATTCCCCATCACAGATGCACAGGAGCTCTAAGCTGGGAGCTGAAGGGGCAGAAGAAGACGTGTTTGTGCTGCCTGACACCCTGAGCAGAAGCAGCAGCCCTCTGGACAAACCCAGGCTGCGGCCGCAGAAGGAATCCGGGCTGACAGAGGAAGTGCTGGAGCGACTGAGTACGTGTGCTGTGCCTCTCAGCTGGGCTGGGGGGTGTGGGTCCCACCTCTGGCTGCACCAAAGGGACAGAGGAAGCAGGAATTCTCTCTGGGCAGCCCTGAGGGCAGCTCAGACTGGGCTCGGTTTCTCTACACTTCCATGTGCACTGAAGGCAAAAGCAGAGATGGTTTCTGATTCAGCAGAAGGTAATTTGACCTAGGGAATGAACTGCTGAACTCCTGAGTGCTGATGGCCAAGTCAAGCAGAATATTTGGGTTCCTAAATTCTCTTTAGTCCCCTGACAAGTCATCAGAGCAAATCTGTTAGATTGAAGACAAGCAGTGTGGTCCTTTGTACTAGTTTGAAAGCAAAAACCAGTGAAACTCCAAGTTAGAAATGCAATTTAATAGAAAAAGGTGAAGTACATGCAATAATACAAAAGAAAAACCTCTAACAGAGTCAGAATACAACCTTGACACCCTGCTCGTTAGGGTGGTGGTAGTAGTCCAGATGAAGTCATCTTGCTGAAGTGGTGATCCTGTAGAAAAGGTCTAATACTCCTTGTCCTTTGGAAACCAGTGGATAAGCACTGCTGTTCTGTTTGAAATCCCAGATTATATCCAGGTGGGAATGCTTGGCTCCTCCCCCTGGGTGGAGCATCTCACAATGGGATGATGTCATTTTATCAGTCATGTGATGGGTCCTTGATTGCCCATTAAACAGAAATAGCTCCCCAAGGGAGTTATCTGTGATTCACGGGGCAAGGCCATGATGGCCCATTAACAGGAAATAGTCTGAGGGAGGAGACAGGAAAAACACTGCCCCTCCTGGTTTTAACAGTTCATGGAGATGGTGATTGAATATGTACATTGGGCACATCTTTACATTGTAACCTAGGACATCCTTCAAATGGCACAGGCAAGGTTATCATCAGAATTTAACCTGATAATCCATGTTGAGGATCCTGGATCCTAAAGCCTCATCATTATTGATTATAACATGAGATAGTGTTCTTTCAAATCATAAAGACAGTCTTTTGGCAAACTGCTGGAAGTTGGGAAGATCCCCTTCTGTCCTGGAAACACTTTGTACCATTTCTTAAAAATTACTCCCAGAACCTGAGGTGCATTTAATCTTCAGAAATACTAAACCTTTTGTTGAATCACACTAAGTGTTTATTCCCAGAAAAATAAAGGCTGTGATGTTCCAGCTCTCCTAAATGTTTGTAGAAAACAAACTCTTGCTTTAGTACCTGGTTGTTTCTGTCTCCTGTGGATATTTCTCCAGGTGCTTTGTTTCCTGTCAAGGTACCTCTTCAAAGCGCTGTAGAAAATCTGTGGAGCCATCTTTGGAGCTGCCTCTGTTGCTGGTGTTGCTCACAAAGGGCTCACAGCTGCATTTCTGATCTGCTGGAAGGTGATCTGTTGGATCTGTGCATTTCTGATCTGCTGGAAGGTGATCTGTTGGATCTGTGCATTTCTGATCTGTTGGAAGGTGATCTGTTGGATCTGTGCATTTCTGATCTGTTGGAAGTGAGCATCCTGCATTTCATTTCTTTCAGGGAGCATTGTGACCGAGGGGGACCCTGTGACGCGATACACTGAATTTGTTCAGGTTGGCCAAGGGTGAGTCCAATCCCAGCTACTCCTACAAAGCCACAGGCTGGGCATTTTGCTGCTGTAATATCAAGTGTGAAGCCAGGCAAGCTCCAAACATGATGTGAGTTTAGATCCTCCCATCTCAGTACAGATCAGAATTGAAAATTGTGGTCAGAAGGTGTTGTCAAAGAAAACTCGATGCTGGCACTGCCTCGCCTGCAACAAGGAGCAGGACCTGAAGGATCTCCCATCCCTCAAGCCTTATTGCCTAAAAAAGCACCTTAGCACCCCACAGCTGTCAGATAATAGTTCTCAATAACATTTATTTCAAATATTTTGCTAAAAAAATATTCAGTCATCCAGATTATAACCACATAGTTTAGCAACTGAAACCAGAGGTGAAATAATAAGCTCTCACACTGTCACACAAAACTCCACCCTGTGTAGTCTGCAGCATGCATTCCCTGCAAAAAAATTCACACATAGACACAAAAAGAAGGAAAAAAACCCCAACACAGCAGGGCAAAATGGGAAAAAAAATTGAATATTTTCCAGTTCTTGTAGGCACACCCTCCCCCTGCTCTTAGGTTTTGAAGATATGTGCTCCTGCTCTTTTTCTTCAAGTTGGGCCTCAATTTTCCCTTGGACACCCTGCATGACAGAGGACTGCTGTGCTGCTGTTTGAAGAACAGTTGAACCAAGGTGTTCTAAAACACTTCATGCAGCAGAGATCTCCTGTCTGGGCCGGCTTTCACTCCCAGCACCTAAACTGCTTCTCCTTCCTTCACTGCTCTTTTGTTTCCAGGGGTTTTGGGACTGTTTACAAAGCCATTGACCCAGCCACAGGAGCTCAGGTGAGTGCCAACCCCCCCCCAGAACATTGAGCAGCTCTTCAGGGCTGTCCCCTCTGCTGTGAGCTCTGCTGGAGCTTTGGGTGCCAGCAGAGCTTTCCTGTACATGCTGTCCCTCAAGTGCAGAGCAGTGGCAGCCTGCAGAACTCATTTTGGACAGACTTTGTTCCTACTCAGTACCAGAAAGAATGCAAGAGGGGCAGTGGTATCTTTCAGAGAAGGGCATCATTAAGGCTTAAAATACCAGAGAATGGGTTATTTCTTTAGAAAGCCAGAAAATAATTGCAAATCTGAACTGTGGTAAAGAATGCTCATTGGAGTAGCAAAATCAAAGTTCAAGAACTGAGAAATGTTGTGGGATTGTAATTTTTTTGTGTGTGTGACTGCTATGATCTTTTAGGGTGGGATTTTATCCATCATGTACACGTGTGTTTGCTTTGTTATGCAACCAAGACCAGCAGCAGTTGCTGAAATAACAGGCAAACCCCATGGAATTGCTGAAGGATTCCCAGCTGTTCTGATACATTTTCACAGTCACAAAATCCTGTTTGAACAATAACAGAGGTGATAAACTGAGGCCATTGGGGAAGAATTTGGATGCAGGGTGTTGTCAGAGATCTGTGGGTGATAGTTTAGGGAAATTTTTCCAGAAATGTCTCTGGCAAGTGTCCTGTAAGTGGCACCCAAGCAAGTGGAGAAATCAGCTGTTGTCCTGTCACTTCCTGAGCTCTGGTGTCTGATCACAAGGTCACAGGGCACAGCCCAGCCCCATATTCCAAAACCACTTTCTCCATGGTCCTTGTGCTCTCCTGCAGCAGAACTTCTCGAGTCCATGGTCTCCAATTTCATTTCAGGTAGCCCTAAAGAGGATGCCTCTCCGCAAACGGAACAGAAAGGAGCTCGTTGTCAACGAGATTCAGGTCATGAAGGAAAACAGGCACCCCAATATTGTCAATTATATAGACAGGTGAGTGGTTCTGGTGTTATCATGGGAATGTTTGTTCACACACTGCAAGCCAAAGGTTAAAAAACCCCTTTGGGCACTGGCAGAACACTGAGCTCTTTCTTATTTCTCTATTCATCTCCATTGGATGGGAGGAGATGGCCTTGGGTCTCTATTAATGTTTTCTGGTGTATGGAGTTGGAAACACCTTTTCAAAAACCTGGATGTGCCATGTCTTACTAAAACAACAGCCATTCAGTTCATTATCTCTGTGTTGTTTTGGGGTTCGTTCTTTTCAGGTTGATCATATTTTCTGTGCCTTAACGATAAGTGCTGATAAATAAGCATAGAAATTATCTCCCTTGGGCTGTTCCCACCATTTTCCATTGCTGTGGAAGCCAGGAAGACTAAATTCTCATTTGCAGAACCACATAATTTGCCAGTTTTTAAATAGTTTTGCCTGTTTCTAACTGTATTTTATGCAGTGTTTTCCAAATGGTTAGCCAACATCTGTGCTCAGTGGTGCAGAGCCTCCTCCCAGGGATAACTCTGGCTATGTGTTGCTTTGTTCTTGGAGTGAATGGTGGAACTGATAAGTTAATGACTCAGTTGATGGCAAGTGTCCGGGTTCCAGATTGATCTCTGCTGTTGCTAAACTGCATTTTTCTCATTTGCCATCTAAGGCATCTCCTTTTTCATGTATTTGCCTTTCTCATTCAGACTGCACAGATTCCAAATGCTCTGAGCCTACAGGGAATGTCTCTCCATTTCATTCTGCCTCCATTTACAAGTGACCTGGACACAAAACTCCCCTGCAGTCTTTTCTACAAGGTAATTTAGCTGTGCACATTCATCCCCATGCCTTTGTTTTCTTCTCTCAGCTACCTGGTGGATGAAGACCTGTGGCTGGTGATGGAATATGTGGATGGAGGCACTTTAACCAGCGTCCTTGTGCGAGTCTTTATGGAGGAAAGGATGATAGCTGCTATCAGCAGGGAGGTGAGGGACCCTGCTTGTGCTTCCAGTGGCTTGAACAGGGTGGGACAGGAGTGCCCTCGTGTCCAGAGCTTTGTTTCAGTGCTGTTGTTATGAAATGTAAAATAAAAGGGCATCTAATTGAGCCTCCTGCCAGTACAACTTCATTTCTCATATTCTGTTATTATATTCATACACTTTTGTCGTACTCTCTTTTTTAATTTATTTAACATTCTAAACTTTGCCTCTTTAAACTGGAGCATATCTGCACTGCATTCTTGGCCTGTAAAAGCAAACATGCTGGTGGCAGAATTTTAAACTAACAGCAAATTAAAATATAGAGCCTCATTTCTCACAGCCCTCAGCTTAAAAGGAGACCATTGCACCCGAAATGGTGCTTGCTTCTGAGAAGTGACTAATGTGCTACTCCCAAGCCTGCTGTTGAGGCCAACATAAAACCTTGGTCATGCAGCCTCCCACACAAAAGTGATCCACTTCCTAATGGAGGGAGAGATGTTTTCCTTTTTGACAAACTCTCCTTTGTCACCTGGATGGAGAGAGCATGGCCGCTGCAGCCATTCTGGCTGGGTTTGGAATGGACAGTCTATCAACAACTGGTGTTTCACCTAGAAATTCAATCTTTTAGAGCCATTTCCTTTTCTTGTGTGATGAAATGAGGTTAATTAATTTTTACCCTCATGGGCTTTTTGTCTCAGTGCCTCAAAGCCCTGGATTTCCTTCATTCAAAGAATGTGATCCACAGAGATGTCAAAAGTGACAATATTCTTCTCGGGATGGACGGATCTGTGAAACTGAGTAGGTATTCTTGGTCAGACACAGCATCCCTGTGTTCTCAAACATAAAGTGGAGAATTCTTGTGCTTGGTTTCATGGTTCAAGCTGGTTTTGACAGTATTTTTGTTTTCCTCCTCAGCTGATTTTGGCCTGTGCGCTCAGCTGACCCCGGAGCGCAGCACACGGTGCACACTGCTTGGCTCTCCTTACTGGGTAGCCCCAGAAATCCTGAAAAGAAAGGAATATGACACCCAGGTGGACATCTGGGCCCTTGGGATAGTGGCCATTGAAATGCTGGAGGGAGAACCTCCATACTTCAAAGAAAGCCCTGTCCAGGTAAGGCGCAGACACTGCCAGATACCACTGTCTTGCCAATCTGTGCCATGTTTTGTCTCCCATGAACCAAAATCCCACTCAAATCAGCCTGAAAGAGTTCCACCAAAGCCCACTTCTAGAAATGTCCCTGCAGAACATCTCATCAGAGAAGTGATGTGTGCCAGTGCAAAAATGTGCCTTTTTGGCCTCCAGCACTGTTTGAGTTCCTCCTGTTGTGTTTGATCTCTCTCTGAGCTGGAGCTGTGAATGACAGCAGCAAGTTTCTCCAATTGGGAAATTATTATGAAAAGTATTACAAATGTATCTGCAGGCCCATAAGTCCTTTCAAGTTCTGACCAGTGCCTTTGAGGGAGGGTCACTGGTTCTAGTGGTGCCATAATTATATATTACCTAAAAAACTTTGAAAAGTATGTTTTAGAAAAGCTACTTGCAGTAAATTTATTTTGAAGTTTTCAGTTTTTGATCCTAATTCCTTAAAATGAAATGATGAGTTCTTATACCAAATGAGCAAGGAATAATGGAGGAATGTATACCAGGATAAAATCTCATGACTAATAGCTGAAACCAAGTTAAATGCTGCACAGTTAATTCCTGAGGAAGATAACAATTCTGAAGATTTCAGTCTTCTACTCTTTGAAAAAGTTTCCTGACTTTTCTTGGAATACCACTTTTGGGTTGCCGTTGCCTTTGCCTTGTATCAGGCAGCAAACACAGACCAATGGGATGATTTCCAGATCCCAGAACATTCTGAGTTGGGAGGGACACACAGAGATCACCAAGTCCAGCTCCTGAGTGCATTTGGGGATTGATGTTAGCAGCACCATGCCCTGAGCAGCTGAGCTACACTCAGGGTCATTGTCCTCTCTGCTCTGGAGGCTGGCAATTCCCTGCTTCCTCACCCTCAAATGTTGATCACAGCCCCTTGAGAAGCCTCAGGAGCTGTCAGGAGGGGCCTGCAGTGGGGCTGTCACCCCAGGGGTGGTCAGTGGCTGTCCCTATGTCCCCAGGCCCAGAGGCTGATAGCCAAGAACAGGTACCCCCCTCTGAGGATGCCCAGCAAGATGTCAGTGCTGTTCCACGCCTTCCTGCACTCCTGCCTGGACACCAACCCCCACATCCGCTGGACTGCCAAGGAGCTCCTGGAGGTAAAGGGCCACTGCCTGCAGGGGAATTCTCCTCACCAGGTGCCCTCCTCTCCTGCTAATCCCCATTCTGGGTGATTTTCAAAGCACAATCATAGAAGAATTTGGCTTGGAAGGGACCTTTAAAGTCCGTCTGATCCAACCTCCCTGCCATGAGTGGGGACATCTTCAACTTGATCAGGTTGCTCAGAGCTCTCTCTGACCTGACTTTGGATGTTTTCAGGGATGAGGCCGTCTGATCCAACCTCCCTGCCATGAGTGGGGACATCTTCAACTTGATCAGGTTGCTCAGAGCTCTCTCTGACCTGACTTTGGATGTTTTCAGGGATGAGGCATCCAACACCTCTCTGTGCCAGGGTGGTGTTTCACCACCCCGAGCATGTCAGAGTAGCAGCCAGTCTGGGGCTGCAAAGGTTAACGTGGCTAAACAGACCCCAAGGGAGACCAGTCTAGGGGTGAAACAAGACCCCAGGTGAACAAAGATAGGTTGGATTCAAACATACACGGATGTTTCAGCCAATGCATGTAGCCTTAATGCAGATATTTCATTGATCAAGGTGTGGGCCAGTAGCATAAATAATTTCTTCCTTGGACCTAACCCGAACCTCTCCTCTTTTAGTTTAAAACTATTACCCTTTGTCCCTTTGCAATAGGCCCTACTAAAAATGGGTCCCCTTGAAGTTCTGGAAGCCTGCAGTAAGGTCTTCCTGGGGCTTCTATTCTCCAGGCTGAATTGTCCCAGTTCTCTTGGCCTTTCCTCGGAGGAAAGGTGCTCCTTCCACCCTCTGATCATTTCTGTGCTGTATTTTGGGAGTGCATTCAGTTTTAGCTGGTGGCAAGAGAACTGCAGAGAATGGTGCCAGGTACAGAGGCCCAAAATGGTGTTGGTGGAAGAGGAATCCAGTCCCAGCCCAGCAGTCAGAGATTTGGCTGTTCTTGTCTTGGTGCTGAAAACCTGCACCTCAGTGTTCCTCTGAACAGCACAGGCCTAAATCCTAATGAGATCAACAGTTCTTGGAGGTGCTGGAGTTCCGTGCGGAACGGCCTGCACTCATCTTTTCTGACAACTAAAACAGCCTCTACCTTTAAAAAAAAGGAGTCTAGTGAGTCCTTTGAGTTTCCTGAAATGAAAAAAGCCCTGAGGCAGCAAGTGGCATTCCCAGAGTGCTGGCAGGGCCAAAATCCCAGCAAGTTGAAGACACCCTGATAAACTGATTAATGGGATTAGTGGGCCATGTTTGTCTCTGACAGCAAGGTCCTGAATATTAAGACTGAGGTGGAGATGGTGCCCTCAGTCCTATTTATGTTTATTTCTGGTAACCAGAGGAATCCTGCTTCCTCTTGTGAGAAGCTGGGTTTGGAAAGTAACAGTTCCTTTCTTTCTTTTGTTTCCCTTTGGGCAGCATCCATTTTTACGAACAGCCGTGAGTCTCTCCGTGCTGCCTGAAATGATCCGTATAGCCAGGCAAATGTGTCAGGCCATGGAGGCACTTCATGACAGCTCAGAGAAAATGCAGGAATAAAATTTTGGCTCCTCTGGGAGATTTGCTCCCTTCTCATCCAATGGTTACATTTACTTCTGGATTGTTGGTTGTTTCTTAAAGATGGGAAGTCCCAATTATGGGGGTTTGGAAATGGGGAAGGGTCTCCTTCGTTCATCAGTTCCAGATTGAGAAGAATCAGAAAGTCAATCTGAGAGCCTTTGGGTGGACAAAGCTCCATGAATCCCACTTATCCTTGCCAGTCCCCAAGCTGCTGCTGGGTGCCCAATGGAGCTGCAGCCATTCCTGCATCCTCAATCATGAACTTACCTGCCAGCATTCCACGTGGCCCCTCTCCTACTGCATGAGCGGTATGGTGAGCATAGATGTTATGCATAAGTTTATGAGGTTTTTTCCCTCCCCCCACCCCAGTTAACTGTAAAAATTACCCTGTATTTTTTTTATATGTTGATGTTATACCAGTTTTGTACTGCTCACCCTTTCCCCTTCCCCACCACTGCTGTCTGAGACAAACACCAAGGGAGAAAAATCCTACAGCCTCTAAGCAGCGACCAAAACTGCCCCCAAGCTGAGCCACGCGGTGCTGGGCTCACGCTGCTGCCTGGAACACCATCCTGGGCCTGGAAAAGCAAGTCCTGTGGAGACATGGCACCCCTGAGAGAATTGAGTTGGACAACAGGACCCATTTCAAGAATGGTCTTATAAACACCTGGGCCAGAGAACATGGTATTGAATGGATATATCATATCCCTTATCATGCACCAGCCGCCGGGAAAGTTGAACGATGCAACAGACTCCTTAAGACTACCCTGAAGGCACTGGGTGGGGGAACCTCCAGAAACTGGGAAATTAACTTAGCAAAAGCCACCTGGATGGTCAGCACCCGAGGGTCCATCAATTGAGCCGGTCCTGCCCAGTCTGAACCTCTGCACACAGTGGATGAAGACAAAGTCCCTGTGGTACACATGAAAGGTGTTTTAGGAAAGACTGTTTGGATTAAACCCACCGCAGGCAAAGGCAAACCCGTCCGTGGGATTGTTTTTGCTCAAGGACCTGGTTAAACCTGGTGGGTAATGCAGAAGATGGAGAAACCCGCTGTGTACCACAAGGAGAACTAATTTTAAGTGATGTAGATGGTGATAGAATAAGAGGTGGATTATGTCCTGGGTTACAATGTAAAGATGTGCCCAAAGGTATGTATTCAATCACCAGCTTCATGGTATGTTGAAACCAGGAGGGGCAGTGTTTTCCTTGCCTCCTTCCCCAGACTATCTCCTGTTAATGGGCCATCAATGCC